>OX155960.1:29987210-30587210 GCA_944548615.1 Micropterix aruncella | reverse complement strand
TATTGATATTTGGACATTCGGACATTTAGACAATTACTTATTGGATGTTTAGACAGATAATGTACCCTATGACACTCGGGACGCCATAACGATTCTAACAATACTATTCACTTCTAAATCGGTTTAAGCGTATAGAAATTATGGTGAAATAAAGAAACGGAAAACATACATAGATGAACCCTAAACACATTACATTCCTTTTTTGTTGTACAGTCGTGTAATAAAAGGAGTTTTTTTTATTTATTTCAATAAAGGTCAATTTATTTCAATAAAAAAAAAATCTTTTATTTATTTTAATGAAAGCGCATTTCTTTTAACTGCAGTACAATATTACATTATTACTAGAGGCTACATTGTAAATAGTAGCAAAAAAGAGAGTATCGCAACCCAGTATTTCTTCGCCAACGATCAACGCCGCCTAACTAGGCCTAGGCTCGTACTAAGGCAAGCGTACCAAGTAAACAAAGGCTTGTGCATACTTCAAACTTCGTACTTAAAAAAAAGTATCTATTAATATCAAAAATTAAGTAATGGTAATAAACAACGCAGGTACAAATTAATCATTAATCTAAAAACTAGGTCATTGATATGTCAATGTGTTTGTCAGTCTAAGTCAGTCTGCGAATAATATTTTTTTAATGCTCATCATAAAATAAATAGTAAAGAAATTTCAATAACACGATTAAACATTACATTTTTCTTTTGCTCTGCCTTTTAGATATTCAGACTCCTAGGTAATGCAAGTGAGATCCGAGACGTCTATGTAAACACAATAAGATTATGCAAGAAAGAGAGGAGGATGGAGGAGGAACAGCCAGAGGATAAGGTAAGGAGCAGGGGGAGGGATGTCATGGGGGGGGGGAGGGGGGGAGGGGGAGGTGGAGGGAATGGGATGGAGTGTGCCGACGAGGAGTTCAATTTAAAATGCGGACACGTATGGAAAACTTGGCGCATGGGGGACGAGCTCGAGACAGCGCTGGCAACTACTCACATTTAATATGTAAAAATGATGTAACAAACTGGCTGGTGGTATTGTGGCGATTGGTGTATGCGTGATGAGAACTTATAATAGGAATAAATAAGTCAAAATTATATAAATGATAAGTTTTTAAGTCTATTTCAACAAAAAAATATACTAAATAATTTAGAGCGTCATTGCTCACGATGCAATGTATTTTCGACTAGAACATTTTGTTGTCATATTTTTTAATTATTTAAAATGTATGAATGGCGTGCTAAAGCAATAGTGTCTTTGTCACGCTACTTTGTACCGTTATCTATTCCGATTTTGTGTTAGGAATGGTAGGATACAACACTCTTAAAACGAGTCGATATATTTCCCTAATTATATTTGAATGTAAAATATACATATATACTATATATATATATATATATATATATATATATATATATATATATATATATATATATATATATATACATATATATATATATATATATATATATATATATATATATATATATATATATATATATATATATATATATATATATATATATATATATATATATATATATATATATATATATATATATATATATATATATATATATATATATATATATATATATATATATATATATATATATATATATATATATATATATATATATATATATATATATATATATATATATATATATATATATATATATATATATATATATATATATATATATATATATATAGTACGTGAAAAGCTGATTATCAGATCGTATTGAATTAGCATGCCATAAAAGCACTCACAAGGACATTCCCACTACAGATACACACACCCACACACACATTCATACACGCATACACACATACAAACACACACAAACGCTCACATATACGCTCTCCATCACACAAACACTCACCATTACCCATACACTCGCACATAGCGATTTTAACTGTTAGTCTTAAATTCTTTTTGGTTTTCTTTCTATTGTATTATTTAGCATATTTTGTAATCCGTATATAGCAAATAATTTAAAACGTCATAAGCTTTACTACTGTTATATATTATGCTTATATGTTATTTTTTATGCTGTACGTTTTTAACAAAAATAAAATAATTCAAGAAACTATGTTTTAATTTGCCAGAGATACCTAAAAGAAAGCGACGTACGTTAAAATGAATTTTGATTATACGTAGCGCCGTAATGTAATGTAAAGTAACAGTGATGTAACCGTAATGTAACCGTAATTTACCGGTAATGTAACGGTAATGTAACCGTAATTTAACAGTAATATCATTACACTGGATTGTAATTGCACGCATTGTAATGTGGAAATGCCACTATTAATGATATCGAAGTCGTCATCAGTAACCCAGAAAAGAATATCGTATGTAATTCCTATACGTCGAAATGCAACGGATCGTCCAGATGTCTATAATGACGCCATATACAAGCGATAACGACAAGTATATATTCTAGTAATTGACAACTGAAGGCTTTTGGCGTTTTGGCAGTCAGACACTCAGTGTGAATACCTATGCCAGAAACGTATATTCGGCAAAGACGTTGTGATATGCCGGCAATGGTCTTCCTTCCTATATTATTATATATAGCGTAGGGTCTTCAGCCAGCGTTAAAGGTTTCAAATAGTTCACTATCATTATCTTCACTTCAAAATTGACGTCACAATCTCATCACACCGCCCCTTTCTCAACTATTCTAAAACTAATGCGAAAACTATCCCATTTGAACCACGCAGAGTCTAGACGATGCTGAGTGGGAGGAAATGGGGGAGGGGATTGTATGGTCTGGAAGGGTGAGAGGGATGTTTGGAGAAGAGGGCGGGAGGGTCGAGAGGGGGAGGAGCGGGTGTAGGGGGGGGGGGGGGGAGATTGAGTCCGGCGACTGGAATATTTTCCATCAAAAGCGCCGTACACAAGTGGATTACGGAGAGAAAGAGAGGGCGTTGGGAAAATAACTTGTGTGTTTTAATGATATAGCTTGCCAATTTATCGGCGGATTGAGCTGCGGCGTGGGAGGCTTTGACCTTTAATGGGAATAAAGACAGAATAGCGAAAGCAGTAATGATGTTATCACTGTTTTATAGAATATCATTTAACAAGTGCTAATACCTTTGCGTTGTATTTAAACTTTATTGGAAAAACATGTGTTTACAGCAGGATTCTAACTCAGGATTAACTTCCCACTGTTAAAGCAGTGAGCTACTTACCTAAGCTCATCGGAAAGCCTGGACGCATCGCTGAAGTCTGCGCTAATGACCCTAATTAACCTAATGTCATTAAGGTTGCAATTAAACCGCCCGCGCGCGCTAATTAGGGGCGTGGCGTGTTTCAGTGCAGGCGGCGGGGCGTCGCGTATATACGTGCGAGTGTTTCAGGCGGCGCGGTGGGCGTGTCTGTAATCGACGCCCGCCTAATGAGGCGCCCGGACGCTGCGTGGACCGAAGCGACGCTGGGCGGCGGGCGCCGGGCGCCGGGCATGCGCCCCGACCGCGCTCATCAAGCCGCCTGCAGGCGTTGATTGGCCCGCGCTCATTTACTCTTTCGCCCTTTGTTCTATTTTCCGCCGCTTATTTATCGCGCGGAGCAACGCCGCTACCGGCAGTATATATGAAAACGAGAAAGGAGCATTTCTATTACATTATTAACGTCTGCGTTATTATTACGTTATTTATCTCATTATTAGCACTCCTAAATTATGACATGTTTTGTTTTTGAATCCGTTATAAACAGGGTGAGGTTTAATTAACCAGCATCCTTCAAGGGTGTGAATCAGTTATAGCTAGTAAGCAACTTTTAATAAAAAAAAGTGCTTGTTAATTAAACGTTTCTTCTGTAAAATAAGGGTTTCACAAGCGTTTGTGCGCACTGCTCTATCTAGCAGTAGGCGGTATATCGCTAATAAATAATAGTAACAATATTTTACCTACCGCTAGATGACGCATCGTGCTCAGCGCTTTTTATACTCATTTTTAGGATGTTAAATTTCCTAAAATTTTCAAATTAAAAAAAAAAACCCACAATTTTTAATAAAAGTTGCTTACTTGCTCGTACTGATTCACCACCTTTAAGGATTTCGGTTAATTAAAAATAATTCTCTATACATAAATATTACAGACATACATACAGTGATACGATAGAGTGCATATCATGCTCCTGCCAATTTATCGCGCAAAGAGAAATCATGACATATCGGTACCCTTTTTGGTACATTGTTGTTAGTCCACGAAATCTCAGGCATCTTATTTTATATATTTGGCGACTTTTTGTGATTTTTGTTACGATGATTGAACCATTCATTGAAATAGTACTATTAAACACACAAACGTAGAAGTAGCTCTCGCTACTTTCCTATATTCGTTTCATATTTGATTTTCCGAATAGTCTATGAAATGGTTTCAGCACACTTTCGCGATTCACATAATATAATAATACTTATATAAACATTTATATATAAAGAGTCTATCGCCTTGCAATGCACATAAAGACTCCCCGAGAGATTTAGATAGAGCTCAGTAATGATCAATCTATTCAAATTTGGAAACGTTCAACGAATCAAATGACCCCGAACGAAGTGATAAAGCAAGCAAGAAAGAGACAAAAGAATATAAGTATATGGAAGGGTCGAGGAAGGGAGATGGGGGATGGAGGCGCAGGGAAACAGGGGGGATGGGAGGGTAGGACGTGTGTGAGAAATATAACTTACGTATTGTTGATCGCTTGAGTCCTCGAGGGTATATCTATTGGAGATTGAAGCAAGGTTGTCGAACTTGATAAAAAGGGGGTCTGATATTCAGACCTAATATGTTTAGTTATACAAATATGTAGATATGAGAAAGTGCAAATATGGAATACGGTTTTGTTTTGTATTATACATTTATTGACGAAATCAAGATTTAAAGAATTTGATACCTTGTTAGTGAATTGTTCTTAGTGTAGTGTAGTCATCTGAATAACTGGCTGTGCTTACATTTGGAGACAAAGAAAGTTTTCATTTTATCATAAAAAAATAAAATATAAGAATTCTACTACACAAATAATTTAACGAACATTGATAGGCAGGTTATATGCTCCGTAGTGGCGGTTTCTTCATACAAGCCGAAAAACCCGGATTGCCTTATCTCTTTACAAATCTTCTTAAAAAGAACGCTAAACTAGTGAAAGAATTTGCGAGCGCCTACTGCTATCCAGCGCGCCAGATCGCTTCACGCGACAAAACAGCTTATCGACAATGCGACAATTGACTGCTATCTTACCGAGCTGAGTACAGCTAGTCATCTCGCTCGCACAAATGGGCTTGCAACGGGACTTTCAAAATCAGTGGTCCTCTCATTCTAACCTGTGGCAAATTACGCAAAACAATATATGTATCTATACGACTTTTATATTGACGAATAAGCCAGGCTTGCATTATCGAAATAGAATGCGAGCTTGGTCCGTATTTAGTTCCGTTTGTTTTGAACAAGTGACAGAGCAGATTTTTAATTGTACAATTTCAATTGATTTGTGGTATTTATTGCCTAATAAACAATGGAGGAAATTGTCCCCTGTGGTGAGTTCTGTCTTAACTTTATTTCACTCGCTCAAGCGAATAAAACTGCATTTCTTAAAGCCACCGCAGTTATACGACTCCTGATAAGTATGTGTTAAATTCTAGTACATCTATACTTATAATATATCGTAAATAAACTTTTATTCTACGTATGTGTAACGCCGTTTGACTGTATCTTCTGAAAGTGGTTTTTATTATATATTGTTATAAATTCGTTGGTCGCAACTTTTCAAAACAAAATCACGTCATTAAATGATAATTATTATATATAATTTATTCCACTTCAACACAGATATGCGTAATATTAATAAAAACAGCTACGCTAAATTCCGCTACGCTAAATATATAATTGTATCCTCGGACTATTTAAATTTGATTCTTTAAATATTTATTACGATATCATTTTTCCATTTATTTCGATTCATTATGAATATTTTTATATTTTATTGTATTTATGACGACATTATATTATTATTATTTAATTTTATTATTTCACCATTTACTGAATGTTATTTTTCCAGCACACTACAGCTACAGTTACATCACACTACACTCAAATTACAATGTTTATTACTATTAGTTAATTTTTAATATTATTTGATACCTAGCATATTTTTAACATTAAGTATTCTAAAGTATGCACAAGCCACTCTACTTGGTACGGTTGCCTTAGTACAGGCCTAGGCCTAGTTAGGCGGCGTTGATTTAAAAAAAATTGTTTTGCGGTGCTTTCTATTTTGTTATTATTTACATTTAAGCCTATAATGTTAAACTTACAATGTACTGCCATAAAAATGTGCCCATGGTGGGGGATATGCTAGGGAGCTAAATATGCTAGGGAGCTAATGGGCCCATGATGAGGTGGCCACGATGACCCATGTGTTCAGGGTCGGTCACACTCACGGTCACACTCACCCATCCGATGGCCTCCACGCATGGGGTGCGAACCTGGGTAGGACACTGGGTCAACCAGTCTCCCCTGGGAATCAAACCTCTGGCGCTCCTGGACGGTCTGCGCACCGAGCGGCGCAAGCCAATCGACTGTGCTCTCCGACTAACAGTCGGGGGAGTCTGGGAACTGTATTGTTTCCTATAGAGCGGGAGTGGTTGCCTACCTTACGGCGACTGCTCTTGAAATGACCATTGGCCATCCGATCCCGGTTCAGAGTCGGGCAAAGGACGCCTTGGTCCGCGATAGATTCGGCGCACACCGTTTCACCGCTTCGTAAGGGAGAGGACCGCGCAAGCGACCTCGAACTCGGAACCAATCGAGAGACCGGAGAAATCTGGTCACGATTGGAAGCAAGGGCGCGAGGGTCGGCCCGCCAGGTAACATTACTGGCTATCTCGCGGTAAAGGCGTTGGCTTCTTGCGGGTTGTGACGTAGCTGGACGTTGGATTGTTCTGTCCAAAGTCTTCTACGTTCACTGCAGGGCGACAGAACGAGAAAATCGTTAAAACGTCCTGTGGTGACGGGCTCGCCCGTTGTAGTTGACACCGCAAGTTGCCATAAAAATGTGCTTTTCTTTAAATAAAATAAAAATAAAAATAATAAAGTCGCCAGCCCTGCGCCGCGTCTTTGCTCTCTCGACATTGTACGCAAAGGAGGCCGTAGGAGAAAGAAAAACATTTCAACCCATAATCTCTAATGGGCGCTTCGCACATTCGCCCGCTCGTTACGCCCCGCATGATAGATACCCGCTGAAAGGAAAGCGGCCGAATGCTCTAATACGCAAGTGTGCGATGCCGTTACAATTGATGGCGCCGCGCGCGTAATATCTCACACCACACACTGCGAAAATGATCTGAGAACGAAACAGGAGCTGACGAGGAAATAATTGCGTCGTTACAGCGGAAGTGTCCTCAGAGTATCGATTCCATTTTTTAGAATGCCTGTGACGGATGTGACGATACACTCGCGTCGGTGGGTCGCGGTGTGACGTAAAGAAGCAGGCACGTTCACTGCGGATGTGAACGTAGTGACGAATAATTAATTAGTTAATGCATGATAAAGACAACGGTAAAAACTTATAGTAAAGACAATGATAACATGGAAAAGAATGTATATTTGGAGAGCTCACAGCAGACGCCCACGCTACCTTTAAACCTTTGTCTTTAGCTAGCTTTTTCCAAGTCGTTTGTACAAAAATTTTAAAAAGTAGACAGAAAAGGAACTATTAAAGGTTTCATTAAAATAATTTTTATATATTTTTTTCATGAAATCCCTATCAATTTTAGAGGTAAAAATCGTTAAAACTACCAAAAATGGTCGACTAACAAATCTCTTATTTCATGAGATATAAGAGTTTGAAGATGATACATCGTTATCTTGGAGGTTAATTGAGCTAACCCTCATAAACCCAGTTTCGAGAAATGCGATTTTAAAATATTGAAAAACGTCTGTTTGTTTATCTTTTGTTGTTTACCGTTACTTTCCGATATAAGTTTTAGCTTTATTTAGGATACCCATACTGTTATAAGATACCAATATTTAGGACACCAGGTTAATGACTTTTGCAAATATTATAGCTAGTTTTTGTGTTATTGATGATTTTTCACATGACCTCAAACACATCTAAGTGGCTTCTATCTCATTTCATTGCGATGGGGTCAAATCGATACAATACAGTAAGAAGCGACATAATTTATGAATAATAATATCATCAGCGCTACCGCAATTGTTTTATACCTAGTATTTTTCAATTTTTTTTTTGTAAAACAACTTTTCCATACGATTTTGAGATTCTATATTATTTGATAAATTATTGACAAAAACATACGTTTTTGAACCTAACCGACCACTATTCTAGTTATCTCAATACCTAGATATAATTTGTATAATAAATTAAATTTCATTAACTAAATTACTATTTGATACAAATATGATTATTACATTTCTTATTAAAATATCGAACTGGCGAATAATTAAAATAATTACATATAAATGGCTGTTTATCTGTTTGGCGCGTATGTTGATAACTCTCCCACTTCCATAGATTGTCGATATATGACCAAGTGAACTTTCAGCGGTGAAAAGTAACGCGCTTCTTAGACTATTTCACCGATAAGAAAATAGTATAGACGTTAGTGATTTTTTACAACCCCCCCCCCCCCCCCCCCATTCGAGCCTCACGTGATTAATGGACGATCCCTTAGATACATTTGCCCATTTGATCGAAAGTACCTACGATTTTTCGTAATCTGTGCAATAGATATTTTAACCAATAGAAATTATGTCTAATTCTGTTCATCAGGATAAAACATTAACTTTATTTGAACTCGAAGACTATCGCGGTTGTTTGATAATATGAATAGTATAAAAATGAATTTACCGCGTAAATTTGTAACACCCGAAATTAAGGCGATGTTGCAAATGCCATTGTCCAGGGTAAACAATTTTTGGGTGTCTACCCTGAACATCGCCAAAACGTCGAGCGCTACGAATCTTTTTTTTATATTTTTTTATTAAATAACCTTTTTTTTAAATACAGCTTTGTATAAACTCCAGCCAAGCCTAAGGCTTCCTGCTAGAGATTATGATAGGGTGACTTTCAGTGTAACTTTAGTGGCCATTTTGAGCATGTTATAATATATCTGCTGCATTATCTGCTTCATTAGTAAGGATTAGTCGGTACAGAAATCCACCCCCTTAATAATATTTACATAAAAAGATGAACGTACTTAATGCTAATAAAATAAAATATCAATCTTATTCGTATCATTTACACGTGTGTTTCACTTTCACTTATTTTAAAGCTAACTATTTTTAATTCTCTTTTTTTTTGTTTTTTTTTTTTGTACATTTTTTATAAGTTTTTAAATTTAGAGGAATTTTGTTGAATAAATGAGGGGTTAGCCAATTCAATCTTCTTTTGCCATAAAGGTTGCTAAAAGGAGGGACGAGTAGCCGTTCATTTTGTATCTGTCTAGTGCTGTGTTTATGTTGGGCATACATAAATTCGGAACTCGTCAGTCTCTAAATATTGAACTGTCAATCTATAAATAAATAATCTCTCGCGGTAAATTCGTTTGAATACTATTTGTAACTATATTTGGCCCACAGTTTTTCTTTTGCGCACTCTACCACCATGGCGGCGGTGTATTGGTGATGACAAAGAAAGTAAGGTGTTACATATACGCCAGCTGTTTGTGAAACAGTCACTCATGTTTTTCCATCGAACCTCAGATAAACGACAACGAAGCCAGCAACACCGCAACACAGCAACTACAAGAGCAACTGCAGGTCTGAATTATGCCGTTCCCCGAGTTAATTCTTCATTTGGCCAAAGACAATTCAACTATATAGCACCTAAAATATTCAACCGTCTTGATGACAAAATAAAGGAAATAGAAAATACCATTTTATTAAAAAAATTATTAAAAAATGGCTTCCTGACGATATAAAAAATATATTTCTGCATAACTTTACTATTATACTATATAATATGATATAAGATATTAAACAAAATGTACTATATTGTAATATAATGCAAAAGAATAATACCTACTATAATATATTTAGATCGTTATATTTATATATTTGTGTATGTATGTATATGTATGTGTGTATGTGTATATGTATCTATATGAGTACCTACGTCAGAGTCAGAAAATAAGTCGTATGCCCAGATACAGGCCATATTTGGCCTAGTTGGGTATGCGCTGAGCATGGTCATGTGAATGTGGGCCGTTGTTTCTTCGCACCATTACTTGGTATGACCATTTTTATGTGTTTTATAATTATGTTTGAAACAAATAAATAAAGAAATAAATTGTACGAAATAAATGCGCAAGAAACGCACTTGCAATTCATCATTATTATTATAATTATGAAAATCCTGACATCCTCATTAGATGTTAGATTGCATCGTTCTCCTTGGGAGGGTGCATATTTAATTTTAAACTGCGCGCGTTTGATTCCGTACTTGGATTGTGCATTTTTCGAGACCGCGCTCCGTCTAATGACAGCAAATCGGCCCCATAATTGCAAACTTCCACGCGGATAACAACCGGCAATTACGCGAAATCCGCCCGGCAAAAATGTGCAATTTAAATCGCGCCCCGCCGACGCTCTCCGGAGTTTAAATATTTTAATGGAATTAATAGATAAATTAGGGGAGGGATGGATCGGGAAAATAATTGCGCTGAATTAATGGGGATCGGCGGAAATTTAGAATTCGCGGGAAAGTGGCGAGTATGAATAGGGCTCAAATTGCAGAATAGTACAGAATAGTAAAGTACCTACTTCTAACTGAGTATTAGTGGTAATTGAAGGAAATTGATTTCAATCATCATTTTGTAAATGAGTGGATAATCTTCTTTTACCAGGGGGTAATATAATATATTTTTATTTTATTAAATAAAGAAAAAAAATCGTCTCAGATTAAAATTGTATTGTTTTATTATGAATGATCCTGAATAAATTGTCTTAGAAGATGACTAGACAGAAGCAAATATATTCATTATATAAATTGCATTGCATTATATAATTGACATACTGATTACTTTAAACATTAGTAGTCTTTAGTTGATTAATTGACTTAAATACATTTTATTTCTTATATTATTTGACTAATATTTTATGTATCAAATAATGCAACTGTTTGTTTATATTTTGACCACCCAAGCACAAGCTTTACTTAGTTTGGCGACATCGAATAATAAACATCACTTAGAAATTCAGTAAAATTTCTTGCCGTGGATTAAGTAATTTACTATAATATTCTATTTGATATTTCAATTGTAAATTGTAATTTATTTGTAAATTTCTTCTTTGAATAAAAATAAAATAAAATAAATTTAAAGGTTAGCCTGTATGCACATACATTTAAAGGGCATAAATTACATTTGCATCTTGTCCAATTGACGGTTAAATACAGTCCTTAGACGTGTCAAAGTAATCTTCTTATGTACGTATACCTACTAAGTCTCTGCTGCTATTTATATACCGACGTAGGTAATCAATTTTAAATAGTACCGAATGAAATGGAATTATTTATTAAAATGTTTAATTATTCAAATAGGTAACTATTAAAATAAAGGTTATTATGGAAATATCCAAGATAGTCAGTAAAATGTAAAGGTCAAATATAAAATAAAATATAAAGTTATCAAAACTAAAGCAGAATCTAAACCAAATGTAAAAAAAATGAATTAGTTTTGCTATTTTAAATTATTTTTGAGAAATCATACGCCTCAAATAATGTTAAACAATAGAACTGTTGGATGTGTATTTAAGAAGAAGATTGTAACACTTAATGCTAAATTATTGGTCACGGATAACTCTAACAGTCTTTGGTAAACCTTTACACGGGTCACGCGCAATATGGACTTAAAATTAGTGTTGTGGGAGTGTATGGGTATCCGAATGTATAGATATCTTCTCTAAATTATCCCGAGCATATGTTAGGCATTGAAATATGTATGCTGAAAAGGTACATTGTCATTATATTGGCCTCTGTCAAGCACTTATTGCATGAAGTCATGCTGGTTGTTTTATACAAGCTGCGAAGTGCCTTCTTCTAAATAAGGAAAACCTTCCGCTGGTTGTGGCATTTCCTCAAAATAGCAATCCATAAGTGATTTTAATTTGAATAAATCTCCTAGTTACGCCCCTGAATACAATAATTAAAATACTCAATATCCCAGATGAGTTCAAAAATCTTCACGTTCGCTGAATATTCGTACATGTCGATCGATCACACACACGATGGCAGAAAGAGGGTAATTTTTCTTCTGCTCGTTAGTATTCTCGAAGCGCGACCCGATCTCCCTCCGCCTCCCTATCTTTTACCTCCCCGGCTCCCGCATTTACCCACCACCGGCGAAGGGGGTAAAATAACTAGTTCCGAAAATGCCGTTCCTTCGTTAGGGTTGCCGCAAATATTTAAAAAGGGCGTGTTTTTTAATACTAAAAATAACTAATAGCTCGACAGCACTCTGCATTAATTTAATTACGTTCACTTAGTGCCAATTAATTAAGTAATACTATTTAGAAAGAGCTGCCTCGAAACAGAATTAGGTCGCCGAAATGGACACTTAATCGCGAGCGAGTTCCGATTCGGGCAGCCCTGGCCGTAGGAGACGTCGGTCTCGGCGGGCGAAAGAAAAGCGGAAAAAGAGGAGGGCAAACGAAAACGAGGAACGCCAATGATTGAACGTCATACAAGCCGGGAATAAATTTTACTGCCTTATTTTCCTCTGAATTCCCCCAGGGTCGCGGCTCGCCCGCGCGACAGAGACGCCGCTCCTGCCTCCTCCTCCGACCCTCTCCCTCGCACCGTGTCGCACATTTGCATATCCTCCATTCGCTCGCGCTATGCTATAATATGCTGTTTTATATGCTGCTTTATGCTGTGCTATGCCTACGCACCGGAATAAGATTTATCGTATAATGTCTCAGCGACTCGATCAAATATTAATCTACGCCGATTCATACCGGAATAGCTATTGTTATGGGAGATCGTTGTACCTTGACCAAAGCACAGTATAACGAGAGAACAGCAGACGCACTCTCGAGCGACAGGGCATTGCGGGGATAGTGTGCGAGGGAAGTGAGCGAAGGGGTACGTATCGACGAAAGCCTTTGGCTAGCGTTAGGCGCGGTCTTTCAGTGTCACGATCACAATTATAAAGATTATTTCTCATAATTAGTCACTATTTAATGAGTATAATTACAATGTTATTAATACTGTTTCTTGTAAAGACTTTTAAAAACACCAATAGGAATTCATTTCTGAAATACAACGTGTTGTACAAAGAAACAACTTTACCTATTGTGAAGCTATAAAACTGAATATAGAAACTGTGAGATTATTCAAATATGCTTAACATTTCTGCATCATTTCCAACTGCCAGTAAGTATCGATATAACTTCTTAATATGATATTTTGGACGTTTGTGTCTAAATAGGATCGTACAGTGTCACTCACTACAGATGAGAAGTTGTACCAATTGGTGTGCGAACGGAAAGAGACTGTGTCGGTTCGATTTAAGGGCATTCTCTAGGTCGAACCAGTATACCTACGTTAATATGTTGGTTGATACGTAATAAAAGTATTCTTATTATTAACACAAATAAATTAGAAAACATTTCAAAACTAAATTATAAAAAAAAAAGTTTTTCTAGGTACAACTCAACAGTATTGCCTACCTACAAACATATTAAATATTTAGTAACATCGAAAAGTACCCTTCCTGGTAGCTACCGCTGAAATCGGTAATTTCTGCAGTTAGTTCTATTCTGCATTTATGATTTTGCAGAGTGAATATATTTTTGGAAATTATAATTAATGTCTGACGTCACAATATGCAACGGAATCATGTTTAATTAAGTGTATAATAAAAAGACGCATCAGAGTAAGAAGGGCAATAAGAACAACAACCTACATATGAACCAATCCTTAAATGCAAACCTAATTAATCATCAAATTTACCATATTAAAATCTTTAATAACACTTCTCAAGATAAAGATCAGAATGCAATGTCTTCACTAGGCACATGAACTAAGTAATTATAAAAATGTCCCCATATGATGTTATAAATAAAAGAGTAACATAACTTATTAGAGCAACTGACCATTGAGTAGGTATTTTTTGCAATTTTATGAACAAACTTTTAATACAGCTTGTTCATCTTATGAACGTATAATAACTATGATTATAAATCAAGATTCCCGACTATTGTTTCTGATCTTGAGGCATAGGGCGAAGAGCTCACTGAGTCAAAATTTAGGTACCTACCACCTAATAAGTTCTAGAGGTTAACATTTAAATTAAATTTAAATCTAACAAACAAAAACTTCAATTCATTGGTTCTAGAACGCCAGATCCACGTAAACGCAAATTTGGAAAGCAAATCATTCTGTTTATTATGAATTATAAAGGTGTAGGTTGTCTAGACGTAAATATGCCAGGACGCCTATCAAACAGTAAATGGTGTATTCGGATTCCTTCACACCCGAAAAAATACAATAAAAACACAGGTATATCAGAATGATGTTAACAGAAGAAAGTCTTAGAGGCGAATTATGTCAGTTTGACGCCCGTATCGATTCCTTACTTTCAGCACATTATACCGAGTTAGAACAGTTAGCGCACTCAGGAGCAGCAGGGCGATGCGGGGATAGGTTGCAAGGAAAGTGTGAGGAGGTATACGTCTCGGCGAACGCCTTTAGTTGGCTTTACGCGCGGGTGAAGGTCGTTAAATTTCTGTAACGTTTGAATATCTGCGTCGGTGGAGAGACGGTCATATGTCGGCCATATGCTAGCCCTTAGGACTCGCGACGTTGCTCGCTTCGATTTCATATTTGATCTAATGAAAGCTACTGTCTGTATACTGTGCTTTTGGCGTAATATTCCATAGGATTAGCGCGCTTTATGCTACAAACTTATTGACATCGGGCGAAATATCATTGTTAAATTTTATCCCGCTTTTTTGTTGCACGATTACCAATTGGCTAACTAGTGGCGCCTTAACAAGCTATAATTGTCTTCTTTCTCCCCATTTAACCAAATGGAAGCAATGGCTACATCTGGAGTTTTGGCCGAATCGCCCATGGCGGAAGCGTCCGTCTATAAGCCGGTCGATTTGAATGAGGAATAATTTTCGAATCATCGCTAACGGCGTCACGTCGCGCCTTTCGCAGGTTTTTGCAAATGGTCGACACGTCCCGCGCGCGCGTGACGTCACAGGGGTAGAACCTCCCTCTCCCCTCACCTCTACCCCCTCTGTAGGTTATTTATTTCCCGCCATTTTCGCGGGAATGAGCGTCTTTATGCCCGGTAAGCTCGCGCGCGAAATAGGTGACATTACGGGCGGGGACGCCTACCGCCCCCCGCGTTCGCTGATTGAAACGATCACATCTGAAGCACCTGATTTTGTAGACATGCGCATATAGTAGTTAGATTTTATTCTTGAGTCCACTCTTGTATGTATTGGTTTCGTACATACGTGAGCTTAATATTGCAAAATTCCAGGAAGGACGGTCATTTTAATTATCAACCTTAGAGGTAGCAGTCCATAGAGGTAGCGACCATAAAAGCCTTCGAGTGGAAGTCAACGTTTTAATTTTTATAAACAAACTTGACAAGAACTAAACAAGACAGTACACATGAATAGCTAATTTCAAAACAGGCATGTTTCACTTCTAGTTAAATTTAAATCTATGTTACCAGGCGATGCTTGGGTATCCGTTTCTCTCACTTTTCCACTCCTCCTTCTCCCCCCCCCCCCCAGTAGTCTAAGTTAATCGCAGTTTCTTGCAAACTTTCGATTTTATAAAATTTTCCAATTTCCGATTTTAAACCAAAAAATGGGTCTGACATTTCCTAGATACTTACTTTAATTATTACGCTAAGTTTTGGTCAAATCAGATCAGTAGCTTGGATTCTACTCTTTAGGTTTCATTGAACCCCAAAAAATGTAAATCTACCCAAATTTTGTATAGATTTTTTTCCCCACAAAGCATATGCCTTTTTGTGGAACCCGTCTTGTTGCCTATTGGCGCCATCTTCTAGGTGGGCATTTGTAGCACCACGCAGTCAAACACTCAGGCGGTCAGCCATCCCAGTATTGACCGCGCCCGCCGCTGCTTAACTTCGGTAACAACGAGGAGAACCGGTGACAACGGGGCTACGGACGCTACTGTAGAATGCTGTAGGATGTCAGAGAAATATAGTATTCTTTAAAAAAAACTATCTTTCTACAAGATAGATGAAATGAAATGAAATGAAAATGAAATGAAATGAAAAATTAAAATGAAATGAAAAATACCTTTATTGTACTAACAAAAAAAAAATACATGGGTAAAGAAAACTTAAATTCTATTTTAACTTAGTACAAACGGCGAGCTTATCGTTTCACGATTTCTTACAGCCAACCGTGTAATATTAAATAAAAGTATCAATACAGCTCACATACATAAACATATACACATAAATATACATATACATACATCCAAATATACATACATACATAAAAAAATATTATTTATAATATAATATATGTATATTATAATAATAAATACATAGAAACTACAGATAAATAATAATAAAAATAACTGCTTATATAAAATGATAGATATTACAAAGTTCTTATGCTTCTATCCAGTCAACAACCCAACGAAAGGGGGAAGGGGGGAGGGGATAGGGGGAGGGTTGGTTCTTAGTTGATATTTTGAGGGAGAAAATGTTTTTTCAGTAACGCCTTGAAACAGGGCAAGGATGTTGCATGACGAATAGCATGCGGAAGCTGGTTCCAAAGTCGAGCAGAATGAACGCTAAATGAGTTAGTGAAAAAAGAAGACTGATGTAGTGGAATTGCTATGGTGTTGTCCTGGCTTGACCTGAGTGGAACACCATGACTTCCTAACGGGAGAAAGAGGTCTTTAAGGTAAGGAGGTGCTATGGGACTATAGATGCGTCTGGCATTTATATAATTAATATATTATCGGTGTACTGAAAGAGGGGACAAAGTCAATTATTTTGTAAATCGACCCAATGTGACCAATCTTTATAAACCTTATCCTGTATAATATACTACATAATAATATGTAAAACATATTATAATATGTACTATACGTTGTATGATCTATATGTACATATACTATATGTTGTATGATATTATATATACATATTATAATATGTACCTACTATATGTTGTATGATATACTTATATGAATGTATGTATGTAAAACTTCAAAATGTTATATGTTATATCACATATATAATGACCATGACATATCAGATATTTTTAGCGAATACTGTATAATAATAATAACAATAATAATAAGACGTTTATTCGTCAGAAAAGGCGAGCGATGTATATATTGTAATACTATGGCGAGCTATGTAATAATATGTATATAATCAAAAGATTATAGTAGTAGAAGATTATATAAGTATATGAAAAGATACATCTCATAGGTGGCACTATTTTCATAAACAATTTCCTATCTTCCATTCAGATTAAGTGCAATAACAAATAAAGAATTATCTCAAACTACTATTAATCGGACTTGGACGTTTTCCAGCATACCAACAATAAGCTATTGATTAAACAGCATCAACGCTGATTATAATAAATTCGAATAAAGAAGTTGGTATGTAAAACGGCCATTACTGGAAAATGCGAAAGGCAGTTCGATTTGAACTGCGAATCCAACAGAAGAACGTCGTAAAAATAAACGATGCAAAAATTTACCGCCGAACCATCAACGGATGTAAGTGAACGATTCGATAAGTGAACGAGTCGGTAACTGAACGAGTTACATTTGCGTATTGTAACGCACCGATTCTCAACATAGCATATAAATAATAATGTAAGTGTAATGCCACCGGAATCTAATATAGGTACGCACAGAGAACGACATATCATTATAATATAATGATATTATGTTATACTGTGATGTGTGTATAACATATTATGTTATACTGTGATGAGTTACTTTTGTCGTCTTGCGATTTATTTCAATAGCAGTTCAGACGAGCGCGCGTGACTCATTTGATTTAATGTAATAATGTCCGGTAGCATCTCATTAATTAGAACGTAAATCATCAAATTATGCATCAAATTATGCATCGCAGTTTAGAAGAGCGCGCCGAACTCATTTGTTTTATATATTGTTTATTTATTTGTTAAGAAAACATAAAGCATTGCTTTAAATAAATTGTCATATGTGATCGTAACAGTAAATATAAGGCTGTTTACATGTTTTCAATGTTTTATTATAAATGTTTAGCAATTTCAATTGTATTAAATTAATTTAAGTTTTCTAAATGTGGTCTATTAGGAGGAGTATTGAAGGGGGAGGGGTTTTATTTTAACATACATATACACACATACACATACATACACATATTAATATTTATATGTATACACACAAATAAAAAATATACACATAAATACATACATAAATAAATAAATACATGAATAAATACATAAAATAAATAAATATAAACTAGTAAATAAATTGACAAAAAAATAGGCTGTGTGCATTTTCTATGGTTCTGTAAAATTCTATTATATACGCAGATTGATTGAATGAATATATATAATTTGAATTTGTCTATAATTTGAAACCTAGTACTATATAAAGTCATAAGACGGATACATAAAGAGTTTTGATGTATTAATATAGGACGGGCAGTATTTTATTATTTGAAAGGTAAATCATCAAATTATGCTGATTTACACATGGCAAAATAGCAAGAAATAAAAGATTGGGGATCGTCGCCCGCCGGAGACATTTCTCCATCAGAATCGACGAATGTCCGCAGCCATTGTACTGCAGAATATTTATGGAAATAAGGTTTGCGTCGCTTATCATACGGTCGGTCGCGAAATCGCTCACTCGAATTGTTCTGTTTTGTGATGGCCGCGAATTTACGCCACGATCACCAACTATAATACCTGCCCGTCAATATAAATGTCCATGACACATCATCGCTTTATGGAATGGATAATCTTTAATGTGCCCTCGAGATTTCAGAAGGACACGATACCGCGGCATAAAAGTTCTACAACATTTTCTATTATAGATGAAGCATATAAATATAATTATATTTTATATAAAGAAATTAAATATTCATGATAAAGCTGCTATTAATATTGCTATTACAGATAGCAATATTAAAAAAAATAGCATATAATTAAAAAAAATAAAAAAATAAATCAAAATCCTACTATAATAATATTATAAACGCGAAAGTTTGTATGTATGTATGTATGTTTGTTACTCTTTCACGCAAAAACTACTGAATGGATTTTGATGAAACTTTACAATAATATAGCTTACACATCAGAATAACACATAGGCTATAATTTATAAAGATATATGGTTTTCTATCATCATTATCACAATTTTCCATCACCACGCGGGTGAAACCGCTGGGCGCAGCTAGTATTTAAATAAATCCCAGCCCTTTTTAATGTAAAAGAGTAAACTAAAGAAGAAAAAGGATACATATTTTCTTTACAAAAGAAGTTCGAGTTGTCCGCACGGTGTTTTGAGAGTATAGAGCCTCTTTGGGTAGATAGTTCTAAGGTAGATAAGAAGAGCTGTTGTTGTATATATCTGATACATATATTTCCCTGATTTCTAATAACTTTAATGCAGTCATCGTGGTGCGTGGCTTGTAGCCCAAAGCGTCTAATTCGGTCTGATGCAATTTTACTACACCAAAAGCGTATCCCATCACTGGAATTTCCTATTCATTCGGATATATCATACATTAATATTATTAAAATCCCGCAATGACAATCAAGGACTGACATCGTGCGGCCGTGTCCGCATCGGGCAGCGGAAAAAAAGACTAAATAGTCTCAAAAAGTCTGGCCTCGAGTTGTGCGTCCGCGCAGACAATGGCGGTTAGGCAGCGACACGCAGGAGTCCAAAGAGTCTCATCACGCGTCCATCAATCTCCTTGTCTCGCGGACTCGGACTCGAGTCGAGAACGTATGCAAGTGGTCTAGAGCCCGATGCCATGCAGTACACGATGAGCCCGGAGAACGCGTCGTTTTCGACAAATTAATTGATTTATAATAATGAACACTAATGGGTTATACTATTTATTATGACATTCACACATGTTTTAATTAACACAACAATACTGTAAGCAAGTTTGGATTCAGGAATTCAAATGCAAGTTATATCAATTCATATAAGTTACATACAACTGCTCAAATGCGGTTAATCGTCAACCCGCATCGCTTAACACAGGGCATTACTTGGCGAGGACGCAAAGAAAGAGATATCACCGGGGTACCATCTCCCCTATACCACCTGGCGTAGTCTCAAGATGTGAGAGATGGCGTAGTCTCAAGATATGACAGCCTCAAAGAGTAACAAGATGCCGACGCTCGCTGGGGCTAAAAAGAGAACTTAATATGCTACTGTGGAACGTTGCAGGAGGAAGACCATCTTCGATCCTGCCCACAGCTACAACCCCCATCACACACCAGGACCTACAAGAGGCAGACGACAGGGAAATCCAGGACGCAAATTTTCGAAGAGACGAGTCCTAACTTGGCCCACACACCTGTTAACGTGGCGGGCCAAGTTAGACACGTCTCTTCGAAACTGTACTGTTAAGTAAGCAAGTCTCTCTGTTTTTGTTACGTAAGTAAGTAAGTATTTATTTTCAATAACCCTATCTGGTATTCAGTATTCAGTATTCGGTATTCAATTTATTCATTCAGAATATACAATAACAGCATGAATAACCAATTAAAGCTAATTATCGCATGTTAGAATTCGTCAGTTGCTAGTAATATATTGATATAGATACAAAACTATTAGAGAAACAGAAATAATAATTTGATAATAGCATTGACTAAAGTCGGCTTTACACGGCAGATAAATAAAAAAAACAGAGCTGATTCCATGTACATGGGTATACATATAGAATAAATAATTAGTTTAAGAATATTAATAGTCATCTTAGGCACTCTATATAAAAAATATTCACACAATAGAAAGTATCAAAACAAAATTGTAAAAAAAGAACGTATGTATATGGTCAGGTATGTTACGTTAAAGATTGTAATCTACATATTAAATATTAAATTTATAATATTATTATAAAACAATAAAACGAAAATGAGGTACCTACCTGAAAGTTACAGATTAATGTTATTCCTATTTGAAAGAATTGACATGCTCAAAAAAATCACCCAGCTTATAGAAAGCATGTGTGTATTGCAGCTTATTTTAATAAACTGGGTATAGAAATTACATTCCCAATAATAGTATTACAAAAAAAATACAATTCAAAATTACGAATAGAATTATAAAAAGTCTATTTGACTATCTAATTAAAGAAATAAAAATAAAAGACGAGGAATTCAGTAACATAAATATAAAAAATACTAGAAAAATAGATAAATAAGAAGCATCAAAGAGAGTTCTAGAGGAAGAAACCATATTTATTAAAGATATTAACAACTAGATAAAAACAGCATGAATAGAATTATCAAATTTTAAAAATCCAAATTGATAGCATATTATACAAATAAAAAAACAATCAAAAAATAATAATAGAAAATCTAAACATATTTAATTTATATAATAAATTAAAAAATAAGTAATTAATCAAAAGTAATGCAATGTCAGAAAATAAATTTAGAAATTAATAATAATGAACGAAGGAACGTAACATGTTCTTTATTTTTTGAAGAAATTCAACTTTTTCGCGGCACCCCATACAAAGAGTGCGATCGTAACATTATTGTCGAACCGCGGCACATAAACGGTTCTGGTGCGGGGCGATCGAACGCAAATCCGGCCTCACCGTACACTGGACGCAGAGCCCAGCATTGCTCAGCCGCTCGACTGCATTATTGCGGATCGAACTTTCTAGAAAACTGTGATTTTGACGCCGAACAATGGACTCGACCGAACCGGACTCGTCTATTTTAATAACCTATCGCTCAGGGGGTGATTGACGGTTGTTTTGCGCCGCTTTCGTTTCTGCGCCGTGCTGCTTTGGCTGATTAGGAGTGGAATTGTGCGTTTTCGTGGTGCATAGCTGCTTATATCTTAAGTACTTAAATAAACTTGAATTTTGATTTAACTTCTCAAGACAGTAACGTCCCGAATCGGGTACGATGTATTGTAGTCAATGCTCAGTAACGTCCCAAAACGTAGCGCGGCGCGACAAACCGCGCTCTCAACCAACTGAATTTAAACCAAAATAACAGTGCAACCACCCCTTGTTAGATATGTCTGAGAATCGTACAATTCAGTATTGTACGATTATTCAGTCGTGCTTCTCGCAGTCTAGAAACACTAATATAATTGTTTGTATTTTGGGGGCACTTTCGAGTACTGCCATTGCTCAGAGCTGTGCTTCTCTTCGAATATTATGTAGCTTCTCTTCGGATATATGCATGAAAATAAAGAAAACGAACTATTTGGTAAAGCATGTAATAACGTACACAAATGTGTTTACATTTTCTAGATAGGGTTTCGTATTTTGAGATAAAACGTCGATATCGCTGAATTAGTGAGTTCTTTCAGCTCTCCTATTTTTTAATGATTATTCATACTTATCTAATTGTTTTACAATTAGATAATTTAATGGTTTATATTTAAAATTTCAATGCGTCCATTCTGCGATTTTTTTTTTATGATCCATTAAGTGGTTTCTTTCTTATGATCGTTTTTCTAAAGTGCTATATTTTTGACCTACAACTCTCAGAAATGACAGGTGACTGCCAAGATTTACACCCGCCGCTTGAGGGGTTAATCGAACACAATAAAATTATATCATATAAATCAAACAGATCCTACTACAATAAACATCTACTTAAACAAATGAACCCTTTGAGGATCATAAACTTTGCGGTAGAGTATGGACATTTTTGATACATGAAACTGTTAAAGGACGATGTAAATAAAATATATGTCAAGTTTAGTGAAAACTGGTTCAAAATATTTTGTATACATTGATGGGACATAAGTTTTCCTTTAGTCCGTAAAGATGTAAAGTTAAAACAATTTCAAAATTTGATTATTGCATTATTTAACCCAGTAATCACACATCACGTAGGTACTACGCACTAAAAAAAAATCAAATTGAAGAAGACGTCATAAATATTTTATTTATTTATCTAAAAACACCAGAGTACATTGGTCAATTGCAATATTATAAAAATATACCGTAGGTAATTATAATATACATATTTTTTTTTATTTTTTATAATATTAGGATTCTGATGTCTCAATAACATGAAATAATAAATAATATAATTCATAAATTATTTGTATACCCTAATTTATAAAATATTTTTTTATATGTTAGGACACATATGTCTCACTGTCCTTACAGGGTTAAACGACTATATTAATATATTTGTTGCTTTCATCAAAATATTCGCCTACAAAATAGAATCAATGACTCAACAGGTACTTTTTTTATCTTGCCTTCAATAATGTATTAATCGATTACGCCTCCCTAAATTTAGCAAACAGTCTATCGAAGATAAGAGTCCTAATTATATATTCATCGAATTTCATCGCAAATTTCGGACGACGTTTTTTTTTCAAAATTAACGTTTATTTTTATTATGTTATTTCAGAAGATTATTCTACCCAAGAAACTCAATTTAAAATGTAGTATTTGTTTCATTTAAGTTTTTGTTACCGAGTAAAACAATCTTTTATACGAAACTTTCGGATATACCTACCTACTGTATTTTTTCCCTCTGTAACAAAGTCCAAAATCAAAAAAACTCGTAAGGGATTTTCGAGTCAGTTTTTGATGTGAAATATTGTCAAATAAATAACAGTAATATTTTAAAAAGAATAAATAATACAACTGCCGTTACAAAACGTGAACTGTTGTATTTATAACTATTTTCATTATGGTTTTTTATGAAATATTTGTAGTTTATGTGTTTATCTATATAGATTGATGTATATTTCCGGAATGTTCTCAATTAGACCTTTCATTTGATACTAAGCACGATATATTTATATTAATTTATTGGCATTTGTAGATTTGAACATTTAGACAACTGCTTACTTGATATTTAGACAGTTAAGGTACTTTATGACACTTGGGATGACATAACGGTTCTAACAATACTTTACACCTTTAAATCAGTCTAACCGTTTAGAAGTTATGGTGGAATAAAGAAACGGAAAACATACATAGATAAAACTTGAATATATATTACATACCTATTTTTATGGGCAGTCGTATAAAAACTACCTAACCGCCCGCTTTTAAAGAATAAAAACATGCTGGTGATTTGCAGTATTGGCTCACATCTCTACTCCTTACATAAGGAGATAGTGCAAAATTTAATATAAGTATTTTTAAAGATGTATATATGATCCCGACACCCGCATATAACTTAAAATCAATAAAAATGTAATTATCTATTTTCATAATATTGTAATAATCCATGTAGATAATTTGTTTAATTGGCTTTATTGTCATTATACAATGAAACAGTTCGCAATTTTATCGCAGCTGTTCCTAATTTTGAAAAATCACATGCAAGAAAATGAAGTGCCTCGAATCTCCATTTGAAGTGCAGCAACATTGTTACATTTACAGTCCAAGTGCCCGCCGAGTGGAATGTCCATGGGAGGGCACTTTGAACGTGCTTGAATTTCGCTCACGGCTCAAAGGAAAGTGACTGAATTTATGGTGAATTAATCGCACTCAAACGCCGATGCAATTCGCCCGATTGATCACGCCCATTTATATTGGCGTGAACAGGCGTGAACTGCGCTCACGCCAGCTGATGCCGTGCGAAAGAGATTTCATTAAATCCAGGTGCCGATCTACTCTTTAATGACTATTTAAATTAATTTGTGGTCCTCTTCACACAAATGTCATCAAATAAAAACAAATATGCTTTATAACACGAATGACGCTAAGTGTCTTTGAATTGGACCTTTGTGTGTATGTCGTCTCTGTGTGTATTTCTCCATGAAAGCGCAAAAACGCTTAATCCGATTGAGCTGAAATTTGGTATGTAGGCAACATTTGGTAGTGGCAAGAGTTGTAAGATTGTGGTTGAGATCGGTCCACCAAAGGGCGCACTAGTCATATATCAATCGCGAAATATTAGGTTTAGTTATGAATATGTGCTCTGTTAAATCTACACAGCCTATTAGGCAAAAAATATTGGATTTTGTTATTACGGATTTATACAGAATAATGAATGTTCCAAACGTAATTTTGTTGAAATTCTATTACTCGATTATATGTATTAACATGTTCCTTACAGTTATTTCGAAAATAACAGGATACTGTAGCTTCAACATCATTCATATTCCGATTTACGGCCTTACGTATGAAATGACATACTGTCATGTTAGAAGCAAGAACTCGAGGTCGCAACGTAATGAAATAACATTACGTTTTGTTGGGCCATCGTTTCGAAAAGAGACGGCAATATCGAAATATTGAAACATCATTCTAGGTTGTTGCGAGCTACGTAAGTACAGATACATCTACAAATAATGCTGATTAGTAATAAAAACGTTATAATATGTATGTTACTACATTACAACTGTGTATCTTTCCATTCTGTACGTATAATTGCTACAATTCAGCGTAGGGCAGTATCATTATTAGAATGGTTTTACAACATGCCATGACATGGTAAATATCGTCACGCCAACACCGCTGCTCGTCATTTTAATTCATTCGTATGAATCACAGTCCATGTTAGATACGTAATACCTGTTGCAACATGCGTATTTCTGTGTATTACAGCGTTATATTTTCCTCAGTACGTAATGTAGGAGTAGTAGATACGGATTAGAGATATGAGCCAATGCCGCAAATCACCAGAATATTTTTACTTTATAAATGCGGGCGGTTAGGCAGGTTTTTACACGACTGCCCAATAAAAAAGGAGTGTAATGTATTCAGGGTTCATCTATGTATGTCTTCCGTTTCTTTATTCCGCCATAACTTCTAAACGCTTGAACCGATTTAGAAGTGTGTAGTATTGTCATACATACGCATCGTATCTAGGTAATGTCCGAGGTTGAGTATCGAATGTGTTGGATACTGTCAAACTCATAACAGAAAAAACATAGTTCAGTCAATCTATTAACGAAGATATTCTCTATTGACCGTTTTCTTTAGCTTACATTCTCAAGCGTAGTGTCTGAATGTCAAACAGGAGTCAAACGTCACTTCTATATAAATATAATCCGCCGGTATAATCGTGATTTGAATTTCTAAAAAGCACCCACCATCAATTTGTATATTCCACATTCATTTCGGCGATATCATTAACGTTATTCTTAGAACGGCGTGAAGGACCCCGTCTAATTTTTGCATTTTATCCTATCGCAATAAATCAGCTGCTGAGAACAAAAGGGCCCTGAGCCTCCTTCGGCGAACGGAACGACCGAAAGGAATATTTCGCCTTCATTAACGCCATCGAAAATAACAATGCAGCGTCTCTAGAATTCTAATTAGGATTCGGGAACATGCGAGAACCTGGTGGTTTTAGCAATAATAATTAGCGTAATGATTTATAAAAAAAACTACATTCATACCCCTTAACCCGGATGCTACTGAAACTATTTATCATTGCCAATATTGATATTTTTTTGCATGTTTTGCTTTTATGTGTAAAATAACATGGGAAAAATAAGTAAAAAAATCTAAGTATTTCAGAAAGCCTGAAAAGTAGTGGCCTTTATAACGCCCGGTAGTAAAATCCACGTATATTATAAGGTCCTAATACTATTTAGTAAAATCCATGTTCTATTTTTTCAATGAATAAGTATATTTATGGATACATGTTTTTTATCAATGTTTTAAATAACATTACGAAATACATAAAAAACATAAATGAAATGTGTGTGTGATACGACATAAAACATATTTTTGGATGTAACCGAAATTCACATTTTTGGCAAGAAAAAAATGCTTTTGTATTACACACCGCACACCTTAGTTGATCTGGTTGGTAAACAATGAGGTGATCCAATCTATCATATCTTGATGTTTCACGGTGGCTGGCAGGTTTCTGGCAGGGGCCCCTTTTTCCATGTTTTCTGTTGGTCTCTAATATTGCTCTAGTTATGGACCGCCGAAAAGAAAGATGGTCACATTCTCCTTCATCAGCTTTGTACAGCAGCCAGGCATTGTGTAGTCATATCCAAGCAATGGGAGAAAAGAGAAAAATACCACTTCTTCCCACGTATAGAAGTGCGATACAGACCGATGTTTTGATCTGATCGGTCAACTCCTCCCATGAGCTCATTGTATTTCTTTATAATTGCTGGCTGGTCAATCTGCACGTACCTCTTCAACTGCTGAGAAAATCTTATCGACTTATTTATTGGTTCAATTTTGTCTACATTTGATACAACAGTTACTACACTGTTATCGTTCCATTTACAAGCTAAAATTCCTTCTAGTCGACTGGATTTATGTACGAAGGAACCTCTTTCAGTCTTTATAAACTCTTTGTTAGGTGGTAAAGGGCATTTCAATAACCTATTTTCTCGTATAGTAGGTACCTGTGGCTTTCAGGCCCCTGTTACCAAGCTCATGGTATAGTGGGATCAAAGAGAAAAAGTTGTCAAAAAATAAGTGAAGTGGCACACCTGGATATCTGGATTGTAAGGCATCGGCGTATTTCAAAACTACACTACCACCTACACCAAATTCATTATAAGCAGGTGAAATACTAGCAGACTTTCCTTGGTATGGTTCAAACTAATCTATATAGCAATATTTAGAAGCACCAACCCAGAATGTGTATCCCCAACGAATGGGTTTGCCTCTTATAAACTGTTTACAGGAATGACCACCATAATAGGGTATCATTGCTTCATCAAAGCTACGTGTTTCTTCCATTGGTGAATATTTCATGAAGTTATGACTCAACAGATCAAATATCCTGTTTTGTCTGAAAGTTATCATCAAAGCAGTGGATTTTACTACTGGCCTTTATAAAGGTCACTGATTTCTCTAATCAAATACAGATACATAAATAAAAGTAAAGCATAAAACTGTATTTGTGTGTGTTAGAGCAACAATTGATTGTAAGAAATAACTGAACAGAACCATAAATAACATCGAATAAGGTTTTAAAAACTTACATCTTTGAAGTCATTGTTGACGAAAAGTGGAATACAAGTCCATAAACAATGATATTTTAAAACACAAGGAGCACACACCCGTTCTGCTATCATTCATTTGAGGACTGAACTCAAAATAATAAATGTAGTTGCGCAAAGAGTACTTTAAAAATGTGGGTAGGTAGACTTCATTTAATTGGGTGTTATAAAGGCCGGTAGTAATATTCGGGCTTAAGGTTACGGCCCAATTTAATGTCTAAAAACAATTATCTTTCAGGCGGCCGTCTTTTTACACGACTGCCTGCAACAAAAAGGAATGTAATGTGTTCAGGTTTAATCTATATATGCTATCCGTTTCTTTATTCCACTATCACTTCTAAACGCTTGAACCGATTTAGAAGTGTGTAGTTTTGATAGAATCGTTATGTCATCCCAAGTTTCATAAGTACCAACAGCGTCCGCCTCCACTCAAACGGACGAAGGGTGGCCGACCACACCGCCCCCACAACCCCAGCCTGAAGAGCCGGAATACCTGAAATGCGCTTTCTCGAGGAAGACGAGCAGGTCCCGATCACGGTGTCTCAGTTGCTGGACCTGATACACGAGTGCCAAATCAGCAGTAAAGAGAAAAATATTATGCTCTTAAATATTTTCCTCAAAACGCACCTACCACTACGTGCCTCGGTAAGATTGTTCTTACATCTTCTAAGAATCCTGCCTCAGGGTGAACAGCCCTGAGACGCCAAATGCTCGAAAGCCGGGCCAATGGACCCGGCTCACACGAAGCCCTACCTAACAGTACGAGAAGTGGAAGAAGTCACAGGCCTATCTACAGGGCCTGTCGACCAATATTCGACGGTCATAAGGTACCATCAAGTGAGTAGTTGTCTAAATGTCCAATGTACAAATGTCAATATATCAACATAAATATATCGTGTTTAGTGTCAAATGAAAGGTCTGATTGAGTACATTACGGATATTAACATGTATATATGTAAATAAATACATAAACCAGAAATATTTAATAAAATAATCTATAATAAAATGATTATAATTACAATAGTTTCACTTTCTGTAACGGCAGTAGTGTGTTTACACATTTTAATATATTTACTTTTAATATATTAACATCGCGTGGGTGTAATTGGGTGATCACCCATCCGTGTACTGAACACGCCTGACGCTGCTTAACTTCGGTGATGGCGGTAATGACGGGAACCAGTGTTTCAACGTGGCTACGGACGTTACAGTGATATAAATGAGTAAAACCTTGCATTTTCACGCCCATGAATACCAATCTAGAGTGAGCTAGACTACCCTGAGTTGATTAGTAGAGTTTCGATTCACATACCTGTCAGAACTACCAGGGGAATCGTTTTTGAATCGATAGAGAAAGTGAGATGACGTAAGACGTGACGTAAGAGATACGAGACACGTTGAGATATTGGACAATATAATTCTCTAATGCTTTTCATTTGAGATACGAGATAGGACATCTTTTCTATCGGTTCAAAAATCAACTCCCAGAGCTCGCATTTCTTCCATATTCCTAAATCTAACACGAACTATTATAAAAATGCATATTTTAATAGAAATATAATGATTTATTTCATTGGCGCATTTCACATTCCTTTCAATTTGTTTTCAAAATCGGTGAACGCTAATTTATCCATAGGCAATAAGGATAGTACTCTTTGAACATCCCCATACACATATAAAAACACCCTCCAAGAAACCCCCTCTTTCTCACACACTGACACACTCACTCTCTATCTCTTTTAGCACACACGCATTTACACAAATTAAATATTTAAAATAATTTGTTTCCTTCCCATCTTAAAGTTTCCCGGTACCTATTTTAAGCTATTGCATAGCTTTTATCGCGGGCCTAGGCCAGCGCGGCGACCGAATGAAGAAATTTCTTAACGAAAATTAATGATTTTAAACTGATAATTACGTCTAAACGAGTACAGCTTACGATTCAAAAAAAATATATGTTAAACAAGAACATTTTCGTAATATTCTTAGCTTTGAATATTTTAGATTTTGTTTATATTACCTAGTGTAATTAATTTGTGAAATTAGGTCTAACCGAACACAAAAACGACTACTACGCAAATACTATCTGGCGTATTATTATGAAACCTGCACCATTTTAAAGATAATTTAATTATCTCTCTTTTTATCTACGATTTTTTTCGAATAATCCGTTTTTTTTTGCTTTATCGAATAAAAAATTCGTGCGCGCGCTCTATCGGAAGACGTTTAAATTATTCCGAATCATTTGCTACCGCAGCCGCAAATGATTCGGAATAATATCAACGTTTTCCGATAGAGCGCAGTTATCTGATATCAGAAAAAATAAAATAAATAAATAATTAAAATTGCATAAGTTGTTAAAAATGCTATGCAATAGCTTTACCGCGGCTGTCCCCGAGTGCCACACGTATTTTTTTTATTTCTCTGATTATATTATGTTTTAATAATTCTTTCAACAATTTAAATGTTGTAATTTGTAGCATTTGTTATCAAAAACCTTATATAATTTAAAATAAAGTGGAAACTAGTCATCGGCTATACCTCATATATAGTTTGCTGATTCCATCAGCCCTTGACGCTTTAGGACTTCCAATTAATTTTTTAAAAAAATGGCCCAAACCGCGACGAACACATCTCTATATTTAGTATGAATAGCGTGTTGTAGAACTGCGGGTAATATATGTCGTGGAAGGGAAATTTATTTCTAAAATTCTACAATTTTACTTCAAAAATACCGCAATTGCAAAAACAGACTAGAAGCTCATTCCGATAAACCTGCGGTCCGGTTTTCCCTCCTTTCAGACCTTTCCGACTAACGCCCATTAGCCCCTTTGCCGTTAGTGCAAAGTAGTAAAAAGTAATGACTAATTTACCTTTACCTGCCCATTATAGCCCACTAAAATTTGCCATTTCTCGGTAAACGAGGCCGGAAGGATTTAGAAAACCGTTAAATATTGTATAGTGCCACAAGCAAAACTGCGGATTACCGAAGCGAAATTCTAATTATAATTATAGAGCATTATCTCCTTTATAATACACAACGACTCCTGTGTCTAATTGTGCCAAACCGGAGTCCGGCGTTGGATACGTTTGACCATTGTACAAACAAAACGGGGACCAAAATAAATCAGCGCCCGACAAACAATGGCCAACTGACCCTAACACTGAAAATAAAGGAGTGTCCGAAATGCCATCATATCCAACACAACGGCATTCGCGGCACCCCCTGGGCTATCTGCCGTAAGGGCTCTTTTAGAATATCCCTTCCGGATATTAGGCGGTGCTGTCCGTCCAGATTAATTTCACGTAAAAAATATTAGTGGTGAAAATCTGCGTGCGGGTTTTAAACTCTGGAATACTCATGTTTCTCAAATAGTAGGTACTTACATAGTTTACAAGACGGTGATAGGTAAGATGTCTTGTTACGGTAAAATGTCTTGTTACCTTATTCAGATCCAGATCTGGAATTCATATCAAAGCATATTTTATGATTTTTTAAGCTATTGCATAGCTTTTATCGCGGGCCTAGGCCAGCGCGGCGACCAAATGAAGAAATTTCTTAACGACAATTAATGATTTTGAACTGATAATTACGTCTAAACTAGTACTGCTTACGATTCTAAAAAAATATATGTATAACAAGAACATTTTCCTAATATTCTTAGCTATGAATATTTTAGATTTTGTTTATATTACCTAGTGTAATTAATTTGTGAAATTAGGTCTAACCGAACACAAAAACGACTACTACGCAAATACTATCTGGCGTATTATTATGAAACCTGCACTATTTTAAAGATAATTTAATTATCTATCTTTTTATCTACGATTTTTTTTTCGAATAATCCGTTTTTTTTGCTTTATCGAATAAAAAATTCGTGCGCGGCGTTCTATCGAAAGACGTTTAAATTATTCCGAATCATTTGCTTCCGCAGCCGCAAATGATTCGGAATAATTTCAACGTTTTCCGATAGAGCGCAGTTATCTGATATCAGAAAAAATAAAATAAATAAAATAAATAAATAATTATAATTGCATAAGTTGTTAAAAATAATCGTCTACAAAATCTATACCATCTACAAAATCTTTCTAATACACTTATGGTACCCTCGATAAATAAATGTAACCTTAGATATATTTGTCTAGGTCGTCGATATCCATTGACCATAATGGAGAATATACCTAGTAATTCCTCTTGATGGCACCCTTCAACTGCTTCTTCGGTGATAGATTCATTTTCGATCCATCTGATGAAAGTGAGCTCAAATACACGGTTTGATAAAAATATATTCGGAATTTTCGATAATTTAAAAAACTTGTAATTATTAAACATGGAAAATTCTACTCCCTTAACCTTTCGAAAGCCAGCCATGGGAATGAATCACGACGGCTTGTTTCAACCCTCGAAAATTTGTTTGTATATATGTTAGTGAAAGCATACTTATATATAACTGTGGCTTATTCAATGAAATACCACTTTTTCCGCAGAGCAGGGAGCCGATATTGCATAAATAGGTAAATCGGCCGTCGCTAATTTTCATGGTATCGAAACCTGCCGCAGAGCGCAGCTCTGCGATGCCATATTCCGACAGCCGAGCCAATGGACCAGACTCACGTGGAACCCCCACAAAAAAGAAGACGTCACGGGCCCCTATCAGGGCTCGTCGACCGATATACGATGATGACGATTTTGCGAATTTTCATAAAAGAAAAACCATAAAATGGTGGTAATGGCATCTCAGAGGTCAAAGGTATTCACTATTGTATATATATACCAGACGTCAACTACTCGGCCCCAAACGTTTGAAAAATTCGCGAGCCTTTATCTGCGCGTAACGCTAACTAAAGGCGTTCGTCGAGACGTATCCCTCTGCCCACATTCCTCGCACCCTCTTTCCGCAATGTCCTGTAGCTCGAGAGTAAAGCTACTGTTTGGTATACTGTGGTCAAGGCCACATGCAAAAATATAAAAATTAAAACAAAAGTTCAATGAAAAAGCGTCTCATTGTCGTCACGAACTGACTGACCGCTGCACATTTAAAAATAAGTCCCCTAACTCGACATTCGAAACCCATAGAGAGCCAGTTTAATTATGATAATAATTATTATACATGCGCGATTTTCACACGATCCATTTGAAGTATTTGTGTTTGTACCAATCATGAAATTATTCGTCGTCAGACCTGCGAGATTTGTTCGCGAGGGCGCAAATAATTACGACGACTCATTACATCTCCGCGCCCGACTCGATAATTAAGTCGACTCCGGCTTCGACTCAAAGAGAGTGGGGTAATTATTCGCGAGTATTAAACAATTAATCGACAGCGTTCGTCTGTGCTGCGTAATTATAACGTTACCGGCCATTATATAATTACAACGTTTATGTCGGCCGCTCTTTGCCCAGGTTTATCTAAGGCAAACATCACGAGTTTATGTCTTGGCGTAAAATAATTGGTGAATGTAATCTGTGTAGCAGAAATGCGCTTGAATCGATACAAGCACGGGAGCACGGGTGAGGTTTCTGTCACCTTCGACAATGTCCCGGGGGAAAAAAAAACGGCCCGATCCTCGTCCCCATTATGGACCCTTCTCATCACCGCGCCGCCCGGGCCATTGTCTAACGCGGGACACCTGGTCCCCCACCCTCGAGCGATGTCCATTGTTTCTCTGATTTTTTTGTCTCCCGCCCGGGCGCGCACTTTATGAATCGGAGATAATCCCTCCGAGAATATTGCATCCTGGGCGCCTTTCATTATAAAATGTTTGTCCTGCTGCCATTGTTCCCTTCGGCCTTATAAAGTGTGATAAGAAAGAGGCCACTTTAGCCTTGTAAAAAGTGGGCCTTAAAATCAATCGCTTTTGTGTATGGAGGTAGATCTAGGTAGACGAAAGCCTGTGCAGAGTCTTAACAATCCGTAGACAAAATATAAAATAAATCCAATAATTTTTCTGCTTGATCAGTCTAAAGTAAAGCGACAAAACCCACTACTTTATCATTATGGACACTGGTGATATTCTAACAAAATTTTAAAAATGAATTAAAGGATGGAGGTCAAAATAATTTTATGAACATAGAATTTTATAAGACTGTCTAAATAAATAAAAAGTATATAAATAAATTATGGCTAATAAACATTGGTAGGAGAGAGACAGAGATAATATTTATTACAATTTTCAAATAAATAATAACATTTTAATTATTTTTTTCTGACATACACATATTTATACTTACTCTATTTAAGTACCTAATATATACGTATTTTTACCAATTATTGTAAATTTTTAGTTTTTATTAAAAAATATATAATTATTATTGCTATTCGATATTATTATATATTATTAGATAATATTATTTATTATTACTAAAATTATTTTTTTGCAGTGTAAATTTAATTTTAACTTAATTTTATTTAGTTTTTTTTTTTAATTTTATTTTTGAAGTTAAGTACCTACCTATTTTATAATTATTTTTGTATTGGTGTTCTCCTTTCAACAGGCTCTGCCTTGTTAGGAGAAACTTAATCTATCTTTAAGTGCTAACGGTGTATTTTTTTGGACTAATAAGTATATAAATAAAAAAATAAATCTAAATATATATTTTTTATAAATTTTGAAACCAATTTAACGGTTTATTTATAAGAAAGTTCCTTATCTTTTATCTATGTAGATAGAGATTTATAAAGAACACTGGTACATAAATAGATGCCTTATAATGGGAAATGAAATATGCTAAAAGCAGAGGAAATCACATGGTCTTGCTCCTATTTGCTAAGGATCAAAAGTTGTTATTGAGAACTGACGACATAGAGTCTTCCGACTTTTTAGCGGGATATTGACACCGTGAAGCTTGCAGCATAAATTATATTTTAATGTGATATTCAATATAACTGCCCTAGCTTTCAAAGGTAACAGTCCTCATTCGACAGTTTTTTTCCCGTTTATCTTCTTTGCGGCCGCCAGGAATAAAACTTGTAGGGCCAGTAACGAATAGAATATTAATTTAGCAAAATAAATTATACAAAATGTAACTTAACTGGCCAAATATCAAGTGAGTAGTTGTCTAAATGTTGAAATGTCAATAAATTTATTTTATTTATTTATTTATTTATTTTTAGTAACACATCTAGTAAAAAAATAATGTCATATTTGATTAAGATGTTAGCAAGAAATTGATGCGACACTATTTTTAATGATTGACACAGTCGCCTAACTAGGCCTAGGCCTGTTCTAAGGCAGACTTTTAATGACGATATTAAGTGTGCACTGTCAACTTAAACTATAGTTAGTACTTATTTTTAAATCGACAAATATAAAACTACAAATATTTACGCATATACAAATATGGATAGATACTTATATACATCTATAGATCAAATATATATATCCATATATGCACACATACACATACATATATTTATACGAAAATAATAATAAAACCAAAATAAATAAAAATAAAAACTAAAATAATATACATATATAAATCAATTACATATTGATATATACCAATAATAGTCATATATACCAACAATAGCTCACATACCAATAATAGTCATTTAAAATTATCATGGAAAAACTAAATACTAAATACTATAATTCAAAATACAACAGTCAGCATATTCCCTAAACCGTCCCTACCATAACATAAATATAAATATTATAATTATTATTAATATAATTAACATAAATATATCGTGTTTAGTGTCAAATAAAGTGTCTGATTGAGTACATTCTGGAAATATACATGTATCTATATGGATAAATACATAAAACACAAGTATTCCATAATAACGGTAATAAAAATAATTATAAATACAATAATTCCCTTTCCGTATCGGCAGTCGTGTTTTTTTTATTCTTTTTAATATATTTACTTGTAAATTAACAATTTCGGATATTTATTTGACAGTACGTATATGTAGTATTTTCAAAAGATAATAATCAACGGTACAACAATGGACTAATTGAAATCAATTAAGGCGGAATCGAGAGTGGAACGAAAATCATTACCAATTACGATTTATGTAGGCAAGGACGCGGCGGATACGGGCGTCTGGCCGCCACTAAAGACGACTCTATATGAGTATTTATTGCCGTTTAGTGCCCCTCCACACATATAAACTGGACAGATTTCATTTTGACTGCTCGTTATATAATTGACTAAATTAGTGCAGTCAGCTGATTCATTGAATTCTTAGCGCTGATTGGAAAGAATTGAGGAAGAAGTAATTGACGGGCGCAAAGAATTACAACGCAACGACCGTTTTGTCACGTAAGTGCGTCAATGTGGGCCACTTTTTACACGGCTATGTAAAGTGGAAAACGTGCCGCAATTGTTCGCAATGCAATTTAGTTTTCCACGTTCAAATAACATTTTTTATTTAATTATATTGTTGCGATATTATTATGCTTATCGAATTGCGATTTGAAAATACGTTTCGCGATTACGGCATACTCGGATTTTGTAATTAAATACTCGCATTAGGGGCCGTCCACCACCGTCTAGACAGCCCTCTATGCAGATGCATGGAGGAAGAAGAAACGCCACAGCATGTGCTCATGGAATGCAGGAGCGTGGCAGAGCAACGGGCAAGAATACTACAATCTCAAGCATGTGTCCCGGAGGCCTGTAGCAACCTTAACAGGCTGCTAACCTACTGGGACAGCCTGGGTTGGCTGGAGTAACATAAATAGAAACATGAGCCACGCACAACGGCCCAATCAAGAGGCCAAGTGCGGGAAATAGCCCAGGAAAACTAACTAGGGGCCGTCCACATATTACATAATCACCGAGGGGATGGGGGGGGGGGATTGGAGCTGAGGCTTACACTTAATTACGCGGGGGGGGGGGTTCCTGTCCTGATTAAGTATCAACTTTAGTCAACGCATCGCACCCCATTCTCTGGTCTAAATCTCGACATGATATGAGCGTTTTTAAATGGGATATGTAAAATAAACAAAAGAGTTTGAGATTTTGTAATTACTTCGAACTAATAAAGTACATTTTTTAAAGCATTCTAAAATGTTTTTTTTTCATTCACCGCCTTTAAACACTTTACAAACGCTGGGTTCACGATTCTTCACATTTTCCGCAAATTCGGTTGATTACGTAATCTTGGGGGAGGGGGGGGTGTCAGGCCGCTGATTACGTCTGTTGACATGACGGAGGGAGTAGGTCGAAAATCCCAAAAACATGAGTACGTAATATGTGGACGGCCCCTTACGCGTGAAATTATCTGTAATAATATGAATATTCGTTTCGTATGGCGTTCATTAGCTCGAGACAAAAGCGATTTTAATTGCGCTAATTGCGGTATCCTGATTAAATGATGCATCCTGCGGGATTCTCGTACACATTAACGATAATGCAATTAGCTGTCTTAATTAAGTTTTATAAAGCCGTATTATTATTATTGCCGAGTTGGTTTATCGCGTTGGCGACGGTTGGTCGGGCGGCAGACAGCTAAGAGCCCCAACAGCTAAGAGGCAAAAAACTCCTCGCAAGTGCTGGTGTTCCGCTTGTAATTATTGGACGCTGCGGAGGATTTGAGATAAAAGCACAGTCGGAAGATTGCCACCGCCACGAAGGCCGCTGTTGTTATTTCAGCGTATATAATAGTACATAATACGGTTGGCACTCAAGGTAATTAGGCTCTTCACAATGAGAGGTGGAAAAGTATGTGATCCGCGGAAGAAGAGAAGGGCGAAGAAAATACGACGACACGAAGATCTTTGTGGACTCTCTCCTCAAACAGGGTAAGCTATGCCATAGCGTGGCATAGCTCGGAATAGGTCATAAATATCCAGCGGGTGATGAACGTGGGGTTGAGAAAAGTTTCGGGAGCCCCATGGTACGTCAGAAACGCGACTCTGTGAAGCGCCTCGCGTGCGCCATGTACCAGAGGGCCGAAATCTCGCCGCACGAGCATATTCGTCAGCTCGCTCTGCTGCACACCAGACCGCCAGATGTCCGGAAGCCGTACCCGCGCAGTCTGCTAGATTAGCGGACCACCAGCGCGGGTACTGCAGCACAGCAGTCATCACCTCAGAAGATGCCATGTACACACTCCCGTATCATCCTATCACCATAAGACGACTGATCCGTCAGGCGTCCCATTACGATACCTGCCACAGGGCGAGCAAGCCCTGTGAAGACCTAAATGAAAGCCGGGTCGATGGGCCCGGCTCACGAGAAGCTTCACCCAACAGAACGAATAGTGGAAGACGTCACGGGTGCCTATCAGGGCTCGTCGACTGACATATGATTTGATTTGGAATAGGTCATGGGCTTATCCCGATTTTTCGAGTGGACGACCAAATGGTTTTAAAGCGCGGGCTACCTGAATAGCCCACCGTTACAAACTACGGCGTATTTTTCTTGGAATATCCATTTGATCTCTCAGTATTTTTGAGTTAATTCTTCATCCTCATTTTGAAGCGTCGCGACCTACGTAGTGTACAAAATTGTCATTGGGAAGCCTCCAAAATTGTGTGTACGACTTTTTAACGCTATTGAAAAAGCCAGGAAGACTCCGAGCGATATTTATCAAAAATATTATTTATATAACTTTGTATATTATGTATAATCTCATATATTTGATCCTATTTTCGGATGAGTGCTAACTTTAACTCAATAAATCTTCTGTGCTGTGTACTCTTTATTGTTTATACTCTTTGTTGTGAATTATCACAATGGGCGGGTTTATTGTAACATGACAATCTATTACAACCAACCCTACTATGGCGTGTTATATGTATGTGTGCGTGTAAGATGTCTGTAAGTGTGTGTCTTGTTATTGCATTCGATCGACAGAATTGAAAATGCAATTCCGTTAATTTGATCCCAACGGAAAATGGTGACCGAGCCGGGAATCGAATCCGGGACCTTACAATGTAAGATCAGGCGACCTAACCACTATGCCACCGGGCCTACAAAAAATGTATGTAGTGCTTGCTCTTCCTACAAAAAATAGCCATACACTATATTCCATGAAGCTAAGGTCGAGCGAAGACGGTGGCTGTTCTTCAGAGCTGATGAAATCAGAAAAATTGTCTTTGCACCACTTAAGGTCCCCCTTAAGGAGTGTTTTCTTGAAATATCCATAGCTAGGTACATAAGTTCTCCCGACTTCAATGAACAACCAGAGCTTCGAGAATGTCTCGTCCGTTTCTTTTTAGAAGTCTAGTCTATGTCTTTTTAAACTGCTTAATAAACTAGTATTTATAAACTATGCGATTGATAACGGCAATATGTATTCACGCCTTATCCGCGAGATAACCAGGTATGTTACCCAGCGGGCTTACATTCACGCCCTTACTTCCAATCGCGACCAGATTACACCTGTCTCTCGATTGATTACGAGTTCGAGGTCGCTTGCGCGTTCCTCTCCCTTACGACGCGGTGAAACGGTGTAAACCGAATCTATCGCGGACCACAGCATCCTTTGCCCGCTTGTTCACCCAGGATCGGGTAGCCGATGGTCGTTTCAAGAGCAGTCGCCGTAAGGTCCGCAACCACCCCCGCTCTATAGGAAACAGTACTGCACAATCGATTGGCTTACACCGGACGGTGCGAAGACCGTCCAGGAGCGCCAGAAGTTTGACACTTAGGGGAAGCTAGCCCTAAGGCCAGAGTCCTACCCGGGCTCGCGCTTCATCATCCTACCGAGGCCGCCGGATGGGTGTTGACCCGTGAGTGTGACCAACCCAGAACAGAATCGGTCTTCGTGGCCAAGTCAGCAAGGGCCCATTAGCTCCCTTTATTATAATACAGTTGTACACTTTTTGTAACTATAAATACATTTTTAATTATAAATACAGTAGTACACTTTTGGTAACAACAGTATTGTTTTTTATTCCTTTAAATATATAGTTTTCTTAGCATTTAACATCGCGAGCGACGACCGTCTCTCCGTTGTGCATTAATGGAAGTACTTCTAGCAACAAAGCGGCAACAAGGCAGTAAGAGCGCGGCAACAAACTGTCTATTAACGCCCCGGTTATGATTCCGTGGTTTGTACCGTGCAGTGGATATCGGCGCCGAGGCATCACCTGCGCGCCGCTCTCACCCATAAACCACGGCGGCCGGCGAAATGATCGCAAATTTGGCATTCCTCAAGGCGGCTGCCTCGCGCCCCTTCCCTCTTAGCCAGCGCCTGCATAGCCTTAGCCAGTGCCCTCCCGCTCGCTCCGCCGGTAAATTAGCTGAGTATCATGTTGGCACAAGCTGATATTTAGTGGAGGATAATTTAATGAGACTCCTCATCGAGGCGCGGGGTCAACGTAGTTCAATAACACGCCGTTCTAGGCGATTACGTCCGTGCGCTTTGGCTCTTCATAGCGCGCGAAACATCGCATCGAGAATCAACAGAAAAGTTCAAGTAATTAATGAGGAGTAGATAATTAAATATTTTTTTTCAAATTCAGTGCATTACATATTTCTATCCCTTATTATTATTATTTTTATTTTTATACCTCCCTACGGTAGCTGCCCACCGTCTGTTGACAATTATCTAACAGCATACTTTTTATAACATCATGTCGCAGCACTCAGGCGGTTACCCATTCAACTACACTGAGAAATATATAACGATGTAATACACGTAAATACGTATGTATATAACTCGGACTGTGATCCATACGTATGAATTGACATGACACGTAACAGTGTTCGCGTGACAGTAGTTACCGTTTCGTATTATTACAGCAACATGTTATTTGATTACGTCCCGAACTTAGGGTCTTGATTCTAACGTGCCAGCATGTAGTAGTAAACGTACAGAATTTGTTTGAAAATCCATTACTCGATTAATGTAGGTATCAACATTTTTCTTGCGGTTAATACCGAAATAACAGTATGATGTAGTTTCAACAAGATTACTGTTACAGTATACTAGGAAAATATTGATACATAATCGAGTAATGGAGTTTCAATAAAATTCCTTGTAATTCAACAAAATTATGATTGAATCATCGTTATTCTGTATAAAACCGTAATAATAAAATGGTAATGTAAAAATAAATCCAATATTTTTCTCTGTGTACTTGACACGCTCGACGCTACTTAATTTCTTGATCTGACGGGGACCAATATTTCAACGCGGTTACGAACGTTATAACCATATTAGGTAGTGCCTTCTTATCCTACCTATCTTTAGTGAAACTAGAAACCAGCAGTGCATCAATAAATATTAAATGAATTATATGACAGATGAATCACTAAAATACTATATACTACGAGTATAAGGCGATTTTTTAATGACTTTAGCCATTAGAATCCCACAAATCATTTTTAGAATCTCTCAAACTAATTAAATCAAAATGAAACTGAAATTGTGAGTATTAAGGCCTAAAACATTTTTTGAGAAAAGGGACTATAATCACATCATCACATCAATCACATACATCACATTACATGACATTTTAGTCGGTCTGATTGACTGCTAAAAACCGCTCTTTTACGTGTCCCAGAGAATTATATCCAATTTTAGCGTCATTGCAGTTCATGGCAGTTGAGCCAGACCGCAAGAAGGTTATATTGAAAACAGAAGGCACAGCATCTCATGTTCGAAAATATTGCGAATTTTTAACTTCTTCTTGATTTCAGACACGAAATATCTGAGCAATAACAAGCCACTAAAAGACTAAACTATATGTAGCCGAATTTGAAAAAGGCATAAAATGGCGTTGAATTTAAATTCATTTGATTTTCAACTTTCAACTGAAACCGAAGATATCATAGTTTAAAATGGCCAACCTGGAAAAATAGCTATTACATTGGTAACTTAATGCACTTTCCACCAAAAGAAGCTAGAAGTCTTGTTATTACTATGTAAGAAAGAGTATGATTAAATGAAAGTAGATATGACAGACGTGATGATAATGCTTTGGGGCGTAAATAAAAGAAAGATAATAGATGAACATGACAAATTAATGGCTTTTTATGTAATAATGACAAGACAATTATTTTTAATGTGTATTAATTTAAAATCTGCGCCCGAGGCCGGCTTTATCGGCTGCATCGGCTGCATTGGGCTGCATCAAGGTACGTGAGATGAAGACAACAGAAAATCCGCGCCGTCTAACAAGGTCGTTATGGGCAATTAACGCACCAGCCCAGGATCGTGCTGAGCCGGCCTACCAACGCCCGCCTCTGCTCGTGACCCGCGCCACTCCCTATCGTACCCGCTATAACCCACTATTTCAAAATAGATACCCATACCCATGTTCGCGCCCTAATTAACAGAACTCATTTAAAATAACATCACCGAGGCGAATTGGGCAACTGTCGCCTCAAACCGCGAAACAGCGCGAACAACAGTTCGATAAATTGAATTGCAATCCGCGCAATCGGGTTGCACAACGCCCTCGCGCGCCGCGAGTTGCAGGCGACCGAAAGGCGCGTACGCAAAGATAATTAAAATGGCCTGAAATCTATCACAATAATAATAAATAATTGTTTCTGCGTTGGGTAACGATTTTACTGCTCGGTTCCATTATTTTACGTATTGCGCTTTTGCGCGCGAGAAAGCGGCTACCGCGTCGAATAGCGCAATATCGCGCAAACAATGCTTTGTAAAATGTTACTATGACGGTTCTAATTTAACAGTAACGTAATTTATCGTGCGGGGGCGTTTTACGTCGAAATTACTGATGATTTTCCAATCCATTAATAATTAGGAACCTACATCTCACCTCGTCTCAAATAAAATAATGGTATTTTCTCTTAATTTAATTTAGGAAAGTTTCAACAATGGTGAATAATTCGCAAAAATTGTTACTGCTGACGACTTGAGCAACCGACGGCATAGAATTCTAACAAATTGTTGTCATCTGGAAACAATAGAAACTTGCCGAGACGGTGATTAAGTTTCAATTGGAGCAGTGTTTCGCTAGAGGTGTCAGTGTTGCGTTTTCAAGTAGACGAAGAGCTCACTACCGTGTATCCACCTTTATATTTTCCCTTACGTGATATTCATCGATGAAAAGAGTCGATACGTTGCAGGGTTGCGTAGCTGACATGAATCGGGGAGCTGCAATACAAACGGACGGCTAAGAAATCCCACTTCATTCGTAAGTTCGCAACTTTATATATTAGCTCTCTAAAAATAACAATAACAAAATTGTAATGTGACTCTGCGATCTGAAGTGACAAAATTTAAAGCTGAATGTCTTTAGGGGTCGTAATTTTTAAAATTATCTGCCTTACATTTCTTTCGCCAATTAGTTTAATTCGTTGTATGGATGAGCTGTTTGGAGCTGCCGAAACGAGCCCAGCGCTAGCGTATTGAAAAGTATTTGTACATTCGTTTGAATGTGTCAAAACTGCTTTATCTCTGTCCTGTAGTTGCCTGAAGAAGGTTAGGGCTGAGGGGGGGGGGGGGGGGGGGGGGGGGGGGAAGGGGGGGGGGGTTGTTTCCATTCGTTATTATCAACTGTGTTTCAATAATGGAAAATTTTACAAACTTAAAAGAGGATTTCAACCACAGATTTCACCATTTCTGCAACCACCGCCCATTACTGCTTTTAAATGTGCCAATTTGTACACTTTAAAAAATATTATAATTGCAAAATTATGATAAATGAACTGTCATATTAAAATTTGTGTATGTGCATGTAATATGATGCAGTTTTTCAGATGCCACAAATTGTAGCCGTTCTTTTAAAAAAATAATAATATTGAAAACAAAGATGATACTGTATTTTAAAAGTTGTTATTAAAGGCACATTTTTTGCTTCGAAAACATATTTTAAATTTTCAAATAACATTTTATATTAACGGGTATATCTAACTATAGTTAAACAGTGATTTTTTCGTACAACATATTCTAAAATCTCTAGGAAAATATTAAAACGAGTCGATGACACTTTAAGAGGTATTTCATCGACGAAATGAACTCAAAGCATCTACAATTTTCGTCTGATCAGTTTGGCGATAAACTTATTGCTGTGAGCGCTTTATCTAGTGCGTTCCGATCAATGCGCTCAGCGATGCGCCGCACCGCGCAGTAATCACTTTAGGTTTACAAAAGAAAATCATCTAAGTGCCACAGTCAGTGACAATACACAGACAGAGAAAGAGTTGGCATAAGTGGTATAATGTCACAATTGCACAGCAATAATTATAATAGCAATAATATATATTTTTTTAGAGCTGTACGTAGATCGTATAAAATCTATATTACATACTAGATTACGTTCTATACAATTTACTTATAAGGTGTACTGCCGTTGCGGCGCCTCGGGGCCCACCGTAGTTCGGGCACAGTTCTGGGGTATACTGTGGTTCAGGGCCCCAAAATGGAAGTTCTGTTATGATCAGCGTTCCATCCAACTCTACTAGGAAGCTAAGAAAGCCGAAAAACTGGATTTCTCAAAACTGATCGATGACTTTTGCAGTGTGCAAATCAAGACAAAAACCATTTTAGAAATGTATTTGACATATTTTCTATAATACGGTAGTTAAATTAAATATACAGATATGTAAAATTTCATACATTTGTATCTAATAATATTGTGGGAATTTTTAGTCTTACCAACTTCGCCCTTAATAGTTCTACTCAAAATAAAGTAATAAAAAGAGTATTTTTTTTAATTTCTCACCAATATTCAAAGGCAAAGAAATATAAATCACTAAATGAATCAACAGCAAAGCGACGTATTATTTACAAGTAAAGTACTACAAGTGATTTCAGAAGCTAACGGAAAATCGGGTACCTCAATGAAATATATATTTTGGAATAGCTTAGACCTTCAGGATAATGGTTGATTATGATTGGGAAAAAATCGCTCAATACATGGGAAGGGGGTCAAATCGCTCTCATCAATTTTGTTTACACTAATAAACACTAAATTATATCATCGACCAGAAATGGTACTAATGTAAAAAGATAGTTCGAAAGAGTACATTCAAATGAGTATAGAGGGCGTTAAATTTTATATAATTATTATAAATACAGTAGTTTACTTTTTGTAATGGCAGTCGTGTTATTTATTCCTTTCAATACATTTACTTGTTATAGGAACAAATGTTTCGAACATTCTCCAGCAAAAATGTTTCTATTTGAGTCCGCGTGTCCCGCTGAAGATCTTGGGAACTTGTTCCGCAACATGTCCGAAGCAATACCCCTAAGTGAATACGCCGAGTTATAATAAGTTACAATATAAATATGTCATCTAGCTAGATATATACAGTAATACATACTATATGCCATAATGAAAGAAAATAAGGTGGGGCAAGGGTTTTTGGTTCGGCTTTGCACCGGCGCCCATTAATTTTTGTTACGCCACTGATAAATAGACATGTTATAATTCTGGCAATAAAACATGATGCCAAAATAAATGACAAAGATCAAAGATATCATCAGGTGATCACAGTTAATAAATAAAATTTAAAATGTCATCAGAGAGTTGGTTAAAAATAAGAAAAAATACAACTATAATTATCTAAAAACGACAAGACAAATAATAGCATATTTTCTCAAGAGCCCGTAGAAGTTGTTTAGGAGCTCAAGCTTGATCAAAATATAATTAATCAGTTCGCCTCACTGATTGCTAATTGAATGTGTCTCGATCGTGGCGTCTCGCCACGAATGACGTTAACTAATTTTGATTAAAATTGTCCACTTGATTGCGGCCTCAGTCAGAGCGAGTTGCTTTGTCTGCCCACTAATTATCCACCCTTCTGCGCTAAGTGCTTTGATTATTTCAGCGCTGATTAAATAAGTGGAGGAAAGTCGAAGTGTGTCGGGATGGGGGCGTTCGACAAAAGTCGACAACGCCGCCGCGGAGACCAACACGAATCCGAACGGATTACAAATTACGATTACAATTACAATCCAACCGCTGGCGAGTCGCGCCAGACCGATTGTAATTATCGTAGTCGTTACCGCATTCGACTTAGCTTAGTGTAAGTATACGCGTACACTTATACGTGCTTTTATCCGCGGCGGTGACAAGCCGAGATGGCTAAAGAAATGAGTAATTACACGGTGGTAGTGCAGGCCGTCCGCAATTATGCCACGATCCGAGTTTCTTTTCGTAATAATTGAAAAACGCAAAGACCACCATCATCGGCTGTAAGGGTTTTTGAAGCGTAGATGTACACGTACCTGCTCTGTGCTCTGTATTTTGATTGTTTTAATCAATGCACGGATGTTAGTTAGTTTGGGTATTATCAGGGCCGCCTCGTCCATATAGACAACCCAGGCCGCCGCCTATGACGCAACATTTTGAGGGCGCAAAATTAAGGATTTTTTTTAAAATTTGGGATTTAAAAACATAAACTAAATAAAAGTTTAGTACTTCTGCGCCCTACTAGCTTAGGCAAACGAATTACTAGGTAATGAAACTTTTTAAAAACTCAAGGTAATTAAAACCTATCTGCGTAGTACAATATGCCGGTAGAGACTTGTGGGTCTGGCGACACTTTTTATTGAAAGTGAGATAGCAAGACAGACTCAAAAGCACTCATACAAGAATTTGCTAAGTAGAAAGCAAGGAAAGTACCATTAGGACTATAAATACTGTTAATCAGTATTTCGAGGTGAATTTTGGACCGTAGTCTGTTATTGAGAGAACTGTAGGTATATATTGCTGTTATAAAACCTATAAACCCATATATACCTATTATACAACTGTGTGTTATGAAGCTTTTCTAACACTTATTTAAATTTCTAATTATTAATCTACAAGATGTCAAAACAAAAGACAAAATGTAAAGCCATTTTAGGAAATACTTTTTCAACTAACATAATAAATTGAGGTCTGTGGATATTAAAATATATGTATTATATTTAAAATTGGCATTCGTTATATATCCCAGTCACTAATCAAATTCTTATCACTAATCAATCAAGGTTATAAAATCAAATTCTTTGTTTTTAAAATTATTAACTAAAACGTTTTTCCGAAGTTCCATTTCATACCATAATTCCAGACACCTACGAAGGCACTTTAATAAGGGCGCTGAATTGGTTTTCGCCTAGGGCGCCAAAAACCCTAGAGCCGGCCTGTCACGTCCTTGCGCCAAAAACCCCGTGTATTATTGAGTTAAACCCGTAACCCGCCATTATTGAACCCGTCACCAGCCTGGGGTGACGGGTTCGCCCGTTGTAGTAAACACCGCCATCCTGTGTATTATTGAGAATGTGATGAATTTACGTAATTAATTTCATCTATGATAATTGATTTCCTGGCGCTGCTAAAGATTTCGAGTTCATATAAATGTGAATTAATTTGATAGTTATATCGAAGTGTATATGTAACAGACATATCAATTTGTTCGTAGGCCAGTTTCTGTATATTAATTATTTTCACTAAGTGAGGTTTAGTTTGTAAAATCGAAGACTATCGCGGTTGTTTCACATTATACTTAGGATAAAACTTATTTAGGTACCGCATGAAGTTTGTAGCACCCGACGTTTTAGCGACGTTGGCGCAATGACGCGACACAGGATACATACAGTAAGTGTCGTGTGCACGACGTTTTTTTTCGAAATACACGCGCGCCGACCCAGGCAAGCCTTTTAGAATATGAAAATGACTTTAATGTGGTCATTTAGGTTCTTGTGCATCATTTCAAAGTATATTTTTTGTGAATACTCAAGACTTATAAGCAGTACTTTTTGTATGCTGAATAAAACAAATACCGTATCGATGTTTAGCTTCCTTGTTTGTTTGTGTAATGTTCAGTTCTTGGTTAGGTGTTAAACAGTACACTTATAAGAGATATGAAAGTTTCTAAATATACTTTTCTTCATACATTTTTCGATAATTGTATCTGTGTTTTTGCTTGCCGACTCATTTACACGTAGGTAATCACGGATTGAATACGTATATTGCAAAATACGTATACACTTGCTTTTTGGACTTTTGCCAAATTTAAATTGAGTAGGTATTTAATTTTATCTATTTGATCTACAGGATGAGTTTTTAATAAGTGACATCCTTGAAGTGGGTGAATAAGTACGGGGAAAGAAGTAGGTAACTTTTGATAACATTAAAAAAAAAAAAAATCTTTAAATTTCATAAAAATGACTGATAAACAAAAGTTTGACAAGCGTTGAGCACGTGCCTCATCTAGCAATAATTAAAACATCGCGAACAAACGATATTCGCTAGATTTTACCTACCGCTAATCTTTAAATACTATTTTTTTAAACATACAAAAAAGATTTTTTTTGTTGTTTAATAAAAGTTTTTCATTAATCCGCACTGATTCACCCACTTCAAGGATGTACCTAACTAATTAAAAATCATCCAGTATATAAAATAGAATAAGAATAAGAAGTATTTATTTCCAATACAACCATAAAATTGTGTAGGAATGACAGTAATTAATCTTAAACTAGTTACTCAATTTAGCCAAGAGATGATGATATACAATATATAACTTTAAACTTACCAATTTACAAAAACCAAGACTATATGATAACAGTTTACAACAAAACAATTAACGGTAAATAATATGTATTAGATTAAATGGGTAGATACGATGCTATGTATTTTCAAAATATTTTAAGAAGTCGTTATGAGCATACATATTGATTTTAAGCAGATAGACCCGGATGGATCTCTTGAAAATACATTTGTGGTTGGCAACTCCGTCGTGACAAAAACACACAGGTCACATTGCGCGCCCATTGTTTACCGCCCGGCGTATTTTAGCGGCCGAATTTGCGACCGAGGCGCACGTATTGCCATCAAAACTAATTAAATGTTTCGTATGGAAACGGCGACTTTGCCTAATCGGCGTCTTTGTCGCATATCGCGATTGCGACACGTGGCGTCGAATCACGTCCGCGCCCATTAGAGAAAAAAACCACGCGAAAACATAGCAATTACAGCGCGACTTGTGTTATTGCCTGATGTGTAATTATGTTTCACAAGGTTGCGCTCGTGAGTCAGCGGCCGGCAACAGTATCCCGCCAACTGGACGAAACGAAACGTCGAAACGTGCAATTTGGAGCGGGTGGATTAACTTAGCGGCGCGCTAATTACAAAGATAACTAACTTAAGATATGGGCGAATTAATTGCGGGCGGGGACTATAAAAAAATCGATTGTCTCACCCCAAGACTCTCCTGGCGAGTAGCCAAGGACGTCATTTCATTCAATTTAATAACCGAATTGCAAACGCGCGTCGCCGTAAAATTCGCCATTAAATATTCGAATTTCAAACGAGCGACACAAGATTAAATTCTCGAACATGCGTCGCGCGATATCAAACGCGCGACGCCGCTAATTTAAATATTTGATTTCCCCATACAATGTTTTTGGTCCAACAAGGGATCTGTGTACCAAATTTTAAGTCTCTAAGTCTAATACTTCGAGGATGATATAAGACTTGCGCGCCCCCTAGTGGACCGATTTCAACCACAATCGTTTCAACTCTTGCTATGACCAAATGAGCGACACAAGATTAAATTCTCGAACATGCGTCGCGCGATATCAAACGCGCGACGCCGCTAATTTAAATATTTGATTTCCCCATACAATGTTTTTGGTCCAACAAGGGATCTGTATACCAAATTTCAGCTCAATCAGAATAAGCGTTTGGGCGCTATCGTGGAGGAATACATACACACAAACACAGAGATACTTCAATCTGGAAATGGTCTCAATCGTCTTATACACAAAAGGTAAACGATGAGGTATACAAAGTAAGGGGAGGGGGGGGGGGGCAATACTCTCTCAACGTGTTCCTACTTCTACATTGAAGCATATACATAAAAGCTACATTCATGCTTTCTGACGGTTTCATACTTTCTGTCGGATGGGACCATAACTTCCATTTTTAACACGATTTTATTAGGTCGACCTGTATGTAACTATGTAATGGAATCTAAGGTAACTAATTTAACCATCTTCCAAGGATCGTAGCGTCATGAAAATTGGCAGCTGTATGTACATAGTTCGGATGACAATACAATAATATGGTACTGTCGGAAGATATAAACTGGAACTTCATGATGGAACATCGTATCATAGCTGTGTTTGGACTTGTTAGAAAAGTCTTGGAATGAACTTTGACCACGATTAGGTTTCAAGGTCTGATGATGAAGCCGGAAGATAGGCACTGGCATTCCATGATGGGATATCGTATCATAGCCGTGTTTGGACTTGTTAGAAAGGTCTTGTAATGAACTTTGACCATGATTTAAGATCATTTATAAAAGCGTGTTTTTAGTGTTTTTTTTAAACTATTAATTTATTTTAGCTAAGGAGCCGTACTATCAGGAGGGCTCAAAATGGATATTTCCGTCTTCATGTTTTAAAAAATGTAGAGCATTCACAACAGTGGGCCGGGAAAATAATAACATCGATAGTCCTGTTCGCCAATAATGTATAATCTATCAAATTTTTTGCAGTTTGGCATCCCTATTACTGCGGAAGCGAAGGGTTGGCCGCTCGACTAGCTCGCTAGTTAGCTCTCTTACAAGATTGTTTCGAACTCGTCAGCGCTGGAAGGTACGCTTGCGGTTTCCATTTGATCACGGACGGGCCAAATTATATACACAAAGCGTGGCTCATCGCGCCGATTGTACCCCTTTCACTAAACGCAGTTACTAACATCGCTGACTAATTATCGCAAAGTAATTGATCGCAACTTGATAATGAGATAAAAATACGATAAAATTTCATACAACCCGCACTAAAAGCTCGTTAAAGTAATTAATATTACGTTCCGTTTTCGATTAGCGACGCGAAAAGTTGCGCCGCGCGCTGAAAGCTCGTCGCCGCGAGTGGCTGTCGCAAGCTCGCCGGCGCTGTGTAAATGAGCGCCGAGAGGCGAAGCGTCTCGGCGTGTTGTTTCCGTGTTGGCATTTACAATTAAACGCGCGAGGCGTCGAAGCCAGAGCCGATGGAGGAGGTGGCATCGTGGCCCAGGGGTTCCGCGTTTGAAGCCACTAAATGCCAAGCCATTCAGTTCGTGCCCACAAATCACAGCGGGAGACCCCAACGGGTCGGAGTGGTCGCCAAACACCGACGCGGCAATGGAGCCAAAAAAATATGAATAGCCCGATTACGCCACATTTCACACGGATCTATTTTTGTCAAGCATGAACAGTGGCGTTTTTCACACCTTGCAGCCTATGTAGGTGTATTCGACTGTTGACAGATTACTGACTACATTGGCATGTAACTAGCGAACCTAATCACTGGATACCGGATGCCGGATACCGAAATTCGGATGCTGTTTACTGGATGCCATCGTTCTTTAACGTGTATCTAAGGCAGAAAATTAAGTTTTACTGGCGATCGTATTTAGAATTTAAGCAGCTAGGAATTGTTTAACAAGAAATATCCAATAAATTTAAGGGAATTTATTTAGTTAAATGGTGTGTACTTTATAAATATAAAATTACCTTTTTTATCCTATACACTCCTTACAATAACTGCCCACCTTAAAGTCTAGCGACAATTATCTTCCAGGCGGTTGGCTTTTATAACATAACAGTACTCAAGCGGTCACCCATCCATTTACTGACCGCGCACTACGCTTCGGTGATCTGACGGGAACCAGTGTTTCAGCGTGGCTACGGACGTTACTACGACGTTACGGACATTACGTTTGTATGTTTGTTAATCAATTGACTATTTAATTTCCGAAAAATATGTAATTTCATAATGACTGACATGTTGCATTGTTCCAGTTTCCCTTTTAAAATGACCAAGCAGGCTCCAGGCTACAAAATTTCCAAACGGCCAAAATAACTTTTCCTGTTAAGAAATCTAAATATATACATAAATAAGGCAGAGATACACAAAATTGCTTGACAGAATTAGAAAAATATTGCCACTTTAAAAAATCCAGAATAATTTCTAGCTCAAGTGCCGTCTTCATAAAGACAAGCAAATCAATCCACTTACAGTAACAAAGCTCTGTATGAGTGCCCTTTTAATGTAGGATGTGTATTAAAACGTTGACTGCCAAATACGAGTTAACTCGTAGTTGGCTTTAGCAAGAAGCCGTATGTTAAATAATTGCGAGAGAATTCAGAATTACTGTATTGAAACAGTACATTAGTTATGCTGTTTAATGATCAATATATTATTTTATGATCAATATAATAGAGCTTTAATAATATAATACGATTTAATTAATAGAGTTTTGATAACCTTTTAAAGTCAGCTAGCAATCTTAAATCTTAAAAAGTCTTAAATCATACATCTAGGCACAGGCGTAAGCCTAATTAGATGTGTGACGAGCCTCAGGTTGCATGGGATTGAGGTGAATCAACTTGTCGTTTTATTTAACTAGAAAGTAATTGTTTTCCCTATGTAACCATAGAAAATATGTAATATTGAATTAAATAAAATAAATAATAACTTCAGATCAGACCAGAATCCTGTTAACTGCTTTAGCAGTCAACGTGTAAACATAAAATATATGGATTTCTATATAAAAAAAAGAAGTCTCTGAAAAAATACTTAAACGCCCTTCTCGAAATGACCGATTTAATTTGAATCCTTCATAGAATAGTTACAGCTAAATTGCTCTTTAATCTTGCAAAATGTCATGTAATAACATTGACCAACTCTCACGAGCAGCGACTAAATAATAATACTTGTCCCTAATTAATCATCAGCCTTCTCGAAACGCAATTGCAATGCGAAACCAGGAAATAATTGTAAGCTGAGGTAAAGCGGCGTAAAAATAATCGTTTTGTTTATTTTGTTTTTCGTAATTCCATTGTTCTCATTTGACAGCCGGGCCTGTCATAACCGAGCGACAAGGCGACGTCAAACGTAAATTGGATACATTTTTTGTGGTCGGCGATAAATCAGAACGCGGGGCGTGTACGAAGCGCGTGGAATAATTAATTGGAACACATCGTCAACCATAATTTGTGCCCTCTTCCGATTACGAGTCCGGTATTGATTTGCTGTCGAAATGTCAGCGGGTTTCCTTTAAGCCCACGATAATTACATACTCTAAGTACTAGGGGATACTTAAGTGGTGACTGTAAATTATTCATGTTCACCGCTCGGGTAATAACGGGTACCGCCGTGCGAGATCTGTTCTGCGATAATCGCTCTAACGTGATTATTGCACCGAAAGGAGATTTCTAAAAATTAAAGAGGCCAATTAATTCTGTACCATTTGGTCATACTACGATAACTGATATTTCCTAAATTTTAGAGGAGAGGCAAAAACAGTTACTTTTTAACCTAAATTTCATGCTGGAAGTTAACTTTATTAAATTTTGTCATTATTTATGCAATAATCAAAGACGTATCAGGAAGGGGGGGGGGGGGGGAAGGGAAGTTTTTTGGACTGAATTTTTTGAACTAAAAAAAAAGTCTTTAAAAAAATGACAATCAGTACTTGGGATTTAGCCCCCAGAAATCCGGCGTATTTTCTTTTTATTGTATGGGCAAATTCAAGTATGGTGGGTGCCGCGCGCGTTGTTTCAATAAATGTCCCCCCCCCGAAACTGAAGTCTGGATACGTGCCTGGCAATAATATTGACGATACATAATATATCCTATTTATTTATTATTTATGAATTAATTACTATAAGACATTAATTGTGCCCACAAAAATAACAGGCACCGAATGGCAAAACCTTAATATTACATTAATATTAAGGTAATATTATATAGTATATTATGTAAGGTAATATAAGTATATTAAGGTAATATAAGTAATATACGTATATTAAGGTATTATAACCTTAATATTACCTAAATAAACCCTAATATTATGCTTATTTGATTATGTCACCCAATTGGGACTAGCGCGGTCTGTGGTGGACAGAAGTCTTGTAGCATGAACTTTACGTTTAAAAATTACTGTTTTTGCCTCTCCTGTAAAATTTACGAAATATCGATTATCATAATCTGACCAAAAAGTACAGATTTGTATCAGTAATTCTCACTTTTAAAGCCCGTTGATGGGCACAATACACTTCCTGTAAGATTAATATTAGCATTCGTACGGATAGATAGCCAAGGTACGATGTAAATAAGCAAATATTATACCTCATCATATTCTATGTATCGAGAAATTCATGGTTGAAATTAGGTAAACATGCTCAAAATGTGAGGGTCACTTATTGAAAAATCTTCAGGTAAATGATTAAATTATTTTTTAAGTTTTCAATATAATAATAGTTAATTCGTTGACGAAAGGATATATGCGTTTAAAAAAAAACAGTATTGAGCAAGCAAATATAAAATTAAATGTTTACCTTAGAACAGGTATCGGCCTAGTTGGGTGCTATTGCCACTGAACTATGAGATGTATTCATTTCCTGGTATTGAGTCAATGTTAAATATATTTTTAAGCATAGCACCTAAGCTCTGATACACACAGGACAACATACCCACACAACATATTTGAAAAAAGAGTCTGGAAAATAATTTGAACAACTGGAAACCTTTCGAAAATTACTACGTTCGTATTAAAATTTGTATTTTTTTGCTGAAATTAACTGAAAAACCAATTAGGAAAGATTTCCAACCTCTTTAAATGATTCATCAACATTTAAGGTAATTGAAGCTATTATATTCTAAAAATCAGAATCTGAAAATCTTTATAAAGCTCGTTTTAAGCGATATTTCTATGCTTATTTCTCATACGATATAGAAGATTATTACAAAACAAATAGTCACATGGAGTTTTTTTTATACATATTGGTAACATTTGTAATGGTGCCTTTCAATTTGATAATGCGATGTGATGTTTACAAATTCTAAAAGTTAAAAACAAAGCTTTCTTTCTACTGCACAGATCTTGGTAAAAAGTTTATGATTTCTTCTGATTACCTATATTGTTTTGCCTGGTTGGGACGAAGGGACTAATAGAAGTAGATACCTACCTACCTACCCAAACTAACCCCATAAAAACACAGTTCCGGCTACCCAGAAAGACAACAGAAAAGAAAGTTACTTAGCTACTCATAAAACTGGCGGCTTCTTTTACTTACCTCTCAGCTAATCCGGGCAGTTCTCTGGAATTCTCGAGTTTCTCGGAATGTGGAACGCTCCATAAATATCATTTTGCACTAACGAGCTTTCAGCAACGAGTCGTCGTTAATTGAATAATTATGTTCGACGTATGACTGACAGTATAAAATCATATTTGTATATAAAATCATAAACTCACTTGATAACGAAATGAAAATCTGGATAAAAATTGAAAAAGATAGGATCGTGGTAAGGATAAAATCATAAAAAAACAACCAAAATCGAAATATAAATATTGCGTTTATTTCAACGAAACTGTTAGGTAAAATGATAATAATAATTATATAAAAATAATAATTATCAGCCGTGTAGGGTAGAGTTGAAAATAATATTTTGCTTTTTTCCTAAAATACACCTCCATGATTTTTAAATTTTAAATTCATTCTCAAACTTTAACAACTCGTGTATAGATCTACGTTCTAATCAGTTTTACAGGTAATTCGATATCTTATAACGTAATGAATAGATCACAATATCTACAACATTTTTTTTATTATGCTAAGTCGTGGCGTGATTTCTATTATTTAAGACGATTCTTACGATAATGTACCTATACAAATAGCATCGAGAATAAATATGCAACGACGCGTGCGCTTTCTTTCGGTAATATTCGATGCGATTTGCAAAATGCGGGGAGACTTTTTAGGAACATGCAAATTTGAGGGTCCCGCAGCGCGTGCGCAGCCACGTTTTGCATATCGTACCGACGCACGCATATATATACTAGACTCAGTCCGACGGGGAGGTGAAAAAATATTAACAACTTACGCGCTACGTTATATCACAAGTGACTTATATTTTAATATTTTGTAGGAGCGTGTCGCGAGACAGTTCTTTTGTACTATTTACATCAATAAGGCACGAGTGTAAATTCGGGCGCCGCGCGCCGAGAGACAATGAAGATTTTAACATTAAGCAATTTTCCGCCGCCGCGATTGCGCTTTCATTATTTACGCTCCAGAAATCAGCGGATAACGCGATCATTACGAAAGTGTCTCGAGAACGGTCGTTCGAAAAAAGGGCGGACTAGAACGAGAGAATCTTCAAAGGGGAGCGCGTCCCGCGGAAATATTTATATACACTAACTTAAAGCTAATCAAAACGAAGAAAGCGCACAAAATTATAAATAATTTCTATACAAAACAAAAAGAAAAGCGCTACTTAAAACGACATCGAATACTAAAATAATAGGAAGCGAGGTTTGTTTGCGAGGGGTTCCTAGAGAGGCCCTCCTAAATGAGAAATCACAGTTAGGACGAAATACAACAGCGAAGAGGTCAAGTGGGGCACTCACCGTTGCCCGGGAAGACGGCCGGGTGCAGGAACGGCGGCGAGTAGAGCGGCTCGGGGTCGAGGCGCGCCGCCGCCGCAGCCATCTGCAGCAGCGCCAGCGGGCCGCCGCCGCCGCCGCCGCCGCCGCTCTCCGGCGCGGCCGGCACCTGGAACTCGGAGCTGTCCTCCTTGCCGGCGCCGCCCGCCTCCAGGTGCGCGCGCACGCTCGCGATGTGCCCCTTCGTGAAGATGTGGTCCTGGATCGAGTACTTGTGGCTGTACTTGAAGTTGCAGTACTTGCAGTCGTCCGGCTGCTTGTTCGCCTCGACGGACTCCGGCAGCGACTTGTGCAGCGCCAGCTTGTACTTCTTCTCCTTGGCGCGCGCATTCTGGAACCACACCTGGACCACCCGCTTCGGCAGACCGATCTCCCTCCCGAGCATCTCGCACTCGGCCATCGTCGGCGTCTTGTACTCGCCGAACATCGACTTCATGATCTTCACTTGCACGGACGACATTTGTGTTCTGTAGCGCTTGTTCCCAACTGCGTTCGAATTGTTACGTTGATTGCTCTGCGTGGAGCTGGCGGGGGATGTAGGGTTGCTTTCGTCATCGTAAAATTCGGTCGTTTCCGACATTGAGTCCGATCTCTCGTCGCAGATGGAGCGCTCGCTAAAATCCGCGCTTTCGTGTCCTTCGATCTGTCGCGATAAATCCACAGGCTTACTCAAATCTAAAGGAATCTCTCCTTCCGATCGCGCCTCTTTGGCGTCGCCGTTCTGCTGCGCCACCGCATGAGCTTGCAACTCGCTGATATACCGCTTCATCGATTCCTCGTTGTACTGCTTAATAAATTTCTCCATATCTGGGTGAAAAGGCGGGAAAATAGGGGGCAACATATTTGCCCCCGCCTGCGAAAAATTCGCCGGTTTTTCGCCCTGCTGGGAGCCGTAGCTTGGCGTCGACTCCATGCTCAGCTCTTCGTCGGGTAATGCGTCAATATTGATTTCTCCTCGTGAACACTGGTCGGCATGTTTGGTCGTTAGATGGCTCTCGAGAGCGCTCTTCACCTTGAAGAGCGCCGGACAGAAGGGGCAGCGCTTGTTGATGACCTGAGCGTGAGCTCGGAACTGCCCCTTCCTCTCGCGAGCGCGGGTGTTTTGGAACCAAACCTGGACGACGCGCTTCTTCAACCCAACTTCCCTCGCAATGTTCTCCAACATCTTGCGAGAGGGATTCGACTCGATTTGATACTTCTGATACAAGTAATCGAGCTGTTCAGGCAAAATGGTCGTTCTTAGCCTTTTGTCTTTGGGTTGTTCACCAGAGTCCACTTCTACGTCAAAATCCTCATATTTCCTTTTATTCACCTGGTTGCTGAGCATCGACATTAGAGGATGCGGCGGATTGTGTTCGTTGCCGCCGAGCGACGCGTTCAGCTGCTGCAACTGAGCGTGCTGTTGCAGGATTCCGAACGGAGAGTCCGGCGGATAAGAAGGAAATAAATTCGGATTCATTATGTGCACCAGTTGGTGCTCGCGCCACAGTTCGAATCGCGGAAACACCAAATTGCATTTATCGCACTGAAACGTGCTCTCTTTGTCGACGCTCCGTTCGCTAGGCGTCGGCGTGGTGACCGGCGACAGGGGGTAATTTGACACCGAGGGCGTCGGCGTCACCGGCTGCTGCGGTATATTCAGATTGACTGGGCTCACCGGTATGTTTAAATGCTGCTGCTGTGGCGGGTTCTCCCTGTGTTGGACGGGCGGGTTCTCCCTGTGCTGCGGCAGGTGCTGTTGCTCGACAATGCTCGAATTGGAATCTTCGCTGCTGAGCGTCGCCGCGATTTGTGCCGCTGCGGCTTGCGCTTGCGCCGAGCGCTTCGCATCCTCCTCTTTGAAGCAGTGCGTTTTTTGATGTCTGATCAATTCGTAATAGCGCTGGAATACTAATTGGCACTTTTTGCACTGGTAGTTTAAACCGGGCGTTCTTTGGAAGCGGTTCGCTCCGGGTTCATCTGGGATTCCAGGCAGCGGCTGTTCGACGGCCGGTTGATTCTCGTAAACTTTTCGAGCTTTTTGGCGAGCGTTTTGAAACCAAACTACAATAACGCGCGGACTTAAACCGAGCAATTTGGAGAGATATTCTAAGTCGTCGTCTTTTGGATATGCGTTATTTTCGAAAAACTCCTGCAGAACTTTGATTTGGTAGTCTGTGAAGCGCGTGCGGTTCGCCCGCTTTCCGGCCGAGCCGCCTGAGCTGTTTGACCCGTTCGAATTGGCGCCGAAGTCGACTATGCTTCTACCGGGACTCAAACTTCTGTTTGGAGTCAGCGGCATCACGTTTGGGGACATGTTGTTTGGCGATGTGAAATTTGGCGGTGTGAGTTTTGGCGGAAGCATCGGCGGGTGACCCGTCGTCATTTGCGGGACTTGGGGTATTGCGTTCGTCGGTATCGAATCGATTTGGGAGTGAATTAGCGAGTTTAGGCTCAAGTGGTTCGGAGTGTTCGGGCGAGAGGCGTTTAGGTGATCCGAACCTGCCAGACTGTGAACGGGACTCTGCACGAACGAAAAGGACTTATCTTCTTGGTGCTTGTTATCGTACGAATTGTATCTATCTTCAGATGATAAAATATGGTCGTCGTGCGGTTCACTTTTTACTGGTTTTTCATTGTTGTACAAGTGTTGAACGGGCGATTGTGGGATAGTCGGTTTGCTCTTTTTTTCCGGGGGCGGTTTTCCTTCATCCGAGCTGGCGGATGAGTTCAGTGGGGTGACTTTGGCTTCGCCAGTTTTTTCGTATTCTTCTAGGTTGAGGGTGGTCGAGGGTGGGTTGTTAAAGTTATAAGGCGAGTCTTTGTTTCTCTGGCGCTCTTTGAAGAGGGTGTTGCGGAACCAGTGTTTGATTACCTTAGGTGGGAGGCCGGACTGGGCGGCCATCTCGTGGATGGCGTCCTCGCTGGGGGAGTTGTTGATGTCGAAATGCGCGCGCAGGATCTTGAGCTGTTCGTCGGTGATGCGAGTGCGCGCTCGCTTCTGGTTCGCAGCTGCGTTCGCCTGCGAAACAAAACGCGCATTCTCAGAATTCAGGTAAATTTTCATTACGAACAATGCGTTCGTAAGAATGTGTCCATACAAACAAAATAAGTGCCTAAGTAAATAATGAATGCCCTTTATGCGAGGGAATGAAAGGAGGACGTCGCAGGGCGCGCACACAGATGATATCTACCTAAGCTTTTTGTTCGTCGGTTCTACCCTGGGCGAGCAGGTAAAATGTCGCCATCCGAGACAACGAGACGCTCGCACGAATCACCGCCACTCATCTATAAAATCGAACGGCTAATTTTACGGATGCCCACGGATGACGGAAAAGGAACATCCATTGTCCTCGTTATACCTCCGAGTCCCTACGGATTTGCGGCATCTAGATTTTTAGCATTCAGATTTGAAACACACGTAGAGAAATAAAGACATTATATTGCTCTTCTTGATACGAAAAGCCGGTGCGGGATGTATATATAAAGGCTGATAAACAAAAATAACCTCTGTCGATCAAACTTTCGTTGTTTCGGTAATACTAAAAATATTGTTTATGGGTTTCTTATTTATTGAGTTTAGTCTGCTGTAAATTCAGAGAGCATATCAAATATACCCAAACTAAAAAATAGAAGAGTCTTTCTCTAGATTTATTAAATTATTTTAGATTACCGCTGATTCGGTGATTGTTAAAACAACACAGGTAAATATCAATTCAGTTTTTTAGAGAGGACATTTACCTAAACTGATTGCATTGCATTCGTTCAATTATGAAAATAGGAGAAGCTTGCGTTCAAGAAATGGGATCCAACGAGTCTTTATCAATTGAGATATTATTATTATAATACATTATTTCCGTGTTACTCAAAATAAAAAAAAATATATATTTTAGGACTCAAGAAGTAAGAAGATTTAATAAAATTTATGTATTAAAAACATATTAAAATAAATCTTACATATTACAATATTTTTTTTCTTCTTTTAACCCTTAGAAAGCTAGCCATGGGAATGGAACTCGCAACGGCATGTTTTCAACCCACGACAAATTTATTTGCAGGGGGTATTAGTGCACGCATACTAATGTATAATGGTAGCTTATTCAATGAAGGCGACTTTTTTCGCATATGATTGCATAATTGCATAAATGCGGCGATCGGCCGCTCGCGAGTTGCCGCGACGGAAAAACCACCGATCGGTGGTATTAGCATTCCAGAGGTTAACTATCATTTTATATTTTTTCGTGTTACATCTGATTACTTAACGCCGATTCCGAGTGAAGAGCCGGACAAAGGATGCCATGGTTCGCGATAGATTCGGTTGACACCGGTTCACCGCTAGGTAAGGGAGAAGACCACGCAAGCGACCTCGATCCTGTAACCAGTCAGGAGGTAGGAAGTAATTCCAGATGGAGTTAATTCCAGATGGAGATATCCTTCCAAACTGGTAGTCAGGGGGCGAGGCTGCCTCGCCGTAAATCGTTGGCCTCCGACGGGCAGGTGGCGGAGCTTGACGGTAGACTGTTTTGTTCTAAGTCTTCTGCGCTCACCTCACGGGGGACAGAACGATAAATATCGTTAAAACTTTCTGAGGTGACGGGTTCGCCCGTTGTAGTTGACAGCTCTAATTAATTACTTAAATATCTCTATACTTGTGGTTTTTCGTTTGTCTATTTGAAAGTTATATATAGACAACACGGCAAAAAATGAATTTCGAAAATAGTCTTACGTTCTTTTAACAATCCCCGATTAAACTTTGTTTGTTTGAAACTATTTTGGATGGGTATTTTGCATAGGTGCATTAGTGTCGCGAAAGACTGATTTTTTCTCACTAAAATCATATCAGATCGAGAGATCCCAGGGAATGCAAAAATACTAGAAGTATGTACCTTTTATTGCAATTGGATTTATATATTAATTATAAAGAATAAGAGTTTTAAAGAGGCGATGACAACGTTAAGGTTATAACTTCTTTGTGTTTTTTGGTTCTTTGGTTTGTTATTGGTTTTAATAAAATGATTTAGCTACTCAATTTACCTACAAATCAGCCTTTCAATAATTATTTTTCTTCGATAAAAAAAAACATGTAGACAAAGAGTGAAAAACTTAACAGGACACTTGGCAAATAGATATGGGTCAATTAGTAGGTATCTGTTTTTTTAGTTCCGCGCACTCTGTGAAGAAATTGACATTTTTATACCTATATGGATGAAGAAATTGACATTTTTATACCTATATGAAATGATGACCAGTTGGACAAGTGTTTCCTATTTTATTAAGGAGACACTATCGGTGGTTATGATAAAAAAACTCTTATTTGCAATTAAATAATGAGAAAGCCGTTAAATTCATAAAATCATTGAAAGGAAAAATAAAAATAAATTATACTGTCTTTTTGTTTTTGTTTTTTTTTTAATTTTGAATATTACTAATAATGGTTTTGACATACTTATTTCGTGACTAACATTGATTTATGAAAGGATTTTTAGAATGTTAAAACTCGTATTTTTTGTATAACCAATTAAGTAAAACGGGAGGAATTTATTATTTTTGTGAATATTTTTTTGTGAATACTTTGAATTTTTATCAGCTTCGAATTATGCAACGATATTTATATTGAACTACGCACTTTGTTATTTGTGTAATTATACGCAAACGGCTATAAATTAAAGGTAGGTTTTCTAATGTGTAATATGTAACCCTCGAGTTTAACGGTCTTTTAATTAGTATCGAGATGCTAATAGACAAAAGTGGGTGCATATTTGAATGATGAATTTATCGACTTACCACTTGCTGTTGTTGCATCATAGCTTGTTGTTTGAGCATGGCGGCCTGGTTATTGTGGCCGTGGGCGTCCTGGGACGGGTACTGCTGGGCAAGCGACATCGGGTCGAAGGGCGGCGGCGGCATCATGAGCGGCACCAGCGGCGGCTGCAGGTTCATGGCCGCCAGCGCGCCCACGTTCAGCCCCAGAGGCAGCCCCATGGACAGCATCTGGGCGACCACGGGGTGCATCTGGCCGAGCTGCTGCTGCAGCTGCATCACGCTCAGCGCCGCCTGCATCTCCTGCACCTGCGCGGCCAGCAGCGCGCCCGCGCGCTGGTTCTCCTCCTGCGTGGGGTCCTTCTCGGGCGTCGGGTCGCGCGGGGGCGCCGCGGGCGCCGCGACCGCCTCGGGCGCCGCGGGCGCCGAGGGCGCTTCCGGCGCCGGCGACGCCGCGCGCGGGCTCGTCGGACCGGACTCCACCGTCTTCTTCTCGTACTCACTTTTGAACTGTTCCGCGAACTGCTCCAGAAACTCGAAAGGAACTTTGTCTTTGTGCACTTCTTCACAATGAGTCTTCAGCACCCACACGCTGGAGAACTCCTTATTGCAGTGTTGACACGTCGATTTGGCCACTTCCGGAAGTTTGAGGTCCGGCTCTTCGATCTCCGGCTTGGCGGCTTCGGGCTCCGGCTCCGGAGCCGGCGGAGGAGTCGGCGCGCGAGCGTTCTCTTTCTCCTCCGCCTCCCGCTGGATCTTCATCTGCCGCCGCTGGTGGTTCTCGTTGTACTGCATCACCAGGTCGAAGCCGAAACTCTCGAGTAGGTGTTTGTATATTTGCGAGTTGTTCTTCTTGGGTAGGTTTTTGGCGACCATGTCGTCGTGCGTCGGCGACGAGTCGCACCGTTCCGCGTTGAGAAAGTTCGCGGCGTTGGGGCCGAACGCGCAGTAGAGCGCCCGATGCGCGCTCAACTGATCCTGCGTGTTGAATAGCGCGCGGCATTTGCCGCAGGCGAGGGGCTGCTGGTGCGGGGCGAGCGGGGAGGGGGAGAGAGGGGCGGCCGCGGGGCTGGGGCTGCCCGCCGACGACGACGGCGACGTATTTTTCGGCGACAGCATGTCTTGCAACACCGACGCCTTCAGCGCTTCCGGCTGCTCTATCAGGGGCTTTGACAGATCGATCTGGCCTGCAATCGCCAGGTCCTGAAGTTTACTCGCCCTCGTCTGATGCAGGACAGACCTCATGTGAATATCCAAAGTGCTTCCTTGCGTATAGGCCACTTTGCAAATATTACACTTATAGCGCTTCTTATCGTCTTCTTCGCTCGAAGTACTCTTCGGAGTGAGTGCCAAATTCGAATTGTTCAACGATTGCCCGACGCCCGGCGAACAAGGAGTCACGTTATTATTATTCTGCTGTTCTTGCATCGCTCTCTTTAATTTATGCAGATGACTCACGCTGTTATAATGCACTAACAGAATATTCTTCTGAGTAAATGACTCTTTGCAGACATCGCACTTGAACGGTCGATTCGGATCTAAATATTTCTCCATGGGATAAGTCAACTTTTCCCCTTTTCTATGTAAAAGAGTTTTATTATGCGCCGTCAAATAAGACTGCCTAGTAAACGCGACTTTACAACGGTGACATTTATACTTCCTATTCGGATCGTTGTAAGAATCTTCAGCCATCGCTTGCGAATTTAAATAATCCTCCAGAAACTGCTGATCTTTATAAATAATCGAATCGTCAGAGTTCTCTCCGTCCACTTCATTGCTTGTGTTATTCGGGTCTTTGTTATCGTCGAGCTCCATCAATTCGTCTTCGGAGATTTTCGATTCTTTTTTGAGTAAATCGTTGGTCGACGAGTCTAAAACCTGCCCCTGCAATCCGGCTAATAATAATGGATTATTCATCAAGCTCTGTTTAAAAGTCGCCACTTCGTCTTCTGTTAATTCAGAATGAGAGGTCTCCACGTGTTTATGTAGAGCTAGAATCGATCGGAAGCTGCGACCGCACAGAACGCACTTCGTGGCGTCGCGAATCATGTGATATTGCGAGTGCAACTGCAACTTCTCCAAAGTCTTAAAAGCTAGGCTGCACTGATTGCAGCGGTATTTGTAAACGTGCTTCTCCGATACGGACATATTTGAGATCGAATTTTTGGCATGTATTTCTTTGAAGTGCATCTGCAGCGCCTGCGCGTTGTTGAAGTACTGATTGCAGCCTTTCTTCCAGCATAAGTAACCGGGACCTTGCGGGGTTTGTTTCAGTTCCAGGTGTCCGGTCTCGTTCTGGTGGACGCAGAGCTCGTCGATGTTTCGGAAGTTTTTGAGGCAGGTCGCGCAGCGCTCCGTCTCGCACTCGCCGCTCTCTTCGCTCCGCGGGGAGGAGGCCTCTCTGTCTTCCTCGTGGGCGCTCGAGTCGTTCTTGCCCGAGTCTCTGCCCCCCGCCGAATCGGGGCTGACTAGATTCGGATTCGAGTTGCTGTTCAGCCAGTGACTCTGGTCCACGAGCATCAGCAGCCGCTGCAGACCCTCCGAGTTCACCGAGTGGATCTGCATCACGTGCCTCTCCAGCATCGTCCTGTCCTTGAATCCGTCCTGGCAGAGCGGACACATGAAGCTGTTCGGGTTGTCGTTCGAGTGCTGCGACGCCACGTGACTCTGCAACTTGGCTTCGGAGCTGCAGCTGAAGTTGCAAAAGGGGCAGCCGTGCGACGCCGAGCTCTCGTGGTTCTCCTCCGCCATCCTCTCCATCTGCATGTGGTGGTGCTCCAGAAACTTGAGCATTTTCTGTTCTTGCGTCAGCTCCGGTTTCTGGTCGATCAGCTCTTTGGACTCTGCGACAAAAAATAAAAGAAAAACTGTAACGATTTGGGGGTTCGTTTACAATGTAACCATAACGGTCAAAAATAGACACAACTTAGGGGGAGAATAACAGCAGAAGCTTGCAATTACTTGTAACGGAGGCATTACACTGCATCGCTGTAATAACGATTAAGACGGTAGCCGAGATTGTGCTTGGATAAGATTAAATATTTTTACAATATTTTATACACACAAAAAAATACTTATAAATCCATACAAAAAATATTCATTGTCTTGTCGTTTTCGAGTTATACACAAAAGTTAACAGAAAGTAATGCTTATTTATCGCCCGACGGTTGCACTATATGGAAAAGTTTTCCTTTATATCGTCCTAATATTGATTTTATAATTTATTTTAGGTACCTACCTATATATTTATTTTGTATGTAAATGTTATATTGAGATAAATTTTGGTGAATATTAGATTTATGAGACGTATTTTTATTTGCATAATCAGGTTTTGACGTACCTTCACTAAAATGCAACAAATGTCTGAGTTTTTAAAATACCTTGTTTAAAAATTCCATTTAAAGCACATACGCTAAGGTGCTACTAAAAAGTGATAATTAATGTTACCAATTTGTCATTATTTTATGTATACTTCGACCGACATGCCTCTCATTCTTGTACAAGATTATTTTTTCAGGTCTAGGCTTGTTTCGGATTCTGCCAATCCTCTTTAATAAACATTGTATTTAGGACTATGTTATAATGCCTTTTTTATATGCGTCAAATATATACCACTTGAAATAGTTAATTGACGAAAAACTAGCAATACATTATAATATTTAATAAATAGATAATTTATTGTTCAAGTAGTAAAATACCTACGTCATTATTTGTTTTTGCTGGAATTAATTCACATCATATGTAGGCGTTTTATTATCATATGTATTATATATATATTCCAATACAAGCCAGATTAACACAGGGATGTCTTTAAAATATTCACCATGCTTCTGGACGATATTCTTAAAAGAAAGCTGAAAGAAACGCAAGGGTTTGCAATGGAGCCTCTGTCCACTTGTGGCTGGGGTAGTAATAATTTTAAAAAGGTAATTTTCGGGGATAGTCATCTAAAAAGTATCAATTACCTACCCCTTTGGTCATGTAAACTTAATATTTATTTTGATTTCCTATCTTGAATGAGCATATAGGTACACATTTAAAGTGCATTCGCTATGCCTTATCCGATACGGAAAATCAATTTTATCTACGAAGCTACATAAATTTTGAGACACTGACACAAATTTAAGTTTTGATAATTCTGATCATAGTAGCTAGTTATCATTCTAAATACCTAAGTCAATTTCAAGACAGTAAATTTTAATAGACTGATATAATATTTAGATGATATTAATTGTATTCTATTAATATTACCTACATAATTTTCAGTCTTAAGGCCAAGAGACAGGCAAAAGTCAATTTCTGCGAGGGTGATATTTGCATTCTTACAAATGATTCTCCTATAAATTATGGATACGTAGCCGAAGACCTAAGGTTCGATGAAAACAAACATCTATCTATACTTCTATATGTTCTATGTAGCAAAAAGTATTTTCCTGTGAGGATCATAATAACCACTAAAGTGATATAAACTGTACAATATTTCATTGTCCTCATAGTCAAAGAGTTGAACAACACTCTAAAAACAATGAAAATCTCTCTCAATTTATTTTTTTTACTGAAATTCGGAGATTTTTTTCAGGGGATCTTATTTAATGCTGAATATAAAAATATTTTCAACACTTTTGAGGGATTCATAAAATTACTGATTCATAACATGGCACAAAAATATATTATTTCAATCGAAGAGAATCATTATAAATATTTTGGCTCATTTTTATTGACATTCCTCTGCATTTTCGTCATAAGATATAGAAGGTTTTTTTGAAAAAAAAAAAAACTCACTTAGACCTTTATCTAACTAGTCGTCTACTATTTGAGGCGTCAACGCCTTTAATAATTATACTATTTATCTTGATAATATAATTTACGTACTCCTTTAAAAAACCTACTTTTTAAAAAATAAACATCATTATTTTTATTATAAAACTCTTGACATCAAATTAAATAACTGTGTTCAGATTTAAAGAAAGTGTGTTCCTATATGTACTTACTTGAACTATAATACTGCTAAGCATAAAATAATAATTACCTAAATATAAGTAATATATGTAGGTAAGTACGAAGGTAGGTAGGTACGCGACCACCTTTCGTCGCCGGCTGGTATAATCCAAACAGCCACATAGTGTCAATAAATCAAGCACCGCTATTTTCGTACAATCTTGAAAGATTAGATTTGACAGTTCGTTAAAATATTTGATGAGAATGATGCAGTACCTCTAAGTAGGTAATTTAAATATATTTTTTTTGTAAATAAGAAGGTACTTATTGTACTATACCTTTATAGTAATATATTATACTATAAAGGTTTACCTATAATATTCCTTCTTTCCTATTTTTTTCCAAATAATATCGATATAATAATGTTATTTTATGTATTTACACCATAATTGTGCATCTATATACAAGCCTAAGACGAATTTAAGGCGACATGACACCTGTGAACGACCGTATCTAAGGAATTTTAGTTTTATGTGTTTTTTGACAAATATAAGCATAATTTAAAAAAGTTTCTAAGTGAATACTTCAATAAGGAACCTATTTAAAATTTGAACTCAATTAATTGCACATTGCCTTGGACATTAAGGCTTTAAACTGACTTCGAAAACTTTCAGGCGCGTTTACTCCTACAATGTAAGCGGTAATTTCATTATATTGACTGGTTAATTCTCTAGGGCAGCACTTAGCCACATTTTTTATTTAGGCACTAAATTAATTACAATTGAATCAAACGTGAGAGCGCTCTGGGAGTAACGCTAAATATGCTTTGCCATTAACACCCTTATACCACCACTGCGTATATATATATATATATATATATATATATAGTTATTCTGTGCTAGCGCTGCGATAGAGCATTTAGTATGCGCCTTGCGGTGTCGACTACAACGGGCGAGCCCGTCACCACAGGACGTTTTAACGATTAGTCGTTCTGTAGCCCTGCAGTGAACGTAGAAGACTTTGGACAGTACAATCCTACGTCCAGCTACGTCACAACCCGTGAGAGTCCAACGCCTTACCGAGAGTGAGCCAGGAATAAACCCGGCGGGCTCGAGATGCGCCTAGTAGCCGGCGCGAGCGGACGTAGAATCTGCGCTTGACGCTTCGTTAACGCTGGATTTTTATTGGTCAAACCCTACAAAATCGACCCCGCCTATTTTTTCGCGTGTACGCCCATTTCGGATATTTTTCTGAGGTCTCATGTCGCCTTAAGCTGTTATTATTCAATGCTTTTTTTTGTTACTTGAGCGATATTGCAACATTTTTTTTTGTACGAGCATTAAATAAATACATATTTTCCAAAAATAAACCTACTGAAATAAATATTTAGGAGACGGCACGTGAAGCTCTATACTTGCAATAGCAATACAGTGTCATGCCTGCTTTATAAATCGATCCGAATGAAGCGACAAAAACGCAGTTGTTTGAAATCGTGCGAACCGCACTCGGAAACTATTGTTTACGCGGTAAACGAGCGACCGAAACGCAGGGAATCAGAGCCTTTTGCGATGGGTAAAGCCGCCGACCGCAGGTAAAACTTTCCAAAATCTATTAGCGCCCGTCTTCCAAATAATAAATATCTACAACTTTTCATAATTATCATAGACTGGAATCGGGCAGATAATGAGGTTTCGTTTAATTCTCGCATTCGTGCACCTACCTACTTACTAATTATTTAGAGTGCTCGAAATAAATTGTACTTAGTGTGCGCAGTGAATATTCGTATTCTCATTAAAATTTAAACTCGTCTCCGAACAAAGAGGGGATGCTAAATCTCGACAGACGTTAAACTCGTTTGTGCGTCCCATCCCATCCCATCCCATCCAATAACGTGATTCGGAACAAAGACGCTTTCATTAGTCGCTCGAAATTAAATATAAAGAGGTCAGAGTACTAAAAAAACTGGGTGGGAAATTTGCATGACAAAAACGAGTAGCCACTTTTGGTGGCTGTCTGGAAGGCTTTATTGTGACGATGGACTGCGCGTTGTGTATCAGTAGTAAGACGGAGATGGGGAATAAGGGGTTGTTATCTCTTTTTAGTGTACAATTGGAAACCTTTTGGTGAGACTGTGCTTTCTGTCTGTCTGTCTCTCTGTATGTCACTATTATTTCATCATCGATTATCATAGCCATTTGAAGCTATCGACGTTAACTTTATTTAGTAGGTACTCACATAAATACGTTATGAATAACCAAAGCGAAACTATATTAAGCTATCAGTTGTAAGCAATTCTAGATAGGATAACTATTTGAATTTTATGCGAGTCCAGGGTAAGAAATAGATATGGATATTCACTATAACATAGTATTTTATAACGATTTAGTGTAGATTATATTTCACAATAAGATAATAAAAATTTGAATTAAATCAAAAATGTAGGTACTATATATATTAAAAGTCTGCTATCACCCCAGAACAGCCTTTTAAAATCAACTTGAGTGATAAAATCCACGCAAACCTCATCGAATCTATTTCGCTTTTTTAAAAATCCTAATATTTTTATTTATGATGTTTTCTTCGTCAAATTCTGTTACTTTATTGGATAATTTTTTAAATTAAAAAATAAAACTAAGTAAACTAGACCATAATAATTAGTTTGGGTACTTAGCTTCATGATGATTACGCCGTTTTTATCTTTACTATAATTATTATCTTTATAATAATTAATAAGCCGAAAGGATACTCCTTCAGGTATAGAAATTTCTAGTGGACGGGGGGGGGGGGGGGGGGGGGATAATAACAATGGTTATATAAATATTATTATGAAGAAAAAAATAATTAGGTTAACAAATAATTTAGGTAAGACCTTACATTATTTTGTATAATAAGTAATTTAAAACCTTTATTTAGTTTAGCATATTTTGCAATCCTTATATTGCAAATAATTTAAAACATCATTAGCTTTACTACCATTATATTTTATGTTTATATATTATTTTTATGCTTATATGCATAACGTTTATGCATGAATATATTATGTAACGTGTATTCACATTATATTTATTTTCATATTACCTCCTCTCTTCCCATCTCCGCCATGTGGGTTTATTCTTTAAAAAAAAGGTATGTTTAAAGTGAAACATGTTATTGGCTTTATCTTTGAAATAACTTTGTATCTAATGTATTGAAATAGCTGTATGTTTCCTGAATAATAATAAAATTAAAAACGTTTAATTTGTGTAAGGTATGGTTTAATAGAATCGGTCATTTTGGAAACGGGTTAAGTCAATCTTTCATAATTTTAGAGTAGACAATAAAAACTGAATAATTCGAAAACGGATAAGTTCAAAAATATTTCTTTTCCGACTACCTCTTTCCGATATATTTCCGTTTGGATATTTCCATTTTTTTTGAAAATTAGGAGTCAATACGGAATTTCTTCAATAAAAACTCATGGATTTATCCCAAATACCTATCTATGAAAACCTTTTAAGCTGATTTTGGTGGTTATTGACACAATTATTTCATATAATAATTGCATATCATCAATAACAAATATTGATAATATGCAATTATTATATGAAAAAGGTACTGCGCATCAAAGTTGATATTTTGCACAAGGAAAGCAGTGGGGAGTGACGCAAAGTGACGAATTTATATTAATACAAAATTTTTGCAACCCTTAAAAAATATATCGCAACAATGTGGACTTAACCATTTTTCTAAATGACTGGTTCAGTTGAAAGAACTCATTTCACTGACTTCAAAAAATCGTATTCTGAAAAGTTTACCTTAAAAAAATACTTCCTTTTCTTTTTCATTTCAACAACAAATTAATTAAAAATGACCGAAACACATATTTGTTTTGCTATAGAAAATACAGGTACCTATATAAGCATAAATTCATAGAAAATTTGATGTTTTTTTCCAAAAAATGACTCAGAAATACCATTTTCTCAGGGGAGTATTTTGAAATTTATGACTAAAATTGGCACATGGAATAAAAGATGTGTGCTCTCTTAAACTATATGTGTAATTTTAAAATAATATGTACCTATTAATAAAAAGATAATTTACTTATGCTACTATGACCACATATCAATAGTTAAGAAAAAGTACATAAGTTACACATATGTAGTTTTGTTCATCTGAATAATATAGGTATAACTAGTGAGGAAGTAGGTGCTATAACTTCTTTTATATTGTGCTTCGAGTTATGTAGTTTTCCCCAATGAAAGGGTAAAAAAAAGGCTGTTAAATGGTCATTATAACTCATTTTGGTCAAAAAACGACTTATGTAGTTTTGCCTAATTGCTACAGATGTTACATAGCAAGAATCGCTTTCTTAATAAGTTACGGAACCCTCGGCGCGTGAAACAAGCTCACATTTGACAAATTTATTATTTTGTTTAGTAGGTAGCATATAGAATAGAATAGAATTGATCTTTATTGTATAAACGTACGTTAGAGGTAGGTACCTACAGATGTTATGGTTCAAAATGGTTCGATACAGGTTGCCCACAGGGCGTACAATTTCAATTATACATGTTTATAACCACATATCATTCTTTGTGCTTCTTCTTTATTACATTTTTAATTACAGCAAGCTGTTAAAAATAACCGATCAAATTCAATCTAAGAAGTACCTAATTAACATAACTTTTAAAGTACTCCAAGTGTAATAATAATAATAATATTAAAATAGTCCAATCATTAAAAAAACAGTGAAAAATATGTGATTAAGAATTCCATCAAATAAGCTATAAAATGTTTTAATTATCCAAGAAATTGGAAATTTGCATCACATAAAATAATGAAGTGAACATTAGTATTACTACGCATAATCTTTAAAACTGTAAAACTATAATAAAAATATTGTTAATAATTTCAGCTGGTATTTTGGAGATTTACCTAGAGTTAAAAAAAGGGGAATAAACATTTGGATAATGGACAAAGACCCGCCTCATATTGACAGTTTAAAATAATAAAAAATCAGGGACAGTTTGAATTTTGAAACTTCGATCGGATTTATTGTAGATCTCAGACGGCGGCGGGTGGCGCATGCGCGGAGCCGGCGAACCTGCGTCCGTCTCCCTCCCACGCAAGGCCCGGTCTCGCTCGGCCGGCCGGGTGGGCGTGGCCCCGCTCGGCCAATCGCGCGCCGCCGCCGTAAAAGGCACTGCGCTCTTAAACTCGTTCTAATGTTCTTCTCGGGTTTAATTAAATTTACACCGCACAATCGGGACCTGTGTAAATGCCACTATTCCGAGCCGAATGGCGGAACGGCGCCGCTCAACGCCATGTTGGGGTCACGATTCATAATTATTAATGTGCCATTTGGGTAATGGAATATTTTCCAATTTGCACTAATGGGAAAGTTAATTGGAGATTTTAATTAGGGGATATTTTTAATCGATTGAATTTCTGACATGAATATTTCGCGACAATATCTGACACGAATGGGGGGAGGGGGGGGGGGGGGTAGTAAATTTCATCTACTGCATTAAAAAAATATATTCAATATCCGGCCAAAATTAATAATATGGACCCTAAACCTACTTATTAGAATTTTATTACATTTTGGTTCTTATCGGGACAAGTAGGTACCTACCTAATTACGACAATACACTGAGAAACATATAACGATGAAATACACAGAAATACGCGTGTTTCAACAAGGATTACGTATATAAGTCGGACTGTGGTCAACACGTATAAATTAACATGACACGTAACGGTGTTGGCGTGACGGTAGTTACCGTGCCCTAATGTTAATTCATTACGTCGCGATCTTGGGATGTCGCTTCTAACGTGACAGCATGCAGTAGGTACCTATGATACGTACGGATATAGTCGGACATATGAATCATGTTGAAACAACAGTACGTATATATTATTATTTCGATAATAACCGTAGGTACGGAAAATGTTGATACATATAATCGAGTAATGGAGTGTCAACAAAATTCCTTGTAATACAACAAAATTACGATTGAAACATCGTTATTCTGTATAAAACCGTAATTACAAGATGGTAATGTAAGAATCAATCTAATATTTTTATCAGTGTATCTGATATAATATGGAATATTTAATATTAAATTAAATATAATTTAGGTATTTCATGGTAGCGAATAGTGAAAATTAAAAGTTATAGGTATAAAAATGTAAATAAAATTAAAATTACAAGTGATATTGCGTCTGTAGTATTTACACTAAACTACACTTATTACACTTTTCCTGAAAATAAATCCATATTATTTTGTGATGTTGTTTTCGAGCCATGCTATCTTAAAAAAACTAATGCCATCTATCGTCCCATAGTTGCAGTATATTTTTCTTATATTGTTTCCTTGGTTTTTTCAAGTAAGTACCTACCTACGTATTAATATATATTTTTTCAAATGTATATCTTTATCTTGAGATATATTTCGTCAATATTAGATTTATAGGACGTGTTTTATTTTTATTTTGAAGTAGTTCCATTGAAATGCAACAGATGACTGTGTTTGAAAAAAATGTTTTCAAATTTTCAAAGAATATAATTTAGGTACTTACTTTTAAGTGATAACTACCGATTTTCAATTATACTAGCTATACTTTGACATACCTAACTCTTATTCTTGTTATTTTTTAGGCCCAGGAATGTTTCTGAACCTGCCAACCCTTTTTCGGAATTTTGATGAAAAACCAGCGAGTATGTGAAAAAAATCATTTCTTTTAAAGATTCTTCGACTCTGAATTTGAGTTTTTGAGGCAACCAATATTTTAAAAAGGTGTAAATATGATATCAGTAATTTCGTAAAAAAAATTCGCTGTTGTACACCCATTGCACATAAGTTTTAAATGAATATAAATAAACGGTCTGACACTATTTGGACAAACGACCCGTGTATAATATATACGGATTAATTGAACAACTAGCAATTCTATCGATATCTATTTATTTATTTATTTATTTATTTATTTATTTATAACGTACAAGAACAAAAAAATACAAGGACATGCATACTGTTGTACATGAGGAATAATTAAGAACAAACATTATTATAGCGAAAAACATAGCTCTATGCATATAAATATGCTAGCATATCCGAATGAGGCGAAATCGCACAACCAACTAGACCTAGAAGGTCTGTCTCTGGCTGTGCTGTGTTATACCAACTGTATTTTTGTAACTCGCGAACTGACGAAGGTGATCAATTTTAAATATTTCTAAATCTAACAAATGTGTTGTTTACAAAAATTAAAGTAAAATTTAAAGTAGAAAAAATAAATATATATGTATAAAGACTGTCTAAAGACTGTCTTTATAAAGACTGTCTGTATAAAGACTGTCTTTAAACAAATTTATATCGAAATCGTTACAGCCGTTTTTAGGAAAACGTATAGTTTTAGCTTCTATCGCAGTTCCACTTAATTTTTATAAATATCGAATATGTTTTAAAATCCTTCTATTTTGAGTTCCTTGTAATTCCAAACGTGACGTTGAATTCCAAACGTGAAGAACACACAATTTCAAATTCGGTTCTTCGCACGATCACAGACTCCCATATCACTCTGTATATGGGTCGTAAAAAATAGACTTTAATCAGAATGTATTTAGACCTTTATTTCAGTATATAATTCGTAATATTTTTGCAATTTTGATTCTAGGTTCACTAGGTAAGTTTTTCGGGTTTACCTATATGTTACCGACTTTTAAAAATTACATTTATTTACGTACCATTGAGAACTCTCTTTTATACTATAGGTTCTCTTTAATTCTATTAGTAAGCTATTATTATCATCATTTCCTTTTTTGAAATTATTACATATATGCTTAACACTAATTATGACTAATAATTAGATAGGTTCTAAATTATTCAGGCTCGTTATTTTCAATGTCAAAAGTCGAATTGGTAAGCAAGTGAATACATGGTAAACTGGTTGATGTATAATATTGCGTGCAGTACCTATTGAAAGAGGGTACAAAAAGTTAGGGAGAATCAAACAGGTTCTTTTGGAAGATGTCCGTTTGACCGCGTCGAAGGGAAACTACGCCAGGGCCGAATTGTACAATTTAACATTTTTTAATTTTCATCAGTGATGAAACGGAGTGACGAGTAAAGACTATTCCAACACGGAAAAAACAAAACTAAACACCAATCTGCTGAAAGCGGGCGCATTACCTACTAGAGGATAGGTAATCGGGGCATAAGCGCAGACATTTTGAAATTCGCTGTTGGCAACCCCACACGACCAAGGGGCAGAGGAAACTTCCCTGCACCTCATGTGCGAGTGTGGCGCGCTGATGCGTAAAAGATACACCCAAGTGGGTGTCCACTTGGGTGGTCATTACCTCCAACCTGAGGAGGTAAAACAATCTGGCGCCAAAAGTCTGTTGCGGTTCTTAATGACACGCGGTTTAGCGCAGAACTATAGTAGGTGGCCAACACAATAGATCAGCAATGGTCGCATAGTTACAAGGCTCATAAAGACCTTAGAAAAGCCCCACACAACAAAAAATTAAAAAAAACCCATGTGGGGACATGAACTTTCATTTTCAAATATACTGTTGGAGGGCCGGGTTCCCCTGTTGCTAGAAAGTTACTTTGCCACAAGATTTCTTCATTTGAAGTAGAAAACTTGTAACGATTTGCTGGCTAGACTACCGCTGAATTGTAATGTCAAATATTAATATCTTTTTTTTATCAATTTGTGAATTAATTAACCTCACATCGGAATCCACAAACATCCGCACAAAACTGTAGACACTAGTGCCTACTGAAAATACATAATTAAATATGTTAACGAGATAACACCTACGAATAAATCTGGTATTCTGAAATAGCGTTGACAGCATACCTATTTTATATATATATAGGTAAATATATGCTCGTATTCAATTTATTTTAGACTCGTTCAACTGGATTTATCCTCAAAATAATCGCTCTTAAAGTGTTTTAGACTACCTAATTTAGTATCAAATGAGTTTATTTGATTGTGATTAGGTGCTGTATTAACTATAGAATAGACGACACAGACCGGAAATCGAAATTTATATCGCTGCCACCCATACAATCGTACTTCTACGATTAGGTACCTACTCAGAAATAAATGAATATAAAACAACATAGATTTTCATCGTTTGTAGGTACTACTACATTGCTGTGCTTGTAGTTAAAAGACTCTAAACATTAATGTTTATACCAGTATTATAGTTTCATCACAGATATAAAAAATGGGCGAAATCAATTTCTATCTAGCAGAAGATAAATTAATAAAATTTAAAAATAAATTTAAATTAATTTGGCAGATGCAGATATATGATAGTTATTTTGTACGTGCATCTAATAAGTAGATAATATGAAACTCTGATAGGCATGGTGTCAATACTAGAAATAAAAATAAACTTGCTGACCATGAAAGTCGACTCTCCAAAACCACAAAATCATTCAAAGGGCAATGTATACGCTTCTATAATAAAGTCCCAGAAAACATGCAAAATTTATCTGTGATACAATTTAAGTCATTTACTAAAGAAGAAGCTGTACTCAAAGGGCTACTATAAAATAAATGATTATCTAGACGACAAAGACCCTTGGAAATAAAATGATTACCTCGATGATTTATATCACGTTATATGTCACAATAATTTGTTATAATGTCACAATAATTTAATTTTTATATCATTTATGTTTGTTTGTATGCATTACTGACGTCAAAAAGTTACGATTTCGTACTATTTTGAATAAAAAACTTATGATTATGATTACTGAATTTGAATCTTTTATTATTTTTTTCCTTTTTAATATTGGTTGTAATTATGAAATAGTATTTGAAGAGACTGTTGCCATTTTTGGAATGTTATGAGTGTATATTCTGTTTCTATCTAACCTATACTAATTAACCACTGTAATAAAAATAGAACTAAATAAAATAAACTATATAAATATAGATTTTTTAAGAGCGATCTGAGTGATGAATAAAAATTTAAAAGTGAAAACCCTATGTTTTAAATACTATTACCCCAGAGCAGGTGTAAAATCTAGTAGGGGTGATAAATTTCACACACAATTCACTAATCTGCTTCGCTAATTTAATACTGTAAAAATATTATTGTTTATACTTTTTCTTGACAAAATTTGTTAATTTATTGGATAATTTTATAAAATAAAAAAAAAATATGGGTTCACAATGGAAACTGATCCGTCCCTGGGCACAGAGATCCATGTTTAATCCGCGTTTGCAACCGTTAAACTTGAAAGGGCGTCCATTAAAGAGATGTGTACGATCGATCACTAAGCTCGCTGAGTCGCAGCTTTTGGAGGGGACAGTAGCGATGTTTCGCGTCCATAACTTGATCGATTACTCGCCGCGACGTCGTGTCCAGCTACGGTACGTTTCCCGACCGGTGCCCAATTACGTCCAGATTAATAAACTCATTAGGAGGGAGCTGACGTTTCAGCAAGTCGTGACGTTTCGCCTCTATTTCTAACACTGAAAAATATAGTCCCAGTTTACGTTTCCCAGAACTATCTAATGAAATTAAATCTATATCTAATTATCGCAGTGAATTTAGTGGATTTAGAGTCATATTTAGTTAACTAAACTGCCAATATTAGTTTTATTTTTTCACGGAATCTAAAGAGGTATTACAGTGGTTTTTAGTTGGAGTGAATTATGTTGTTGTTGAAAAACTTTATTGTACACCAAAGCATAAAAATATGTGGGCCAATAGGTGGGCCTAGTAATAACTACTGGCTAAACCGCCAGGGTTATTAAGTGTATTTGATTGCCGCGGGTTTACACGGAGGAACTAAGCCTTCAGAAACCACACTGAGGAACTAAGAACTAAATCATACGCTACAATCTTAATATTCTAAGCGGATACTCATTTTGGCAGCAAACAAGGCTAAAAGAAGGCAAATTCAAGGTGAATAATAGACAGGCAATTAGTTCTACAAGCACCGAGGAACCTAAAGCTATCATAGAATATGGCGATGGAATGGGATACGCGATATACATGTAAACGGCGCTAATAAATATTACATAGAAAAAGCAGAGACACAGAGAAACAGATATAGTGATAAGGCAAATTTTTGGGTAGGTAATGAATGAACGAATTTATTGTTAGATGGAAGGTGATCAGCTCCTGGCAGGCAAAAGGAATTTATAGTCAGATTCAGACAATGGGAAATTCCAGAGTAAATCTAGGAATCTAGGAATTGTAGAATCAACACAACAACGTGTATAATCTAGACGTATACTTAGGTCTATACCTTGTTCTATACTTAGAAAGAAAAATACCTTGTATTCCACCTCCTCCACTTTAAATGTGTGTACATGTTTGTTTGTCATAAGGAATCACAAGGAGAGAATCACAACAAATTTGAGAGATATGGCTATAATCGAAGGCTTGCAATCGAGTATCGAAGTGCATGGTATCGAAGTGAAGTTGCTATAAGATGTGTATGAGAGGGTATGAAACTGAAGACTGAGACTGGCAACTGAAAAACTGCCTGCAGCAAACTTACAACAGGCCTTCCTCTTCAACTGCCCCGTAGCTGAGCATGAAACATGCATATTTTGCAAATAAATTGATGAAATTTGGAGCTTCTAAACTCTGTTGAGTAGTGGATTAAAGAATTTAAGATGCCCCTGAAGATTATTCTTAAGAGTCTCGATGTGGATTTGGTTAACTAAGGACTATATTACAGGTACTTATACCATAAAAACCAACAATGATCGCAGTCAGCGATGCTGGTATGATATATACTATGTACTATATACTCGTATGTCATTCTCAACAATATGATTACTTACCATTCTCTTGTTCTCGATCGAAGAGTGGTTCCCCAGGCTGCGGAATCACTTGGAAGACCTCCCCGATGTCGGTGGTGACCTCTTTGCCCTCCGACCGTCGCTGGAGCTGGTGGATCTGCTCCATCTGAAGATGTTTCATGGACCGCACGTGCTGCAGCAGAGGCAGGCGATTAGGAGCACTAAACCCGCACAGAGCACAATGGTGTAACCTAGCACAGTCCCTCGGTAACCGCACACTGGCCTCGCGCAGGTGTCGCAGCAGCAGAGCGCCCGCTTCGTGCCTCGGACCAGCCGAGTGCAATTGGAGCTTATGCGCCGAATTGGTATAGTAATCGCAGGCGTTACATCGGATCTGGACGCCGCCGGGCGCCGATACGTACTTGAGCTTCCACTCGTTCCTTGGCCCGCCTTCCTTCACGTGGTTTACATGCTGTAGCCTCTGCAGGTGCTTATCGGTTTTACAGTGAAGCTGAAAATTCGCTTTCAGGTTCGTTTTATAAGTGCATAATTTACAGACGTAGTGGCCGGCGACCAGCGCCAGGATCTCCTGCTCTCGAATCTTGGTCCGATCTTGCGCCAAGTGGTGACTCAGCGATTCTAACGAGTCGGTGGTAAAGTTATTGCAGACGCAGCACGTGTACATGTGATCGGGGTCTTGGTCGGCGGGTTCCGGGGGCGGCTCCATCGTCTCGGGGTTCAAGCCCATGTCCATGTGAGGTGCCAATTCCGGCGGTATATGTCCGGGGACCGGCCCTCCCGTCATCAGTTGAATCATGAGAGCTTGGTTGTAAGCCATGTCGGCGAGGGCGGCTTCGGCGTTCGGGAGCGGTTTCTCGGCGCCGGCGTTCAAGCCGGGGTGGAAGTGTAATAAATTTTCTAATTGCTGCTGGCTCTGCTGCTGGTGGTGAAGCGCCGATAAGGTTTGCATGTGTTTTACGTTCTGCTGTAGGACGAGCATGTTGTGAGTGTGCTTCTCCGAGGTCATGTGGATTCGGAGGTTTCTCGCGACGTTCGTTTCGTAGTTGCAGACGTCGCATCTGAAGGTCGGTTTCGGTTTGTGCGAGCTCACCGGCGAGTGGTGGGGTATCGAGGGCGGCTTGTGGACTCCGGGGGGAGTCTGCTGCGGCGGCGGCGGTTGCAGCATCACTTCGCTCGCCCCACCGCCGTTCTGAAGCTCCTGCATGTTATTCAAGTGCTTGTCCGACTGCATATGTATGCTGAGGTTCCCCTTGGTCGTCGTCGAGTAGTTGCAGACTTCGCACCTGTACGGTTTGTAGCCGCAGGTGTAGGTCTCGCCCCTGGCGAGCCGCGGGTGCGGCTGGCCGGCGATGCAGTAGATGCAGCTCGTCTCCGCTTCTGGGTGCTTTTCTTTCATGTGAATCTCGAGCGTCTCTTGGTACTTGTAGTGCCAGTTGCACTTGGGACACTTGAGCGTCTTGCAGGAGTTGCGACTATGCATGCCGGCGAGCGGCCCGCCGAGGCGGCCAGAGCTGAGGATGAGCTCGCACTTGGCGCAGTCGGCGCCGGAGGGGCGCCCGGCGAGGTGGTCGGGGCAGACGCCGATGGTGGTACCCGAGAGGAAGGCGGGCGGCGCGCCGACGCCGACGCCGATGCCGGCGCCGGGGCTCGCGCGCGGCTGGACGGACGCGTTGATCGCCTGCGGGTGCGCCACCGTGATGAGCGAGTGGCCCTGCGCGCCCGTAGGCTCGCTAGCGACCCGCGGCGGCCTCCAGCTCGGCGGGCTCGTCGACGGCCGCCGCGCGCTCTCGCACGATCCGTCGTTCGTTACGCTATCGTTATTGTTATCGCTATCGTTAGAGTCTGTCGGTTTATTCGTTATCGAATTAGGAACTTCGGTTGCATCGGTCGGACTCCTGGAGGGCGTTGCGCCGGGCGGTTCGACCGGATTCATGGGTTCGAGGAAAGACACGAGCGGCTCCTTCTCTTTGCCCACGCACTGGATTATCGCGGAGGCGTTTTTGTGGCCGAGGACGTCCTTCTCGTTGTCCATGAGCGTAAGGCTGTGGTCGGACTGCGCGTGCGCGACGAAAGACTTGGCGTACCCGAAGCTCAGCTTGCAGATGAAACACATGAGGATCGGCTTGACGGGCACGCTGTGGCAGTCTTCGGCGGCGAAGGCGTCCGGCCGCGGCGCGTCTTTCCCCCCGCGGAAGCTAAAGACGCGGTAGCTGTGCATGACGGGCACCTCGGCGAGGCTGCGCGCCCGCTCGAAGGCTCGGCGGTCGACGGCGAGGCGGCCGTAGAGCGCACTGTACAGCGAGGGGTTTCGCGACACGTAGAAGGCGTTCGCGATCTGCGGGAAGATGAGGCCGCGTGAGTCGGCCGAGGAGCCGCGGCCGTCGACGATCGCGCCGTCGCCGATGATCCTCGGGAGGTCGCCGAGGCTTGCATCCTCGTCGGAGAGCTCCGAGTCCTCGATGATGTAGGCGGAGCCGTCGGGGTTGTAGACGATCTTGCCGTCGAACTTCTCGACGTCGGAGGAGAGGCCGTCGGAGTGCGAGTGCGAGTGCGAGCGCGAGAGGGCGCGGGGGGCGCTGCCGCCCGGCGGCGAGGCGGGCGGCGGCGCGGGCGGCGCGGCGGGCGCGGCGGGCGCGGGGGGCGCCGCGCCGCTCGCCGCCCCGCGCGGCTCCTCCTCGGGACTCATCTCGACGTCGCGGTCGGCTTCGAGTTCGGTCTCCGCCTCGTCGTCGTCGGCCTCGGCCTCGAGCGCGGAAGCGTTCTGCGGGTCGTCGCGCTTGCGGCGCCGCTTGCGCGACTCGGGCGCCGCGCTCACCGCGCCATCGCCGCGCGCGCTACTGCTCGCGTCCGGACCCCGCTGAACCTGCTGAGGCCGAGGCGCGGGCATGGCACCGGGCGGGACCTGCCGGCATCACATAGTTTTCTGAAAACAAACAGAGAAAAACATATTATTAGCAATCATTCGATGGAAAATTACTTATAATGACTTTTACCACCACTCGTGGAGATAAAATGTTTCATTTCATAAATAAAGTTTTAAAGTGTTTGTTGAGTGGATACATTTAATGAGGTTTGTTCTTGTAAAATTAATATTATGCATGTAATTTCTTGAAATATCTATATCATGAATAAAAATTAAATTAAAAAATAATTACAAACGTGGCTTTGTTATTTTATTACCTCGAATTCAGGTTAAGCAGCATGTTACCCCGCAAAGCAAGTTCTAAAGAAAATTAGTATGATAGACATATAAAAACTCAAGATTCGCGGTCCGATGTTACAATGGAGATCGTCTTCGGTACGCAGTTTTCCGAAATACACACACACGCACAGTTGACCAAGCATACATTTAGAAGAACCGAATTCTCTACAAATTATTTATTCAGAATATGTCGGGAATTAATGATAAAATTATTCAATTGCATATATATTTGCGAACACTGTATAAGTATAACCTACATAATCTTTAACAGCTTTTATAAAATCATTAGTAATTATATGCAATAGTAATTTTTAACTTTTATTAATTACCTGCGCTCACTTCTTACAGTCAGGCTTTTAATCGGGGAATTCGCCTTATTTGCAGTGTTTGTACTGATTTGATGAAAACTTTGTTTTCAGGCTATCTTAACGAATAAGGATTTTTAATGATTTGATAAATACATGATTTTTGAATACTTTAATTTTTGATATGCAATTAATACACGTTATTACCATGTATTATAATAACTGCCATTTAGGCCAAAAAAATAATAAATATTTCGTTATAAGCAACGATTTATGTATATAGAGGATATATAAGTACGTAGAGGAACTAAGCCAAATTCGTAACCTTTATAAAACAAAATATTTTCCTAATAAAATGCATTAAAAAATATATGAAACAACAAAAAAATACATGTTATTTACCGTTCTGAGGTATTATTATCAATACGCACTATTTCTTAGTAAAAAAGATATATTAAATCGTTCTTCAATGCAAAAAGTAATATTTAGGAAATGTGTAGACGCGTACACAATATTTTCAGCTAAATTTAACACGTCACAAACGAAGTTTATGACCGACTGTTCCACATCAGCATAGAGTTTGTGGATCAGTTGGGATCTGGTTCAACTACCTATTATGCTTTATCGTCACGACAAAATGCATTTTAAAAAATCAGCGCGGAATCATCGGTATACGATTTAGGAACGTAAAAAATAAAGCCCGAAAGCAATAATAGCATCGATGACATATTTGTTAATAAATCCTAATACACTCGATTGGTACCAGTATCGTTAATTTGAACCATTGCTTTGCAGAAATTATACTATTAGCTAAGGAAAAAAACTAAAATATTAGTAGGATGTTAGAAATAAAAGTTATTTTTTGGATACTTTTATATTGGATATTGTTAGTAGGGGCGTATTGTTTGACTGTTTAATATAGCTTTTTTTACCATCTATTCAGCTAATGAAATATTCAAAAGGTTCGATTTAGCACAGTTCCACTATACGAGTAATGTGCGCGCATGGCATCAAGCGGGGGCTGCCAGAACCACATATATTCTTTCTTAAGCACAACAGAAAAAATATTATTAATAATCGGCGATTTATGGCGACAAGAAAACATAATCCCTCCCCGAGACTAATTTATGTGAAATAAAAAAAGCGTCCCGCTCTCCCTCCGGAGAATTAATCACGCGACAACGCCGATAATGGCTTTCGATTTCGGCAGTTTAATGGCGGTAGATTTCTTTCTATTCTGTGGAAGCGTTACTTTTGTTAAATCGCTTCGGCGAAAGGGTGGAAGACTGAGCAGGAAGAGACAATACACTGCTTATAGCGCCCCGCACACCTACCTTCTTCTACACAAAGGCTATTGTCGAGCTCGGCGTAATCAATTTCAGTCTGTTCTAAGCGCGGCCAATTATGTGTGTGGTCCACTCGCATTAGAAACTTTGGCTAATTTACAATTCAATTTCGATAATAGAACATCTTACATACTAATAAAGCTAATGTGGATTATAAATTTACATCCAGACGAGAAAGCAAGTGCCACATTTTAAATGTAAGGATGGTGATCGTTAATGCGGCCTACACGTCGGCGCGCCTAATTTTTACGCCGCAAAAAACCTACTCGACTAGTATCGATATATTAAGACAGAAATGTGTAAATATTTAAACGTCATTAAGAGAAGCGATTAAGTTAATATGTGGAGACACGAGCCGAAAACATCTCTATGAAACCCGTTATGCTATTAATTTGTCGCATCTCGCGTGTATGTGTGGCGAAACGCAAATGACCGCGTAATTAAAGTCCGGAATTTACGGCGTCAATGACCGAAAGGGTCCGACGGAGGGATTGAATGTCGGGACCGCATCGCACCGAAATCATAATCAAATTAGGCAGCGGCAGGACGGAGGCAGCCGAGAAAAAGACCGAAAAGGCTTTCGGGCAGCGAAGCGCGACGCAGCGGCTGCCGTGCGACACGGAGGACAGCCGGGCGGGCAGCCCAATACCGAATCAGGGAAAAAATAATATATTTATCACGTAGCTGCTCTGAATAAATAAATTGATAAGGTTCTCCGATCCCAAGGTTAGGGCGTAAAAAATGACCAAATCGAGTATACACAGATAAGACGTGAAAAAATATTAAACGGCTGGGAGCCAAGGTGACTTTTGTGTGAGAATTTGTACGTGATAAGGCGAGCGTTAATAAGTACGTGATTGACATTGGGATATTATCGAGACGCGTCAAATATATTATTAATTTCGTCACACGTTCGCGCCAATCAATCGACGATCCTCAGCCTCGCGCACAATGTAACCATTGATGGGCGAAGCGCAACAATGCGAACGCTGTTCTTTGCCGATGTCGCCATTTCAAGCATGATTGATAAGCCCTCGGCGTGATTATCGCGTTTCCTGTTTGCCTAATAATTTTCTGCGTTTCTGTCAACAGAGAAGTTGATGATTCCGAGACATCTGCACCTTATCATCATGTGCGAAATGACGGTTTTCTATATTTGCTTATTAAGATAGCGATATGGAGATTGCTTACAGATCGAACACCGTTTAATATTATTAAAATAGCTTAAGCTAAGAAATGACGAATGGAGAACGAGGAGTTGGGGGAAATTTTTGAATTGTACCTGTCATTTCGCAATCACTTCGTTAGAGAAGATACCTTTTTTTTAAGTACCTACTTGGTTTTGTCTTGCGCAACTTGAAGCAGTTTAGATAGTGGTCATTTTCTATGTATTAGCTATGTATTGGGTAATATTTTCTATGTATTGGCTATTTCTATGCTTTCTTCTATTTGGATAATTTTTTCTTAATAGAAAAGTTTGTGGCTTATCGAGTATTTTAATATTTTTTGTGATTTTGAAATAAAATAAAAACTGTAATTAATTTGAAAAATATATGTAGGTATAACTTGTATGTATTTGTAAAAACGCAGTAAACGAGATTATAAACAAACACAAAATAGATGATCTCTGCTAGAATGCGCTTTAGTAGTTTTTTTAGACCGCTCTAAAACCAAAAAACTCAACCGTTTTTTTTTTTAGATATCACAAAATTTTATCGCAGGTTTCTATACCTGTTGTAAACAGTCATATTACTTTTAAATGTCCATCCCTATACTAAGACCGCAGCCGTCACCCCTCTCTTATTACAAAATTAGGATAATAAAACTGTAATTTTATTACTTTATTACATATTAGGTATATTATATGAAACTATTATTATATATCATATTAGTAGTAATATTGTAACGTACATAACATATAGACTAGATATAAATACAAATGTATAAATGCTAGATACATTAACAGCGATATAAATAAAAACGCTATAATATAAATATCGCTGTAAATAAAGCGATATCAATATAAATATCGCTATCATGTATCCAAAATTTATATATTTATATTTGTACCTCGTCTATATGTTATGTACGTTACAATATTGCAATTAAAATCAAATAGATAATAATTGTTTAAAATATTAAAATTTAATTTAAATAACAAAATATTATAAAATAACAAAATATATTTTTAATTATTTCACACGGCGTAAGGATATAATGGGCATTAGAACATGTTTTTTTTAAGAATTCTGTATCTAATTATAAGTTCATGCAGTTACTTTATTAAATAAATAGAGATTGTATTACGCCATAGCAGATTTGCAATTTTATGATAACTCGGTGTAAAATCACAATATTCATAAATTAGGGATGTACATGCCGTGAGAATCAAATCGAGAGAGACGCAATAATTCGCAATGCTCCTAATCGTACGTTGCGTTTCGTGTGCGTGTTTAATGATGATGTACAATCTCATCATCGAATGGTGAGCGAATGCATTCACGCGTGATGGGAATTTAATAATTTAATAATCGCGCCCGACGCGGGTGTTGTCATTACGAATGTGCCGTGCGATAATTGGCCGAGAGACAATGGACGGTGCATTATGCGATGGGTGGTCGAATTTATTCCCGTCGGATTTCACTCCGCGGGATAAATAGAGGTGCGTGAACAAATGCGTGAAGCGCGCGATCGCCGTCCCGCGATCCCACGGCGGGGTCGTGATTGAGCAGACTTTTGATCGGACTCTGCTCAATAATTAACCAGGCCAATGTGTAATTATTAATGTAACGATTGGCCGGGGAGCGGCGCGCCTCGCCAGACGCGCACTGAGAAATAATCTCAATCAAAAAATCAGCGAGGAGGTTACAATTACAGGCCGCGCCGTAATTATAAAGTGCGATGCGGTTCGGAAATAATCGCCCAAAACGGTGATTTTATTGCGCTTCGAGCGCATGAAAATGTCATTAAGGATTTATTTATTTTAAGTTATTTATTTATTATTCTTTATATTCTTAGTGAAACATTACAAGATAGCGCTTCGTTGTTACAAATAATCTTGATATAATGATTCACTGGCCGATTAATTGTTTCCTACAATAGTGCGCTTCGAGCGCACCGCTAAATAAATTACCTGAAAATGTCATTGAATATTTATTTATTTTATTTTATTTATTCATTATTCATCGTGAAACTTACAGCGCTTCGTTATTACGAATAATCTTGATACAACGCTTCACTGGCCGAATAATTGTTTCCTACAATAGTGTGCTTCGAGCCCACCGCTCAATAAATTACTTAAGGATACTGTAAATCGTTACTTCTTTATATAAAGCGCCAATGTAAATTATTTCCGAATGTAACATTTCATTGTCATGAAACTTTGAATAGTGGTAGACCATAGTATCGTACAAGCTGTTAGTTTTGGATAGAAAGGTTAATAGAAAATCAATAATTTTTAATTACTTTCATATTAAGTACTTACATCCTCATTATTAATATTAAATGCTACACACCTTAATAACTCATATTAAGTATTTTTTCAAAAACCACCCAGCAATATATAAGGTAAGGTAGCCAAATACCGTCCCCGCCCTAATTCCGTCCCCCAGTATATCTCGAGATTTGCAACTAGAGACATCTAACGGTAATCGCCATTAATAACATCGCATTGAGCCAGTATGCTTCTAGGTTATACGGTGTGGTAGCGCGCAGTTAGCTCAGAGAAAAAATATCTAAATATTTGACAAAGATGAGAATTTTTCATATTATATTACTAGTTCTACTTACTATACTCTTGAATGGACTCTGTACAACGATTATTTGTTATTTTAATGTAGTGATGTTTAAGATTTTAATGAATAAATGTTTTTATAATAATATTTTATCAATGTGGCCGATATGTTCAGCCATATTTGAATCTTGGTTTTTCCAAATACCGTCCCCCTATATGTGCCTAATATCGTCCCGGGGACGGTATTAGGCACACATATGATAAGAAAATACAGTTTTAAATTTATGATTGTACACATGAAATTCAACAAGACTTTATTCAAATTTGCATATCTATTTACTGAAATTTATTGTTTTTATTTTATATAGATGCCTAAGAAAAAGTAGGATGAAAATATGATGATCAAAGCTGTGGAAGTGGTGAGAAAAAGGAAATAGGGTACGAAAAAGCTGCAAAAATCTATTCTGTTTTAATTTAAATATATATTTAAAATATTTTTTTTATAAATTTTAAATAAATTTAAATTTAAATTTAAATATATATATTTTTTTTTTAAATCATCCTGCAATTATTGCCACCGTTATTTTTCCGACGACAAAAAGGGTGAAAAGTGGGTCAGATGCACTAAATGCTTCCAATGGTCTCACGAAAAATGTGCCGTAGCACATTCGAGTAGGTACATTCATATGTTATTTTTGTTTAAGTAATTAACTGATAAAAATCTTACCCTAATATCGTCCCAGGGGACGGAATTCGGACGCTAAAATTATTACCTTCAAAATCTTGTTGTACTATATTTTTTGTGTTAGCATTATTATTATTTATGTTTGCTATATTTTTTAACTTAATTATGATAATAAACTTTATTACTCAAATATGTGTTCAATTTATTTGTTGTTTTTTGCCAAAATTGTAATATTTTTCTTTCAAAAACAAAAAGGGGACGGTATTTGGCTACCTTACCTTACCATGTACGATACTATGATCTAACACTGTAAGTTTCGTTGTAATGCAGTTTTTTATTCAAAAGTAATTTGCATTGGTGTTTTGAATGAAGAAGTACCCCTTTATCAGACTCAGTTAAAAGTAAAAAATATTTTTTTTGGATCCAAAGGAAGAATCAAAAATCACGATGGATCAAGATTAGAGAAAGATGTAGGTATCTCAGTATTTAAACGCTCGCAGAAATATGAAATTTCTCGGCGCAGAAGAGGCGGATTCATCGAAGTGGAAGGACGGTAGACGACATTATGGGCTGTCCTCGACGCGGTTCGCCGGAAAGTGGTCAGGCCGACTTAGAAGAACGCGGCGTGACGAACTGGCTAACGACCAGTGTCTTGGCGGTCGTTTGATCAGAGGGCATAGCGGAAATGAAGCGATAAAATACCGTCGATATTCAGTTTCATCGTACACTTCACATCCCCTACATCGAGATCACTATCGATCGAATGCGTCGAGAGGTGATAAGGTCGTGCGTGCGCTCGATTGTGTGCCCAAAACGGGCGCACTATAAATCCAACCGGTAATCGACGAATCCTATTTCCGCAAAGCAGCAGAAGAACATAGCAGACCGCGAAAAGTAGCATTAGAATGTGCAACTCGATCGTGATTGCCCACCGCAATTTCTGTGCATGTGTGAGTGTGTTGTACTATCAAATACAGCGGTGCCATTATTTCTCGGGCACCATGCAATATTTTTTTTTCTGTGGTGGTAAGAAAAAACCACTCGGTTCGAAAACTTCAAATAAAAAAAAATATGTAGATATATAATATGACTTTAGAAACTTAAGTTTCAGATTCATTAAACTTTACATATTTATAATTTTCTATATTATTGTGTTAAATCAAGAATAAACAATAAAATAACAAATAAGTTAAATTGTCGCAGAAGTGTTCACAGACTTAACAGAATTACTTTATAACAATTTTTTAGGAAATTTCAGGAAAGTACCACTTCAGAAAGTTACAAATTCACAAGTGTAAAATTGCCTGTAGTTTAAATTCACTAATATAAGCGTTTTTCGTTTATTTTTTCACTACTACGCTACAAAAAAAGCCACTACCAACCGTCAAACAATATTCACAAATGGAAATAGTGCGCATGAAGACTGAATTTTGAAATGCAAAAAATAGAAATTTACTAAAAAAGTTGAAATATTGCAAATGATTTGGAGAGAAAAATAAAAGTAAATAAAAGTGAGCTGTCATTGGAGATTACATTAATGAGAACCACTTTTGGTCAGAGAAATTTCCCGTTCCTTGGCCAAAATTGTATAACATCCTCCCTGTTTATATAAAATAGACGACCGGTCAGCAAGTCTTCGAAAAACTATTTTAAAATATTAAACTAAGTACTTATTTGTTTTTGAACATCTTTAAAACTATGTCGATTATGATTATTTTAACTGTTTTCAACCTTGCAATGTATTAAACTATGGTACTAACCATTTTGAATTATTTTTATAACTGATTTTTTCATTATGATTATGAGTCTCTGATGACTATGATGATTATTTTTTTTAATAGTTTTTTATATCAATAAATTTATTTATACATATTGTGCATATTGTTATTATTTCATTATAATTATTTTAAACTGATTGTTTCATAACTACCATGTTTTAGGTCATTTTACGTATACCTTATTTTTTAAAATTTAAATTATTTACTTGAGATTATAGTCTTTTTTTAATTTTATAATGATTAACGTACACCGTGTTTATAGAATATCCGCTCAAGCACAAGTATTGCTTACTTGGGCAAGATTGGACAATAAACATCGCCTTACAAGATTTTAATTTATCGCTGTTGTACCTATAAGTTATTTAGTTTAATGTTTTATTTGATGTTTTAAATGTAAATTGTTTTTTTTTCTCTAAATTTGTTTAAGAATAAATTAAGGAGGAGGCCCTACTTATGTTTGGTTTTATAGGTTGGAGGAAAGAAAGCAGCAGTAGGTATCTACTTCGGTGCACATCGTATACATACAGTTTGTTCCTAAAAATTAGATTGATTCTCTTATGAGACTTCCTGTTTGATTGAAAGGAACGATCTAATGAGACTCTTCAATGAGATTCTTGTAGCGTATAAGATTTTTGAATGACGCCCAAGCAATGTTAGACTTACCGTAATGCTTGTGTCCGAGCGCGTTTCTATGTGTGAATTTCTTTAAAGCAGCCAATGGTGGTTGAGCGTGAGAAAATTGCGACGGAAATAATTGGCCGCGCGACGGTGTGTGTGGTTGCGTTTGCATATCGCACTCAATGCGCAAACGCAACACGCACACACACACAGCATTCGCCTTTCAGGCAGCGGCTGTAGCGATGGCATCATTAGCCGCGTTTGCGCATTAAATAATTAGCCGTTGATTAGTTTTTATTGTGCTCCCGTATTTATACAAATGTGCGCCGGATGCTAAATCCAATTTCGCCGCGGCTAATTAAGGTTGCGCTCATTTCAGTGCGGATATTGTGACGGAGTTAAATGGGTAACGGATTATTCCGATCAACACATCTTAATTGGAAAATCAATTACGCTCCGGTTTTTGTATGGGATGTAATGTGGCGTGCGTGCTTGGAAACTGCGACTATTTATTAGGATAAACAAGCTGCTCTCCCCGGTTACGCATGGATTTTTTTACATTTATTGTTTGGTATGTGGTTACAATGCCGGACCAAATTTTAGTCGAGTTAAAAAAAATACATACTGACAAATTAAGGAATTGAAAAAAAAAATGTTATTAACTTAATGAGGTATTTTTGTCTTAACATTGGTAATATTGCAATAATGTGGTCGATTATCAAATGTATTTTTATAAAATTTCCGTATACCAATACCAATACGCAGAGATTAGGTACTTCTTGACGTAACACACTGAAAGGCTACGTAAAATTGACCATGAGAGAATGACTCGACCCTGTAGCTTAGTGGTTAGGTCGCCTGATCTTACATTGAAAGGTACGTCGCAATTTTTCCCTGTCCGCCCTAGAACGGGGTAGTACCAGTTGGGTGATAGAATCTAATAAGCAAAGGGTTACGGTTTTGCCATTCGGTACCTGAAATTTTTGTAAGGAAAATCATTGTTTTACGGTAATTAATTTTTAAATAAATAAATAATAAATTAGGCTCCAGGCTCGATTCCGGACTGGGTTACCATTTTCAGTCAAGGTACAATTAACGGAATTGCGTTTCAATTCTATTGATTGAATGCAATAACAAGACATACACTTTGCAAGGTTGGTTGTAAGAGATTGTCGTATGATAATAAACCGCCCATTGTGAAATTTCACAATTAAGAGTAGAAGGCACAAACGCCGTAGGCACCAGTCTGTAGCGCATTACTGCACAGAATATCAAAGCCAATAACTCCTCAACCACGTTGACAACTACGTAATGTAAAGGATATAATTCTGTCTACATAAGATGCCTTAGCTAAAAAAACAAGCATTTTTACCGGGATTAATAAGTTGCCGTAAAAAATAGTTTTGATATCATATGTGATTTTGATAAAACTCGTCATAAAATAATTATTTAACTCGTCAATGCATAGTCCCCTTTATATTAATATATTGGTGTTCTTTAGAGTTGTCCCCTTTATATAAATATAGTCCCCTTTATATAAGTATATTGGTGTTCTTTCTCAAAAGATGGCCGAACACTAACACACTAAAAGTAACAGTGAACACTAAATTAGACTCTGTCAAGCGTTTCTTGAGTTTACTGCGATCTATGAGACAGACAGAATGTCTAAAACCCTCACTCAATGCAGTTTTTCATCTATTTAACACTTGATTTGCCACTGTTCACCCTCTTTCTATGATATGTTTATTTATATATTGCTTTGTTTTTAAAGACAATGGCGCCAGTAAGGATACAGTGGACTCGGTACGAAACGAAACAATGACCCCGAAAGGTCGGTATTGCTCGGTCGGCAAAAGTTTCTCAGAATATGAGAGATTACATGCAGTTTATAACACCAATCAGCGGATAAATGATTATGAGATAATTATACTGCGGGATCCACGGATCGAGGTGCTCGCGCAGGCGCATCGGCACATCGTGTATGCGATCACAGCCAAGGGGTAAATTACAGTATACTGATCTCGGCGTGCCTTAACTATGACGTCACTACGACACACAGCGTGACTCGTGAAATGGCGAGAAAGATATAAGTATCTAAAAAATAACACAAGCTTGAAAGCTTTCATTTCGTTCTTCGGCAGAAACCGCAAAACAAGGGATTATAATTTCAGCAAAAAATAAACACAGGCTGCGTTGAAAGGAACCGCATCTTCCAAGGGTTAATCAAGGCGGGAGGGGAATAACATGGCGCGCGGCCAATTTGGTAACAACAAGGATAATATTATGCACGGGAAGTTACGCCGCGTCGGACCGGTAGATAAATACGCAATAAATAGACAAAAATAAATAAACAGCGCCACTAATTAGTGGCGCCTCTTTGTGCGCCGCGCCGATCGATAATTTCGGGGCGAAAATAACACGGGAGGGTTGGCGCAAAAAAGCGCAATCTTTTTCGATGATTTGCCGACGTCTGCCGGGCTTCAATTAGGCAGACGCTCCGTGCTAATTAGTTAATTTGAGGGTTATTTAATAGTCTCGCGAATAGATAATAACCTCTGTGGTTACGTGTCCATTGCGAGTAACTACGTTACTCTAAGTTACTGTAATTGTTAAATCCCAGAGAAACATGCTGGGTTTCAAAAAGTCGGCGAATTGACGATTAAATATGATGGCATCGAAGACTATCGCGGTTGTTGGATATTATAAAAAAGATAAAAAGGATTTTACTGCTTGAAGTTTGTAACACCCGGCGTTTCGGCGATGTTGCAACATCGCCGAAACATCGGGTAATAAAAATTCATGTGGTAAATTCGTTTTTTATACTTATAATGAGTTAATAGGATCCATAGGTATTACCAGAAATTAACAGAATAATTGAAATAGCTAAAATTTTTGTTTGTTTCCCGCATATTCGCTCAAATACAGGGTGATTCATTTGGGAGACACAATGTTTTAAGGGATGACAGACGGACATCTGTAGCGAACATTTAATGACAAATGGGTAATCTGTTCCTAACGAAACATCAGAGATACCTATGGGTAGGTACCTACCCTAATGTCAGATTATGCGAGACCTTATTGGGTTTTATATTATAATCTTCAGAAATACCTTCTTAAAATGTTCGAAATATTTATAGTTAAAAATGTATGAAACTTGCTTACTAAACTATTTTATTTTAGCAGACTAATTAAGACATTCGAGAAAAAAAATAGACTCAAAAATTAACTTTTTTTTTTTGACTTACTTGTTTTTAAATCGTTAATATATTTTTTGTCAGTTTATGGATATATGAGAATATTATTTAAATCATTACTGTGCATTGCTACTTATTTATTTAGAGGAAAATAAGAATTAATTCAGAAAAACTAAAAAAGATCTGTTTCTCGTGATATGTGTTTAATAGCTTGCTATGGCATGCTATGTTTTGTGGAAATTGTGAAATAAATCAGAACAAATAAAAAAACTTCTAAATATAGTTATTTTGTTTATCGTGTAATGTGTTTAATAGTCTGCTATAGGTCTGTTATTTATTAAACATAAATAACTTTAAATAAATTACAAAATATGAAGAGTGGATGTTTGTCTGCTAATATAATAGTTTTTCCAACGTAAAGACTAATATTTATCATGAATCCACACCCAAATGTAATTTTGCCACACGAGTGCTTATTTCCTGTGTGGGTGACGTTTATAGTAAAAAATAGCAGAATTGGGCCCCCCGAAATTGCCACAGTAATATTTTTATTGGGTGCATTATTGCCTTTTAGTCGTGTGCCAACAGTGTTTAGAGGAATGACAGTAATAATAGCAAAACTCAGGCTTTCTCTGCTGGTAAATACGGAGTGGCGCGCTATGCTATTTTCTCGAATTTTCGGGTAAAACAAATTATACGAGTGTAACAGAACATTACCGTTAATTACCAAAAGCGAACGAGAGGGTACTTAATGCTTCGGTAATGACCGTCAGGCATAGACGTACAATTACGTATCGTGAATGTATAATCGGCGTTAGAAGACCTTCTTTAGAAAAAAAAGCAGAGCGGCCCGGTGTATAGTGTATTATAGTGATTGGGGACGAGTAGTGATTGGGGCGAGACGGGACGATAATTTGACCGCGCGACGACACGATCGGACTCTCATGGCGTTCGGGTCGGGGCGCTTTGTTCGTGTCGGGGCGGTAATTATCACCGACCCAAATTATCCCAATCGGGCCGCAAAACGCGGCGACCGTCATTACGGGACGGAGACTGTAAACGGCGCGGCGCCACGGACCTCAACGCGCCGCGCGCCGTCTGTCTGCATCACTTCTAATCGGAAATGTCTCTGCGATAAAAAGGACGAATCATCTCCGTCACAAGAGCTCTACTTATTTATTTAATTATTTGGATAAATAGGTCGTTGCGGCGCTTAAATAGAGCCACTTCGCGGATCAATTTCGGATGGTTCTGACGTATAAAATAAACAATTCTGATTAGGATTTATTAATTTTTGACATAATTTCGATGCTTTATGTCGCATGTCTCCGAGTTGGTTAGTGACCCGCCATCCGTCAAAATTAGATCACACTATACTGATTTGCTATAGAATTGATCTCGTATAAAAAAGAGACATGCCATTAAATTAAAATGAAATCATATATCATTAACATGATTGCCCGCTTACTGCGTTCTATTAGTTTCGCCGCATTTTATTCGCGTGTATCGAAGCATAGTACCTACTGCCATCATAACAAAAAAGGCTCATCAGAAAACAATATGTCATAAACGAAACGACTATTAAAAACAGTTTAAAAAAGGGTATTTAAAATAAATAAAAAATGTGTCACAACTTATAGAGACCATTTCAGTTATACTTTATTTAATTCGTTAATAAATTATTTTCATTACCCACCCTTTCCAGTTGGGCAAAACACAAACAAAACAATACAAATCAGTGAGAAACAAAATCGAATACTAAGCAGCAAGGGCGTAGGCGATCACTTTCAATGTATTAGCTACAAAGAAAAATATTTTACGTGAATCGTGTGTTTGGAGTGTTTGCCATTTAAGAGAAATATATGATTTTGAGCATCGATATATACGGGCCTAGATAGGTCTTTCGCTCGCGAAACCAATTCAGATCGCCACCAGTAGCCTGTATTTTGCCATTTCTTCCCGGTGCCAGCGATCCCGCGACGAATATTCCCGTGCTATTCTCTCGCATACTGTTCATTGTTTTGCTCTCTCTTTGTCACATGTTTTTACGCGCAACGGATATGACCAACTCATTTGTACCTGAGGGCAAAGCTAGGATTTATATATCGATCATTTTGAGTAATTTAAGTTCTATCATCTATGCTATATTCATATTAATAAATCTACGAAATAATTTTCTTTTATACCCGTTTTCTTTAGTGTGTTTATATCTGGAAATAACGCTAGTACAAAAATATTCAAAATACAGACTGATGCGCCTTTTTTTACTGATTCCATGTAAGCAAAAATATAAGTAAAATTTGTCAAAAATGTCAGTTGCGCCCTTTTTCTCATGACGGTAGAATATGTATGTGTGTGTTCACCGTAAATCTACAAGGGCCATAAATTCCCGCCCCGGTAAGTATAACAATTGCCTTTCAATATTGGACATCGCCATGGGCGATCACTTAAAATAATTTCGCGAAATAACAGCGCGGCCGAGTAGATATTGAGTTATCCGCGACGTTGCGCCAGTTATCGGCCCAATGAGCCATCCATTATCCTTCCTTCGATGTGCGCGTTAGTATTCTGGAATTCGGTGCCTTATGGGGTCGGTTCATAAACAACAACAGAAAAAATACGCCAACAAATATAAAGGAGAAGTAACGTAAAAAAACATTTTATACAAATAGGTCACTATTTTGGTTGTTTCTTGCTGAAAAATTAGAACTAAAACCAGACAATAATTTGAGAACACGTTTATTCATTTAGATCTTATTATATAATATTTAAAACACTTTCGATTGTTAAAATACTTTTTTACCATTAAATTTACCGTTTTCATTGCATATTCCAATTAATTTAAAATACTTTTACGTAAAATATTCTTGTTTCAAATACTATTATAATTATCTCTTATGTATAAGAAACAAATTAAATATATTATACTGTTTCAGGATAGGTGATCTTGAAAAGGACTGGCATTTTCCTTTAATGGGACATATGATGAAAGATGGGACATATGATTTCATTCATTCTTTTAATGGAACATATGATAAAAGATGGGATATATAATTTCATTCATTCCTTTAATGGGACATATGATGAAGATAGGATATATGATTTCATTCATCCCTTTAATGGGACATATGATTTTATATTTTTGACATATACAAAAATATGAAAAATCTATATACATATACGCAAATTAAACTTCGTTACCAATCATTGAACCTAGAATTATTTTTTTATTTCTAAAAGCAATTAGGCTACATATTCAAATTTCATCAATAAAATTAAATGTCCATATTTGAATGAAATTTTCTGCACTTTCCAGAATAAACTGCTTTGACTTTGCATGCTAACACTGATTTGGCAATGCCGTCAGCCATGGCTACTTTAAATATGCATAAATAATTAATTTTACTTCTAAAACTTCCTTCCTTAAATTTGATTTTATTAAGAAGACTTACGCAATGTCACTTTCATAGTAATTTCCCCTAATATTTCTTGTAATCATAACTTTTAATATAGTGTCTTACTCTCTTAGTTTCGGCGATATATCTATCTACCAATCAGAAAACAAATGTAGGCATTACTATTTACTTTAATTAATCCATTGAAAGTCAATTAACGCTAATCTCGCAAAATATCTATTAGACGTAAACAATTAAGGGTAATATTATAAAATCGGAGTGATCTAAAAGTGCGTCGTTGCGTGCGCGCATGCGCGGCGATTGGGTGTGATCGCGCAGATCCGTATCGTGCGCCCGATATTGAAAAGCGCCCGCGATCCAGAATTAAAGCGGGACAATAGCCATTGTGGCCGGGACGCGGCCGCGGGCGACGCACGGCGCGATTCGGACTTCTTTTCGCTGTTAATTTTTTGCTGTCCCCGGGGCCGAATCGGGCCGCGCCGCACCTGACGCGCCCGAAACAATGGCGGTAATTAAAGATAACTATCGGCGGAAAATCCCGCCGCGCCGCCGCCGCAGCCATAAACTCCGCAATAAGAAATAATAACAAAGGGCGCGGTTTTCAATAAGAAAAGAACGGGCGAGAAGAGCGCGCGATTCGGCCGCAGGGCGCTAATTAAAACGGACTCTGCGCGGCCCTTGATTGATCGGGATCTATTAATTGCCGCGATTACGGGCGACCTACGATTTTTTCGACGGATTGACCGAGTCCTCGCGGGGTCGGTCATTAGGCCGTTTCAAACTGCTTCTATATTAAATAACGATTACACCATTCATATAGTTTAAAATGCCACTATGCGTACGGCGAAAAAAGTTTACCAGCGACTATTAAGATTGTAAATCACCACAATACACAACTGTTAAAGGTCACTGAGACTTGGAAGGTAAACTAGCCGAACTAGGACTCATCGGACACATGGTGCTGTTGTGGAAAGAGTCATTAAACTGCAAAACATGTCATAAGTGTCCGATTCTGTAGGATCAGAGGCGCTTTGTATTTCACGGAATAAATGTGTCTGTATTTCGGTAATCATAACTTCTAATGTTTTCTGTAATAAATTTTGCAGAAGTCTGACATTGCCACGACCAGTCTTAATAAGACTGTTTTTAGGGTCCATTAGGGTTTCTGCCATTTTTCCTTAAAACTACGTTTACACAGAAAATACGCATTCTAAAATTGTGAAAAAAATAACAGTTTCATGACCAGTCATAGTTGTTATGTTGAAAACACTATTATATCCGCCGTGAAAATGTTTAAATATGCCAAATTGATAGAGTGGAAGACAAATTAAAATTTGTCCAAAATATCGAAGTTTTTGAAAAAATAACTAATTGTCTTCATAAAATATAAAATTACTGATACGCATAGGTATACCATTGTTTTTCGTTTTTCTATAGGTCGCCAGAATGTATACAATCTTACGGCATTTTGGCCCTAGTGCTTTGGGTCTTCTTAACATTTCGGAGAAACAGAATAATTGAAAAACACCTGTACACAACTCTCAAAGATTTCATAGTTTTCGATTCAATGAATTATGTTTGCTTAAACTTGTATTAGGAGTAGGTACCTCTAGTTACTTTTCTATTTCCCTTTTATTCCGTTAATTCAAAAAACATCATCTTTGTCACTGCGAATTTAATACTTTTTATCATTTGCTATTTAATTAAATCTAGAATGCATAACGTTTGTGTGAACGACTTTTTCTCAAAGCAGGCAGACACTTTTTTACAATTGGGTCCCAGAAACTGTCTACTTAAAAGCGTTAAATGGGGGATGTATAGGATTTTATTGAGTCATGAAATGCCATTTGAACTTTTTCATAACGATATTGCTGATGTTAAAGTTAGATGTTAGCGAAAGTCATACAAAATGATTAAAAAAACTGCAATTAATTTTGCTTCAATCAAGTACACTTAATTTTTTTATACGGTTTAAGTATGTGGCCAAACAATTTCATATCCACCAAAAGTCAGTGCCTGAAAATGCCGCATATTCTGTAGTTATAATTACAAAAACAGAGCAGGTAAAGTGTGCCAGTTAAGAAATGCCCGCAGTGAGCTCTCCGACTATTACACACATGAGAATCCCTTAAAGTATAGATGAATGGAACGGATAACTGGGCGCAAAAGATGGATGGATGGATGCGTGTAAATTTCTCGTGCAACGGCGAAAAAACGAGAAAATTCGTTTCATCCGGGGATTCGGCCGCAGGGCTGCAATTAAACAAGACGATGCGCCCCGTTGATTGATCGGGATTTATTAATTGAGGCGATTATGGACGACCTTCGATCCGCCGGATAATCGCCCGGGCAACGATCGCCTCACGCGAGACCGAATCCTTACTTAGCGGCGCTATTTATTTTTAAATGTAGGTCCTATCGCTAATTTCGCTGCTAAGTTAGATCTCAATTTTTAAAAAAATCGGTTGTATGACCCCAAGACTTTCCTGGCAATAAGCCAAGGATGTCATCTTACTCAATTTAAAAATCGAATTACAAACGGGCGTTGCCGTAAAATTCATCATTAAACAACTGAATTTCGAACGAGCGATTCAACGCAATGAAGATATTAATTTGTAACGTGCGTCGCCGTTTCCAATCGCAAAAGCAAACTTGCGAGGCCGCAAATTTAAATATTCGGTTCCCCTATACATTTGTATGGCGAAATTTCAATATTATTATTGCAGATTATATATGAGATATTCCAACCAAAATTACACACACAGTATATAGTGGCATAGTGGCTAGGTCGCCTCATCTTACTTCGTAAGGTCCCGGGTTCGAGGCCCGGCTGTATTACCTACCATTTTCAGTTTGGGATAAAATTAACGGAATTGCATTTTCAATTAGTGAAATGTTGATCAAATGCAATAAACAAGACACACGTGTTACACGCACACATACATATAAACACTTCATAGTAGGGTTGGTTCAAAGAGATTGGTTAATAAACAATACAAACAAACAAATAAATAATGTGATTTCGGCCAACAAAGCATCTGCCTAACAAATTCAAGTCCAATATTTCAAGGATAAAATCTGACTAGTGCGCCCCCTGTTGAACAGATTTTAACCACAATCTTTTTAACTCTTGCCACGACCAAATGATGCCTGCATACAAAATTTCAGCTCAATCGGATTATTCATTTCAGCGCTATCGTTGAGGAATTCATACACAAACATACAGATAGCTTCAATCTCGAAATGGTCTTATTCGTCTCCGGAGGACTCAAAATGGATATTTCGTATCGTTTATAAATAAAAGCCGGATAAAGCCGTTTTGAAATAAATTTATGTCTAGGATATTCGGTCATCGTATTTCGATCGACGGGCCCGTGACGTCTTCCACTAGTCATTTTGCCTTTCGTTGAGTTCCACGTAAGCCGGGCCCATTTGCCCGGCTTTCGGAATATGGCGCCGCAGAGCTCCACGCCCTGCGGCAGGTTTCAATGCAGGACATTCGGAAATAAATCTCAGTAGGATTAAATAATCGGGTACTTAATCTAAATACCTAGGCTTATATTTGGCTCAGTTGCTTAGACTTCAGGGCTCAATTTCTCGAAATTTGTACGTCACTAATTCACCAGTAAATTTGCACTTACCTATATGTACCCAAATGAAAAGTTCAAGTTACAGGTTTTCTCGAAAATCTTAAGTCTTGTAGGTACTACACCAGTACTTATCAATTTCACAAGTTACAAGCCTGCACGTGAAAATTTAATTGAAATTTTCATTCAGCCCCAGGGGTGTTCGTGGCTCTACGTTCACAATACTTTCCCTCCTGGTCGGTTAATAGGCCGGGAAAGTGAAGAAATGCATTCCAGTAAATCACGACGTTTAGCGAAAATTGAATATCCGCTCGCGTCATGCTCGCCTGCTTGGCGTAATTACTTAAATGCGCCGCGGACCCGAGCAGCGGAATACGAAATGCGCTCATCCCACGGGGCGCGAAGAGGAACGCCGCGCATTTATTTCACAATATTCACAAGATAAATAGATTCGGTCAATTTTTAGGCTCTGTGTCATTTGGAGCTAAAGCGGCGGGCTCCCCGCGGTTTCCTCCAAGAATGTCGCACAGATGACACAGAGTAATTGAACGTCGAACGAGTACAATAGAATTTGCTCAATAGACTTAAACCGGGCGAGCCCCGAGCGAGCGAGACGGCGCTACGCGAGCCGGCCGCGCGCGAGGGGGACGTCCGGAGTCAGACTGGTCTGCCGGCCCACGCGACTCTCGCCATTGGTTAATTCAATTTTGAATCTGTGCTGTCGCGACGTAGCCTGCATGCTCATGTGCGCTGTGCTGTCTTATACTCACTACACACCTGGAATTGTACACCTATAGATACGGAGAGAAAGAAACGAAACGCCGATATTCGCGGTATTATAACTACGACTCCTATATTAGTCGCTAAAACTGCAAAACCTAAAGAAAAAGCGGCTAATCGTTTAAGCAACGGATAAGGCATCTTCATACTACTCATTACATTACATTATGTATGATTTAAATCCGTTTTTAAATAATCTATGTTTAGAATAGTTCCACTAGGCATTTGGCCTTTTGTGGAGTTCCACGTAAGCCGGGCCCATTCGCAGGGCTACGCGCCCTGCGGCAGGTTTCAATGCAGGATATTCGGGATTAAATAATCGGGTATATTAGTGCGTGATCTAAATACCTAGGCTACGGTTTGGCTATCTCGGAACAGTAGCTTAGATTTCAGGGCCAAATTCTCATAATTTGCTTTCTCATATGCATCTGAATAAAAAGTTCAAGTTACAGGTTTTCACGAGAATCTTTTAAGTCCCGATGATCTTTTCTAGAATATCTTTTGACAGTATTGATATTTTTTGACAAGTTTTTACAAATAACGATGATGGTAATGACGATGTTTTCGATCAGATGAGCCATTCGCTAGTTGAAGCAGTTCTAGTGCACTGAATCAGAGGTTATGACTTCAAAAGCACCCCTGAATGGCTCCAGACATAGCCAACTCATCAAAATTAACCGTAGAACGACACGAGCGACACTGCTAGATAGAGATCTCTTAACGACCAGAGACCTAACATCCGCTGTATTGAACCGTCTCGCTGAATAGATTAAAAATAATACATAATATTAAGGGTACACACGAGTTGATATTATAAAAGCAGATTCGAGACGGACTGTAGCAAAAAAAAGGTATACCTGCAAAACTGGTAGAGATATTGTGAGCGGATGTCGCGTGTAGTATGTGTCATACGCGGTGACACAAAAATAGCGCGAATGTGTTACTTTTGTGTCATAAAATACTAGCAATAAAACATGCGGCATTCTTGTGAAGTTTATATAAATCCGGATAAAAAAATAACGGATATAGTAGACTCGAATAGAACATCGTTTCCTTATCCCACGAAAATATATCGATCATAATATGTAGGCTCTTGTGAAAGCTGGAAGTCAGTGCACGTTGATTGCAACATGAACTAAATAGTTAGGTATGTCCTACCAATAATTTCGGACTCTAAATGGGTAGGTGGGTGTTTGTAAAAAAATAAATATCGTCATGATTTCGAATCTTCAAAATCTGTGATTTTATTCAATCATTTGAAATTTCAAATAATTACAATAAGGTAGTAGATAGCTTATTTTAATTTTAAGATATATGTAATGCACTCCACTTCAAATCTGATATATTACGAAAAAAAAAAACATTTTATTGGCTAACACGGCATTTTATTATATATTAGTCTTTATTTTCTTTATAGTCGGCATTTTACTAATACTTAGTCTTTATGATTTGCAAAACTGACACAAACGATATTACATTGTAACTTTAGTTTTGGGAATTTCCACCACTGTAAAAATAAAAAGAGTGACCCATTATTAATCGCGATCCGACGGTTTGCGCGTGAATATGTCAAATGTATACTTATGTATATCTACATTTGCATTCATATCACAGTATACCAAACAGTAGCTTTACTTTCTAGCTACATGGCATTCCTCGCACCCTCTTCCCGCGTAGCGGGAAGAGGGTGCGAGGAATGTAGGCAGAGGGGTACGTCTCGACGAACGCCTTTGGCCACTTTTCGAACGTTTAGGGCCGAGTAGCAGACCTCTGGCAACCATATCCGAGCCCTTACGACTCGTGACGTATTCGCTTGGATTTCATTTTTGTTTTAAGAGAAGCTACTGTCTAGTATACTGTGTTCATATTATCTTATTATCTTTTCAGATATATTATCTTTTCCGGCTATTTATGTACTTTTAATGTTGTGACATTATCGGCGATATAATTTGTATATTAATCCTAAAGAAAAGACATATTTGTGATTGTCTCACTTTTTATGATTGGCGATTTTTAATTGTGAACATTTAGAATTGTGACCATGTATCGAATAGTATAAAGTGACACAACTCAGTAAATGAAATTCGGAGTGAAAAGTAAATACAGAGCTTACTATTTACAGAAAACTGCATAAGCGATATCAGAACAGTGACTTAATTTTTTTGCTAAACTTAAAATTACTCCCACAAAATTACGTTTGTTGAGTTGTGGTGTCGCCTTTGAAGCTGAGTTGCGATATTATTATTTTTTTCGATTGTCAAAATATTACAACTTGCTCTTATAGCCAGTAATCCTTTACTGGATATATCGTACTGCTGCTGTACAGCAATACATTTTCGATTATTTTACATTATTAAATGCAATAAAAATATGTTCAAATCGCAGCGTTCCCCATTTACCTTGGTGCCAACTATACCACACCTAAGTCATCCGCGGGTGTATGAATGGACTAGGAATTTCTTTGATGAAATCGTAAAAACGGTTAGTGACCACACCCCTGCCGCCTGGAGCGGAGGCTGCGTCGGTGAAATATGTATTTATATTGTATTTTACAGCCGCATAATAAATTATACGAGAGTGTCACGTGACACTGCGTTTCGTGACCGAAAAAGGCGCGATCGTGTTACGATTTCGGACGAAACAATACCGACAAGCTATGTAAGTCGAATCATCAAAATAGGATAATATATAATATGTAAAAAGCTTGTAATAATTAGATACCTGTTACTAGCAGAACCTTGTATATTACTGCCTATACTATATTATGACACGGCTAAGAGCGTTAAATCCGCAAATTAAATACGAATGTTATAATTATGCTATGGTTAATAATTTTATATCTTTCATATTATCTTTTATTTTAATTCCTATTTTATTTTACTTTTTCACTAATTTTTAATTTTTATAATTATTAGGTTTCACTATTTCACCTTATTTTTCAGCAATTAAGATTATCTAAAAACTAGCTAATTGTGCATCTTTTTTATGATTATGTTGATATTAACAATTTTATATTATCAATTTAACTTTTTTATATTATCAATTTTATATTAATTTTTCCAGTTTGTAAGAATGAATAATAACTCTTAGTTCTATAGAGTAATAACATTCTCCCTAATTTTCTGTATTCTACATTACGTAGTTTTTTATATTGGTTCATAATATATTTACAACAATTTAAATGTCCGCCTTAGAACAGAAATAAAATAGAATAACTTTATTGTGCTATAAAAACATTACCTAATGAATATTACACTAGTTTTATAAAAAAGGCCACTTTATGCACGAATAGCGGATTTATCGCTATAGCAATATCTTACAGTCAACCAACTGTCTTACAGTCAACAGGCTATTGCCTAGTTAGGCGACGTTAAAATAGGATCAATATCAACAGTTTCTGGCATTACATGTTATCAGATTTTTGCTACTGTTAGACCAAATAAAATTAAAGTTAAAAAAATCAAAAAATGTAATGTAATGTAATTGCCTATTTGCGCGGCGCATTTTTACGCTAGCTGTGTTTCAGAGGCTAATTGACGATTCAAATTTCCTATTTCTTAGGACGAGTGTGTCGCGTTGCGTCCCGAGCGAGTGTCTCTAATCAGCCACATTTTAATAGTCCAAGGCCCGAAATCAGTATTTTAAATACCCCTCGTTTAATGGGCCCATAACCGCGCGGGTCTTTACGGGCCGTGGTGTTAACTGGTACAAATAACAATTTTATGGGTATCGTCTGGACCGGTTTAAGTAGAAATTATTATGGCTCGGGTCAAAGCGTTATACGAGACCGAAAGTTACGAATGTTTTCCTGCTATTAATTGCGGCCAGGAGCGCGCGCTCCGCATGCTGTGCCACCGCTTTGTTCGGAACCCCGGAGCCTTTAAATCATCCTTTTGGGATTTTATGGATTTTGATTTTTGGGCGTTTTGCTTCAGTGTCGTTCAACTCTTTAATTACTTTAATGCGGGCGCTGAGTGTAATACATATCCGAAATTGAATATTCGATGCTGTAAGCAGCAAAAATTCCAAAGAGTTCGGAAGTCCTAAATATATCGCGTGCGTAGTGTGCGTATTTTTTTTAACAATTGATTATCGACATGGTGAGGTCTTGATGTAGCCTTGTGTTTATTTAGCCATTATTTCTGTCAAAAAGTTAATTATTTAAGGAGTTCACGTTCCTATTATTTTGGGTGTGTTTTTAAAGAAGCATTCAGTAATAATGAAATGAAAATAAAAAACGCCAAGATACGAATTTCCGTGAGTTTTTCAAACGTAAAAGATCGCTAAATAGGAACAATCTACGCATACTGGTGAGGGCGCTCACGGGGCATTGTGGCCTGAACAAACACATTTCAACCTCAAGCTCAGAGACACAAAAATGTGCAGGTTCTGCCAAGGGGCAGAGGAAACTCCCCTGCACCTCATGTGCGAGTGTGGCCCGCTGATGCGTAAAAGATGCACCCACTTGGGTGGTCATTACCTCCAACCTGAGGAGGTAAAACAATCTGGCGCCAAAAGCCTGTTGCGGATCTTAAATGACATGAGGCTTAGCGCAGAACTATAGTAGGTGGCGAACACAATAGATCAGCAATGGTCGCAGTGTTACAAGGCTCATAAAGACATTAGAAAAGCCCCACACAACAAATTAAAAAGTTTTTTAAATGAAATTGGAAAAACCTCATTAAATATGGCTCGAAATCACACAAAGTATTTGTATATATGTGCTTATCCGGTCGCTCCTGAATTAGGGTTAATAATGTATATGAGTTTAGTGGTTGTAGAAACAGCAGATTAACTAATTTATTTATACATTCATTTATATACTTAGATATTTATATATGTTTAGTTATTACCTATTAGCCGATTAGTGAGAAATTAATTTGAATAAAACTCTTTTAGTTTTTAGGAGTGAATGAGTGAATGGAATAAATGAAAAAAGAGAAATAAAGATAAAACATAACAGATATAACAGATAACAGATATAAATTCTAGTCGCTGATACAGGTCACATTTAATCCGCTTCGCAAAAAAAGGAATGTTTTTTTTTTTAAATTGGGTATTTTGGATAAGTTTGTAAAATAATATTTTATCAAATATTGGATATTTAAAAAATATATATTTTTCTTTTTTAAAAAAAAAGGCTATTATTTGCCTAAACTTTAAGGATAAGCATATCATGGTCGACTACGTAAATACCAAATTGTAATCCGAATATTGTCACAGTTTTTTCTTTGAAACACGACGCGAATATTGTCCCAGAATATCCAACATTAAACCAAGGTGTAATCTCTCCATCTCCATCTAACCATCTGTGTCATCCACACCGCGCTACGTGCCAACGAACAAGACAGCAAAACACACCGCAGCGAGTGCAAGGAACCTTATTGTCATTCAGCCAATGTGAGCCTCTCTTACACACTTCAACCGCCTGTAACAATTCAAGCGGCCGCGCTCGGAATCCAAATCGTACGTTAAGCTAATCATAAGCGGATAAAATGTCCCGAAATGGCCGCATTAGGGATTTTGATCATGCGCACGGGTACTCTTTTGAACGTGCCGATGGCCTGTGTTCTCATTCTCGATGTTTACTGTATTAATTGAAGAGTCCGGTGAGCACGTAATAATAGGTATGCATGTATTACACAGGTACACAACACATAAAATCTCATTAAAATAATTGGTTCACAGCGAGACGTATTGGTTTTGATTACAGAAATATATTTATTGTCCGAATCGTGGTGGTACATTTATGGTGATAATGCGTAACATTACGTCTCTCACAATTACCTACCTGTTATTGTAACAGATTGAAAAATTAACTTATTCGCTAAAATTTGTAATTTCTCATTAATTATTGACATTATTTCACTTGGCTTTATAATATCTAAATCATATCAAATAATAAATCATAACGTTCATTGAATGGCCTGAAATAACATTAAAAAAAGATCGGACCGGATAGTAACACTATACAGTAGAAAAAATAAATCACCATATAGAAAATTTATTTATTTATTTTATTTTCGGGAAACATACAGCACTTCATTCATTTTTACTAATTATTCTAATACAGTGTTTCGCTGGCCGATTAATTGTTTCCTACATTATTTTCTTATACGGTAAATCAAAAGTTGCATTGCACTAAATTAAATAAAATTAAATTACAATCGAACTATTGTAAGGATAGGAAAGGAGAGGGATGGTATATATGTAGGATAGGATATAGGTATTCAAATTATACTCTTTGCTATTCTCATTTACGCTTTGAGTGTTATGAAACAATTTGTATACTCACTATATAATCACTTCCTAGACGCCTAGTGAGCTAAGGACAGCCTCGCTGAATTTAGATTGATTCAAGTAAAAAATGTCGATATCTTCGAATCGACTGTTTATGTGGTCATCAAGCGGTGCATAACAGAGTTTTGTGCGTAACTAGTGTTCACACGAGGGATTTCGAAAGAACGAGGAGAGCGAACCCTTCGGGGCGGAACCAACAATGACAGTTTCTTTACCAAATGAGGGCTATCAATTTTGTTATGTATTATTTTATGCAATAATGTCATATCAGCAAATAAAGGAATAATCAAAAATTAAGGAATAAACAAAAAACCGCATATAAATATGAAATGTTTATAATTTAAAATGCGTAATATTCCTAATCAAATTATTATAAAAAATGCATACCCCCAATATTGTATTAGGAGAAATATTCATTTAAGGAATATTATATAAAGGAGAAATATTGTATAAAGCGTCGCACACATTGTGCTTCTCGGGACGACCTTTTGCCTTCGTTTATGTAAATCGCGCGTTATTTTCACGTTTCCGAAGACAAACCAGCAATAACGGCGGATTTGAGGAGGTCGTTATTCATTCCCGAAATTTGCAATTCGTCTGGGAATCGTCTGGTGGAAATTTTTCTGAAATTGAAATTGAAATGAATTCAGATTTTATGTATCCTGTGCTCCAAATGTTTCTACGCTGTTGACGATTCGCGCATTACATTAATAAATAAACTGAAATTTTGCTTGAGCAACATCGATGCCCAGCTGATATCTAGGCATTTGATTTAGCTTATAGTCTAGCATGAATTGTCCTATCTTTGTGGTAGCTATAAATGATATGTCGGTTAAAGGTACCGACATATTAAAATCTGGCATCCTATACAAATACACAGATACATACCTACCTATATCTAAAAAATGGTATCTGGGTACGTACCTATCTATTACAGGCGTTACTTTTTGCTTGCACAGCTGATACCTCGAATCGTATGCGAATTAAAGTAAAAATAATAAATCTTGGAAAACACGTCAATCACAAATGAATCGGTCTTTCCGAAAAGGGTATTTAGCGGACTTCTGAACTTCTACATAATAAACAAAAAAGAGTTATAATCGGCTTTAGAGAAAAAACAGTCCTAAAAATATATATTCATAAATGATCACCGATTCTTATTAGGTTTATTATATAACAGTATTATCAGGGTTTTCAATTTTGAATTTCAGTAGAATGTATCATTTTCCAATAGAAAAATATTCATTCATATAAGAAAGCCCGCTACTATCGCATATTCCGTAATATATTTTTCAGCCACGCCAAAAATAAAACATTTCATTCAATTTTAATATTTATTGATATAATATTTTACATTATAAAAGGTAACATTGCAAGTATTTTCATATTTTTATATCCCATTAGAAGTTGTGATGTTAATTATTAATTTTAATGTTATTTGCTGGAATGTTTTAGATAGGTTTTGTTCATTAACTACTAACATATTACTGATTCATATATTTGCTCTAATCTTAAAACTACTTTTCGCCATTGCCATAATCTAATGAAATATTCTTCATTACTTACCTTTTTTTATATTTATGCATACATATATTTCAAACAATTTAAATGTTCGCCTTAATTTAAATGTTCGGTTATTGCCTAGTTGGGTGACATTAAAATAGGATCACTGGCAAAAGTTTCTAGTATAACTTGTTATTGCTTTTTTGCTACTGGTTTTTTGTCTATGGCATTGTAATTGTATATGACCATTTAGCGTAGATGATTGTGAATTACCAAATAAAATAAAATAAAGCAAATCAAAAACTTCATCAATATCCTTATCGGTTGTAGTCCATGTAAATAGGTAACTGGTTTTCTAGGCAAAACTGCCGCGGATATAAAAGATTCGTCGTACATTTTGACAAAAAATAGAATTTTCACTAGCCATCGATACATTCATATGAAAAAAGGCAAAAATGTTTCTTTAAATGCTATTTTCAAAGTGACTACTTCATTTTTGTCACCTTTTAAATGAGTGTTCATATAGAGTTAACAAATGATTACGATCGAAAAAAGCGCATCGAAAATTATTAACTTAAGCCCTTTTCGGAATGACCAATTCAAATACCCGCCTCGAATGGGCGAGAAAATCTTCTTTTTCGACACTATTGCTTTTGTGTTTGCCATTTCGATTTTGACGCTTGGAGTAGATGCGGGAAAGAAAGTTATATCACTATGCAACATTCCATGCTAACAACGTTGAAACTAGCCGAGATAGTCATCGGTGACATACACATAAATATACTGCGAACTTGTCCGTTTGTAGACTTTGTCACAAAACCCTAAAATAATACTACCGGTTGCTCACTAAATGTTTGGTCAGTGATTTTAAAAGCATCACTGGGCGCGAGAAATGCACTATTAATATGTCACATTATCAAAATTAACAGACCATTCGTTTGGATTTTTATTGGCTAAGATAGAGGTATCGTATTCAGACAGCTTTTAAATTGAACATTCTGAAATAGGAGATATGGAATAGTTTTACAAGCCTTTAGACTTGTTTAGCTAGTGCCGACCACTTTTCTTCCATTTGGAACAGAAAAATAGACTCATTCGACAAATTGTAATATTCTAAATAAAAAATGATTACTAGCAGGGACAACAGTATTGTACATACTCTAAAGAGAAGATTAATATACAAACGAGGGCAGTTAAGTTAGAAAAAAATAAAAACGTATCCACACATATTTTAAGTGTAAATATATATTTCATCCCCTTTACCACTTTGCGTAACCTGAACAGAATGAGGGTGGGTGTGACAAGATGCCGACCTTATCTCGTTCGCTGGTGCTACACAGAGAACCCAATATGCAACTCTGGAACGCTGCGGAATGGAGACCACCTCCGATCCTGCCCGCAATTGTCAACCCCATCACACACCAGGATCTAAAGAGGCATGTAATGAGGCTATCCAGCGAACACATTTTATGTATTAGTATATAAGTTTCTGATATATTTAATAACTTTTTCCTGCATTATTTATAATAATGTCTACCGAATTTCATAGCCCTTATGCTGCAAATTGTATAAATATTTAAAATAAAAAAAACCATATTCAGATATCGCCATGTCGCAATAAGCTTACCTTTTTGTATATTATTTTTTAAGTGCAAATAAAGAGTTTATTATTATTATTTATAATATGATGAGAGCAGAATAAAGAATGAATACAGATTATTGAAATGAAAAAATAAAATAAAAAAATAAAAAGCAAATACTTTTGAATACAATAGATTTTTTATTAATAAATATAATAGACGTATATATGAGGTTTAAGACTAGAGGTATTTAAATTTAATTCATTTGTTTAAAAGCCATGCTGTTTGAACTCTCTCTGTGTGTGTGTGTGAATTTGTATTATGCAAGAACTTTATTCCAAAAATAATTATATAACCGAATGTCATATCTGTCAGCTCGCTATATCCTAAGTCAAATATCAGCATCTCTAGATACGGGCGTTTTCGCTTAGTTAGGTATGCGATGAGCCAACGGCTATGGGTTCAACTTGTTTTTCCTGCACGTTTTATTGTTGTATACCGAATAGCATCGCCATTTTTCTGTAAATCATGTTGTTAAAATAAATAAATAAATAAATGTTCATAATAAAAGAGCACTCCCACATAAATTAATAATAATTAAGAGTAGTCAAAAAATCGAAAACGGCCATTTGGTTATTCTGTATTCTGGACAGAAATTTCGCGTCGCGATTTGAATAACCCGGCTACCGGTCGTATTCCCACAGGGTCGAGACAAAGCCGGCGCACACCTGCGCGTTACTGTTTTTTCGCCGTACCGCCTCCGCCGCCGCCGTGGCAAAATCCCGACACAAAATAGCGAAATTTCGTCGACGCTACAAAAACCCGGCCCTTTGAAGGGATGACAGGTAAAAACGCTAAACAAACAAACGCCACTCCCGGTCGGACCGGCTTAAAATAGCGTTGCCAACGCCAGAAAATTATTTTGAAATTATTTCGCCTCATATCGGATATGCTAGCATATTCAATTTTATATGCATAGAGCAATGTTTTTCGCTATATTAATGTTCGTTTTTAATTATTCTTCATGTACAACAATATGCATGTCCTTGCATTTTTTTCTTGTACGTTATACATAAATAAATAAATAAATGGAAGCACATAGAGACGTTGCGATATTCGGATTTTTGTCGTGATTTCAATCCTTTTATATAGAGTTAAACTTCTTATGTCAGCTCGCAATCTTAAATAAGTCTCAAATCGCACATCTAGGCACAGGCGTAAGCCTAATTAGGTGTGTGACTTGCCACGGGTTGCGTGGGATTGGGATGAACCAATTTGCCGCATAATTTAATTAGAAAGTCAATATTTTTTCCTTATCTAACCTTAGATAAGACATGTACAATAAAATAAATAAATAAATAACACAATTAGTATTATTCCAAATCTGGCTTTGTTGGGGCTAAGAAAGATTGGAGAGACGTAATGTACACTTAGTTTTAGGTATGTTTTTTTATCACTAAAATCATTGTCGTGGGTATATTTTCGTGAATATTACATTTATGAGACGCGTTTTTTTTAACTGTTTTGAAGTAGTTCCGTTAATAGATGGCTGATATTTTAAAGTACATTGTTTTTTAATATTCAATTAACGGAAATACACTCAGAAAAATATCACACGGAAATACGCATGTTTCAACAAGTACTACGTATATAACGTGGACTGTGACGGTAGTTACAGTATCGTATTTTAAAAGGTAATGTAATTTCATTATGTTGGGACCTTGGGATCTCGCTTTTAACATGGCAGCATGTAGAAGTATACGTACGGTTATAGTGGGGCACATGAATCATGTTGAAATTACAGTAAGTATACTGTTATTTCCGTATTAACCGTAAGGAAAATGTTGATACATATAATCGAGTAATGTAGTTTTAACAAAATTTCTTGTTGTTCAACAAAATTACGATTGAAACATTGTTATTCTGTATAAAACCGTAGAAACAAAATTGTGATGTAAGAAGAAATCCAATATTTTTATCAGTGCAACTTAGGTAGGTATTTATAAGTGATAACTAACAATTTATGGGTTTGTTTCGAATTCTGTCAATCATCTCGTAGATGGTAGGGTTTGACTTGAAACGGAGTAACATCGTAGAAATTTATAAGTTGGTATACATATTGGTTCATATTGTATCTTCAGATAACCGAGAATATCTTCCGAGTGCAAAAAAACGACATTTCAATTTCACGCTACTTGGCAACACCTCAAATAAAACAGATGCGACCTAGGTTTCGATGCGTGACGCTCCATTAGTGCCACGCGAGAGAGAGAAGCACGATGTGGTCGTGTCGAAGCGCACTGAAAAACTCGAATTCCAATTCGAAACCGTAACAAAGATTGCCAGTTATCAAAAAATTGGAATGACGGGTATCTCCATGCTTTTTTATTTGGGTTCCTACTCCTACATTGTATTATATCCTTATGGCTAGCCATATTTCACGTATTATCGGTTATATATCTTGATTTGCAATTCTTCTTTAAATCTTTCAGTTGTTATATTATACCATATATTCCATATATAGAGTTGTTATATTATACCATATCCATATGGATTACATTTAATATTGATTCTATAGTTGGCAATGGACACTTCGTTTTTGTAAGATTTCAGCGCCAGGGCATTTTGCATTTCATTTTTGAGTTTTACGTTACATGTTTGAGGAATTTGGAATATTGAATCTCATAAAATTCTACTTATAATTTGTTGAAACTCTATTACTCGATTATATGTATGAACATTTTCTCCAAGGTTAATACGGAAATCCGTATACACCGTATACCAGTAAACCGTAAAACAGTATACCGTAGTTTCAACATGATTTATTTGTCCTACTGTATCCGTATGTATCCTGTCATGTTAGAAGCGAGATATTAACGTCACGACGTAATGAAACAACATTATGTTTTAAAATTACGGCATGGTAACTACCGTCACGCAAAAACCGTTACGCGTAATGTGAATTCATACGTATGGACCACAGATCGAATAATATACGTAATCCTTGTTGAAACATGCGTATTTCTGTATAATATATCGTTATATTTATCTCAGTGTATTTATTTTGAGGTATAGTAGTTAAATCGGTGATTGTTTGCGCTAGCTAATTATTTTAAATAGTAATAACAACTAGGCCACCCCTGATTATCTCTCAATATCAGATGCCATCCCGTCGCGTTATATTTTCGCCGAAATGCAGCTCCCTCAGGATATAGAATAACAGGAGCTTAAAGGTCCTTCGGTACCTAATTAGTATCGGCTCAGGTACGGCCGGATTCCTTTGTGGCCCGCCGTTGGATTTCACGCATCCCGGAGCTACGCGATCACTGGATACTTCCACTTACCGCGAGAACAGAGAACCCACGTGAATAGATCCCGAACCCATTGAATGGGGCATTTTTCAATATTATTGGAATGTTTGGGTTAACTGGCCGGGGCATTGTGTCAACCCCCGCGGCGCGGGGGCGGCTCTAACTGTCCCGCGGTATTTATTCGCTTTTGGGGGCAGAAATACAAAACTTGGGGCTCGCGAAATAAATTTAAATAAATATATTGGGGATTCGATGCGAAATTATCGCCTTTATAATGATCTAGAAAAAAATGTTTTATCGCAAAGTCTGTGTGCGATTACACGATAGTGAACGGTACATTTGGAAACGTAAGTTTCCTAGGAAGCGGGGGTAGATGTTGACCTGGTGTCAACTACCCTTAGAATCCGTGACCAGACTAGAGGACGGAGAAATTCGTCGAAGTCTGATATCCAGGACCCGATCATGCCCTACTGGGTGGCATTCCCTAGTGCCTCGACGTTGGGTTTAACCTTTGACGGACATGTGACGGAGCTTGACTGTTAATTGTATTTGTTTACCGATGTCTTTTATTGTATTTATTATTATACTAGTTATATAAATATTCAAATGAAAGAACACAAATGAAAAATCATGTACAATCCATAAATTAACGTTATATGCATCTTATTTAGATATATATCTACATGAGGCCAGGTTAAATAGCGCATACATTAAATGCTCTTTTGATGTGCCATTTAAAGTACAGCTGAGCCCGCCTTGCTATGCACTCCTGTGATAAGGCGAGCTCACTTTCCAAGTCTTATTGGAGTGCTACGGTTGTGCCAGAAAGACAGAAAAAAAAATATATTATATATTTTAACTAAACTAACTTAGCGATCGCTCCAGATGAAAGAAAGTCTAACAATCTTTATACATCGAATCTGTCTTTATATCGGGGCAGTTTTTTATGATGCCTAATTATGCACACTTCTCTCTCCCCCGATAATTAAAACTAGAATTGTTTTTGAATTTTAAAATTAATAGGTCTACGACCTTGATGTACTCGTGAAGAAATTAAGTGGACAGCAAATTATGCATGATGCATTTGTCACATGTACCCGACCGTCCTGCGTCGAGACCGCCCGGTTTGTATACGCACCAGTCGCGCTACTCTCGAGCTCGTCCGCCGTCCGACGGATTCCACTTTTTGTCAGCAATAAAATTTTATTGCAATAACCGATTCACTGTTAAATATCCGACGTATAATATACAGAAGCGTCGCTGTCGGGTCGCTCTTATATTACAGCCAGTTACGGCGGACAATAATTTCACGATAATATAAAAAGATTTCTAAAAGCGTGGGTTGATGACGCTCTTGCGTCTATAAAGCGGGGAAATGTTGTCGTCTCCTGCCCGATCGCGACAATAGCGGCTTTATCCGTGAGCAAACAACACCTAAAGCGGCTGTAAAAACCGTCTTTTCGTCGAAGGTAGTCGATGAGGACCAACTTTAATTAATCATCACAGTGGGAATATTTACTGCGATATGTATTTTTTTTTGTGTGCGACGAATCGGCCGCACGGGACTCTATTCGTGATTAATGTCTTCTTTGAGAGCGGAGTGTTTTGACAAAAATGTCTCGAGATTCCGGCGGTGACTTGCAGGTGACAGTGTTTCTGTTCGCATTTATCTCGATGGGCGAAATCCCACGGCGGTCATGATTGGTGGTCGAAAGATAAATGTCTATTATTTGTTTGTTTGTTTATACTCTTTATTGTGAAATGTCATAATTGGCGGGTTTATTGTCATACGACAACCTTTTCCAACCAACACTACTATGTAGTGTTTATGTATGTGTGCGTGTAACGTGTGACTGTGTGTGTCTTGTTATTGCATTCGATCGATAGAAATGAAAATGCGATTCCGTTATTTTTTCCCAAAGGAAAATAGTGACTCACCGGGAATCGTACCCGGAACCTTTAAAGTTAACTTCTCCGCCGCCACTATAATTTAACAGCATGTCATTTTACACTCTAATGTGGTTAAAATATGGAAGTGCTTGTTATCAAAAATCTTAATTGGCGCATGCGCTAGACTAATAAGAACATCGACCTTCTTCTCTGTATCTTGAACAGTTTCCACTAGCTACATTGTCGATCTTGGAATACCCAGGCATTGAGTGTGAATAACTTGTGTTTGGAAGTTAAATTGAATTAGAATTTAAAGCCATCATTATATCGACATCAGTTGTTCATTTATCTTTCTGTCGCTTGTGATTGATCGGATATTTTATTGGGTGCGATAATAGATAAATTGAAAAGTTGCGTTATTTTCGAGTACTAGGTCCTGTGCTGGTGTCTTCCATTACAGCTTTTAACAGTCTGGCTTATTATTTAACGCAGATGTGTTTTTCAGCAATTGCAAACAATGACGGAGAAGCTCGCGATTAAATACTCATCGCCAATGCTTCTGCATGATAACAATCGACCACCCTTTATAACAAACAGTTATAACGTTGCAGAAGTTGCAGCTGGAAACTCTTTGTCACCTACCGTAATCAACAGATTTTGCTCCAATAGACTTCTATTTCATTGAGAAGTATACGATCCTCAACGGATGCTATAATTGCCCCGAGTTGCCTTCAATCTTCAAGCGGAACGACATGGATCATCTGCCAGGACACGACTTCAAACAAGAGAAAGCATGATTCTACACAAATCCCAGGAAACAATACATAGCCAACCGAACTGTAGACCAGTGGAACAGTTTATGTAAATATTGTAAATGTAAACATTAGATAGAGAGATTATCCAACGAGATAGATAAATGAGAGTGAATCTATTTATAGTCGATCACACAACTGCGAAAACCCACACAACTGATGCATCCGAGCCCATGTCAACGTATTTAAAAAAGACTAGACGTATATTAAACAAATGTAAATAATAGTTATCCAACGAGGTAGATAAATGAAAGTGTATCTATCTATAAACGATCACGCGACTGCAGAAACCCACAAAGCCGCCGCATCCGAGCCTATTACAGGATTACCATGGATTTCCTTCGAATGGCGCTTACACAAATTGCACACATTCGTGGTTTAATATTGTGTGCAATTCCCCTTATAATGAGCTGAATAATTTTTCGCCGTCGCTAGACAGACGGACCGCGTGTGCACGATTCTCCCTTTCACAATGAAATATATCGAATCTGTGTCGCCATGGGAGAGACTCGCGAATATGTCGAAATCCCCGACGCTACCGGGCTTTGCAACGTATTAATATGATTCCAAATGCGCAGCGATGAATAGCTTGCAGATGGAATGTAGGCTGATCATGAAATGTCACAGATGAATTATTTTTGATATATAACATAATATCCCTCATAGTACAATACATATTACATAGTGAAATATGGGAGCTAAGTTCAGGGTTGATCACACTCACGGGTCAACACCCATCCAGCGGCCTCCACGCATGAAGTGCGAGCCTGGGTAGGACTCTGGCCTTAGGGCTAGTTTCCCCTAGGAATCAACCTTCGCGCTCCTGGACGGTCTGCGCACCGTGCGGCGTAAGCCAATCGATTGTGCACTCTGACTAACAGTCGGTGGAGTCTGGAAGCAGTACTGTTTCCTATAGAGCGGGGGTGGTTGCGGACCTTACGGCGACTGCTCTTGAAAAGACCATCGGCTACCCGATCCTGGGTGAACAGCCGGGCAAAGGATGCCGTGGTCCGCGATAGATTCAGTATACACCGTTTCACCGCTTCGTAAGGGAGAGGACCGCGCAAGCGACCTCGAACTCGTATCCAGTCGAGAGACTGGAGTAATCTGGTCGCAATTGGAAGTAAGGGCGTGAGTGTAAGCCCGCTGGGTAACACTCCTGGCTATCTTGCGGTTAAGGCGTTGGCCTCTTACGGGCATGTGGCGGAGTTTGACGGTGGACTGTTTTGTCCAAGTTTTCTGCGCTCACTCCAGGGAGATAGAACGACTAATCGTTAAAACTTCATGAGGTGTCGGGTTCGGGTAGGTAGATAGTACTACCCGTTTGGAGTTATAAAAGCTTGAAGACTTTAAGGGTCATACGTTCTAAACGCATTAGGCAATAGTTATTAACAAATTCAAAAAGTTTTTTCGGCAATTTGTTTTGATTACTATTTTATATATAAAATATATTTTTATATGTCAATAACAGCATCTTTTATATTCCGATGTAGGAAAGGGTGAGAGTCGCGTCGATTACTCGTTGTGACCTATTATTTTCGAGAATCGTTCTTTTAGGGACATGCGTAAACTCTTACCCTATTCTACTCTAAAAAAAGCCTGTATTGCATGCGATATATTTTAAATCTTCCGTATTTAATTCCCATAAAAAATAACGAATATGTTGACGTGTCACCCTAGCGAAAGGGTTGTTGTTAAAAACAGGGTCGGTGCAAAAAATATACTTTCCGCGTGGCGCATTTTTCTTTCTCCCAATCAATGGTCCTTTTCTCAGTTGCGGATTTCTCGCGGCGGAGGAGTTAATTTGATTTAAAGATACACGGGCGAACAAAGAGGTCGTGCGAGGGGGAGGGGGCGAGGCACCCCTCGGCGGGCGCGAGCGGGACGGAGCGAGCGCGCACCGCCCGGAGACAAGCGTCAAGCCGACGGACTGATTAGTTTTTAATGTAGATTCCATCCAATGAACGGCTGTGGCCGAGTGAAGACGACGCGAGACGAATGCGCCGACGACGGATCCGGCCGCGAAGGACCAACAAAAAAAAACCCAACCAGAGCGGCAGCTCCGCCAGAATAGAGGAAGTTATTTGCACTCGCTGCCACCGCGGACTGACAGATCGTCCATTTGCCACGTTCTTTTATTAAAAGGCAATTCTAATTAAACTCTCGTTATCGGAACTCAAATCTTATTGCAACCGTACCTATGTAGTCAATATGGGCTTATTAACGTGATAAAAATGGTTTTAAAATATTGCCGTATTTCAAATTATAATTAATACCTCATTAACGCGATGATTGAAGTGTTAGACAAACGTAAACTAAGCGACAAAGCGGAATAATTCACGGACAGTCCTTTCACAAGGACTACATTTATATGCATGGATAAGTCGCGTCCTATTATGCAGTGTGTTTTTTGGTTTATTTAATATATTACGAACGCGCTGTCCGCGCTATATAATCTGATCATATACAGAAATAAGTAAAAGAACCTTCAATACTTGTAATGATATACAAACTGCAACAATTTTACTAATACTATACCTAGAGATTATTTTGGATGCGTTATCTTACGATCAATATGTTTGTTGTTGAGCTCTCAGGATACATATGACTAATCTCATTATTCCATAATAAATGAGCAAGAAAGACTGCTGTTAAGTGTACGAAACTCTTCATGATGCTATTAGTAGACTTTGCAGAGCTCGTTGAAAATAGCTCGTTGGAGCTACAAGACATGCGATAATAAGAGAGCCAAAATTAAATAATATGATACAACAACTTAATACACAAAGATATTAAAAAAACAGTATATTTTGTTAACCATATTTGTCATTTATATTTATGTTGCACATGGTGGTATTTAATACGAGACTATTTCATTATCAAAATATGGATATTCACACATAAAAGATAATTAAAATAATAATTTGAAATATTTTCAATATCATATGTCGAAAAAGTAAAAAGTAATAGTAAGTTGAAAATATTTATTTCCGCTAATGACTCAATTGATCACTGAACACCATATGTAATAGAAGATATAAATAATAAAACTATAAAATCATATAAAATGGCTTACCGCGATGTACCCGCTACTATCAAAATATCTACACCGCTGATTTATCGCAAACATCAAGGAAATCCGAAAGTTTAAGTTCTAGTTAACAACAAATATATCTTTCACGTAAATAATGATGTAGTTTAAATCACTTTCGTATACATGCTAAAAACACAAGAAGAGAATCTAACAACCAACATACGTGTCTAATGACCCTAATAGATCGATGGCAAAGTGCTCGAGCCGTTCTCGAGCACAATCAACAATGACAAAACGAAGGTGACTGTCGCCCGATCACGACCCGGTGATTGATCTAATGAATCTCACATCTCACATTATTGGCAAATGGAATTAAGCGCCCCTTGTGACCGAGCCGTTAATGAACATTAATCAATCTCACAGACACACACGCAAAATAGGAGATAGACAAAGCGGATGACGTCAACGGAATGAGAAGCTAATAAATCTCACTAATAAACGCCAATCATAATGGCAAACAGCCCGAGAGCCTGGGTCCGCCCGAAGAAACCGCCTCGATTCCAGTAATTACATCTCGTTGTCGAAACTTCCAACCGATTATTCAGTCTCTAATAATTGTAATTTATCGGCTCTAGATCGTCGCTCACATGCTCCGGCTATCGAATTATGAGCAGATTGGACGAACGGTAATAAATATCGACATAAATAGACATGCAACAAAATTAGCGTCATACTAATTTGCCCTGGCTTACACATTACTAAAGAGAGACAATCTTCGGAATATTAGAATACTGATGACGAGGCGAGGCGCGCGATGGCTAACGGTCATTTCAATTCCACTCCGTGATCTGATTTAAATATTCTCAATTGGTTTTAATGACTACGTCGGATCGGAATGACCTTAATTTGAAGTCGCGAACTAAAGACTGTTCCGATGGGTTTGCCGTCTACAAATAATGACCACTGCGTGATAGTCGTTGCGCAAGTCATCGCGAGCGCTGATTGAACTTTTTTTAAAAGACATTTCCATCGCCACAGCAAATTAGCAGGGTACAGCAAAACCGTACCAGCTTTCCAGACCAATGACACATTATGGTTCAGCTTGAAACCGCGAGGCGATCATTAAAACCAAGACTGCACTCGTGTAAGGCGCATTAAGACGAAAGCTAAATGAAATGCATTCTCGCATTAAATTTAAAGTGCCGAATTCGCGATCGTGGGGCGAATTATTCGCATTAACCGCAAAATGAGCCGCACAGAAAATTTTAATGAGCTTTTGCGTACTTAATTGACAGAGAAAAAGATTTCTTTGAGCGCTAATATAACTTCTAGCTAAATGACGTCATGATACTCGGTGGCAATTTATTACGGCGGGTTATATGAAGCGCAAAGTTAAGATTCGAGTCAATACCGACATGAAATTTCCTGTTTGGGTACTTAATATTTTTTTATTACACCCACGACGAAACTGGCTGCGCCACTGCGTGGATGCATCGAGTGGGGTGACCACGACGTTTGTCGTTAATTAGGATCGCACGACTAAATTTCACATAGTTTTTGTTGTAATTGTGACTTGCCATTTTCTCGTGATATTTACTAAGGGGTATTAATAAGACTAAAATCAAAGATCTATAACTATATCGGGTATGTAGCTAAACAGTTGTAGTTAATTTTCATTTTAGTTTTCTTTGCCTAATAATGGCATTCTAACTGTGCATGATTTCTCAATAATTCTCATAGATTAAAAATCACGAAAGACGATCAGCTCACTTCTGTCCAATTTTTATTTTCTTTCCATTTATCGCCCAAACCATTTGCAATATTTCCTCGCAAATCTTTTCAGTCAATTTCCAATTGTTATTAGGTATATCTTCAAATTTCAAAAGTGGTGCACACTATTTCCATTTGTGAATATTTTTTTGTTGACAGTGGTAGCTTGTTTTCACAAGTGTAAAAAATATTTGAGAAACACTAGCACTAGTGATTTGTTACCACAGGCGCTTGCATTTATGAATTTGTGATTTTGTGAATTGTTTATTTATTTATTTAATAAGGAAAACATACAGCGATTCCAAAAATAAAACAATTACATTAAATACAATATTTCTGGCCGATGACATTCGTTCAACAATAGTTTCAATGAATTTTAAGTGTGCCTACTCTAGGGGTTGGGATAGGGAAAAGAATGGAATGGGTGTCGATAGATTTTACATATTAATGTGCAGTACAAAGAAAAAAGAAAATTACTACATTATATAAACAGAAAAGTCAAGGAACAAAAACTTTTCCAAAAACGTTATTTTAAAGAAACGGAGTTCTGGCATTCAGTTCCTGTGATCTTGTGTTTAATTGCTCGATGGTGCGCACTGCGTTGATGTGGCACTACTCGTTGCAGTCGACGCTCTGTACGAGATGATTGAAGTGATTACAAATAATAGTGATTATAAATAATAATAGATACATATATATTTATATATTACGTACATGTAAATATTTATAGGAAGTATATTATATATGCATTACTAGCTTTGCTGTGGATCAGTCTCAGTGGCATAACACACTTTGCTGTGGCTCAGTCTCATATGAAATGAATAGCAAATGCACCGATGTCGAAGGGCACCTACGATTTCACCTGTGCGGTATCAAGATATTTACGTTGTGTGACAATTTATTTTTACTATGTATTTGAATGTAACGTTGTGTCAAAATTGTCTATTTTTGTAGTTTGCAATTATAAACATACGTAGACTGATTCTTAATATATAAATATAATCCCGCGTCCCTTCAATGGCATGGTCACCGCACGCACGCAGTGCATATAGGCTTATTAGCGGAGGGGGTATACGCGTATGATAAATACAGTGACCGGTATTAATGTCGACTTTAAGGATAGTAAATTGTACGATCAGTTTTCGAATTGTTTACAAACATTGAAGACGCGATGCGACGGTAACGCGCGCGTTTCGAGACGCGACGAAACGGACGCGAGGCGACGGAATGCGACGCGACACGTTGTCTGTCGTTAATGGGGACGCGGCGAGTGTCGCTCGCCCGCGTCCGGCGTTAATGTCCCTGCCGTATTGTGAGGGCGTGATTTAAATATCCTTCAGCTTCGGTGCTTATCGGAGGATGACATTTTAAGGTTTTTTTTTCTATATGAAAGGACATGCGATTGACCTGCATAAACGTCGGTGAAACGAGACATATTGAAAGAGCAAAGTAATCGCGAAATAAAATATGAACATTTAACATCCTGTATTTTTGTGCTATTTTCTATTTTTTAATCATTTTTATGTTATTAGATATTATTACCTTAATATGAAATCGAAGACTATCGCGATTGTTTGACATTATAAATAAGATAAAAACGAATTTACCGCGTAATGTTTGTAGCACCCGATGTTCCGGCGATGTTGCAACCGCCGTTATCCAAGGTAGATATGGTAATGCACCCTGGGCAACGGGGGTTGCAACATCGCCGAAACCTCGGGTGCTACAAACTTTACGTGGTAAATTTATTATTATATTATTTATAGGTAATGATTATTATACTCCTTTTTTGCATTTATGATTATTAATATACTATCTAAATGTACATCATTTGTATTTATTATGATTATAGTTAAAACAGATATATTCCCACTTTCATTTTATTTTCCAGCTAATAAGTATTAATAAATACCTACTATTAGTGTATACTTTTTTTCTTATTTATTATGTTCTTTTCTTTACTTTATATAGGTTATACCTACACATATTTATATGAATTTAAATGTCCGCCTTAGAACAGGCAGTAGCCTAGTTAGGTGACACTTAAAAAAGGATCACTGGCAACAGTTTTTGGTATATAATGTTAGCAGGTTATTTGCTATTGGATTTTTCTATATGCAATAAATGTATATATATATATATATATATATATATATATATATATATATATATATATATATATATATATATATATATATATATATATATATATATATATATATATATATATATATATATATATATATATATATATATATATATATATATATATATATATATATATATATATATATATATATATATATATATATATATATATTTTCAAATTGAAATTATGTTTATTACTAAATAAATGAAATGATAAAATAATGAAAGGGCACTTATATATATATATATATATATATATATATATATATATATATATATATATATATATATATATATATATATATATATATATATATATATATATATATATATATATATATATATATATATATATATATATATATATATATATATATATATATATATATATATATATATATATATATATATATATATATATATATATATATATATATATATATATATATATATATATATATATATATATTTGATAAGGTTTGTAAAGAAATCCGTTTATAGGATGATGTTTTTATTTAAAATAAAATTAGTAAAAGCTACTTAAAAAGTAGCGAAGGAAATCCCAGCTTGTATTGGGAAATGCTTATGTTTGAATGAGATATACTTACGGATGTGCACGACTTTCGACGGTGCAATGTAAGTTTAAAGGTCCTTTTTGCAGTCGACTAACGATCACTATTCATCCATATATCTCAAAAATAGGGCTTATCCTTATGCAACACAAAATGCCTTTAATTGAGACGAATTAAGCGAAAAAATAAAAAATTAAACTATTGATCACTTCGGCAAAGCCGTTTTCCAAATGAAAGTGACATTACGAAATAATTCAAATTTCGAATGCTACCATATTGATATAATATTATAATATTAATATAACAATATTATACTGTTTCCTACAATATTTCTTTAAAATTTTTTAATATTATACAATTTTATATAGGTTTACCCTATTTTGATAACATTATACAATCTTTTTTATAAACTCCTCTGCCAGAAATTAAGATTGAAGTTTCTTCTTTCATTTCATTGAGCATATGGAGGTTGTTTTATTTTTATTTCGATTTAATGGCTCGTTGATAACAAACTCAGCCAATTGTATCATATTTTAAATGTTGGTAGCATTCGAAATTTGAATTATTTCGTAATGTCACTTTCATTTGGAAAACGGCTTTGCCGAAGTGATCAATAGTTTATTTTTTTATTTTTTCGCTTAATTCGTCTCAATTGAAGGCATTTTGTGTTGCATAAGGATAAGCCCTATTTTTGAGATATATGGATGAATAGTGATCGTTAGTCGACTGCAAAAGGACCTTTAAACTTACATTGCACCGTCGAAAGTCGTGCACATCCGTAAGTATATCTCATTCAAACATAAGCATTTCCCAATACAAGCTGGGATTTCCTTCGCTACTTTTTAAGTAGCTTTTACTAATTTTATTTTATATATATATATATATATATATATATATATATATATATATATATATATATATATATATATATATATATATATATATATATATATATATATATATATATATATATATATATATTTATATATATTATAATTATAAATTAAATAAAATTTAATTGAAGCCAAAGCAATGTCCTTTGTTTCGTACTATTATATGTACATACGTACATACTTTGTATGCTAGGTACTCTATTATATTAAATGTCATTTCATCATCGTCCACTCGTATCAATTGCACGCATCGGAACACTCGAACGTTGCTGTTGAATGGCAGACGCACTCGCTTATTCATTAGCATTAGGTAAAAGCACTTAATTTAGCACTTGCAGCTATGAGTTTAATGAAATAAGAAGCTGTAATAAAATATTAAGTGACTTGTAATACGGCCTTAGCGTATTCCGAGCCGTCTCCAACAATCACTTGAGTCAACATCTCAGACAATACTGCGTTGATTGAATCCCCGTCGGTTGGGGCTCACTTGAGATCGCTTAAGGATCTTGAACTTCCAGGGCCGAATTTAAGGTGGGCGTGGGAGGCTAAATTAGGAGAGATTCAGAAATATCGCAAATGGAAAATGTGAACAAAATTCGATTAGATCTATGTTCATTTATTATCTACTGGGTAAACAAATTCAAAGAGCTCAGTAAGTGAATAATTTGCCTGAATGCGGCCCTGATTAAAGTTTAACGATCAATGCTGATACCTCGCTGAATGTTTATTTTAAAATATTTTTCCATTGGATGATTCGATGTGCTTTCCTCGAAGATCTTTATAAGCTTGCATTATTGCGTACTGCCATTTTATTTGAATGCCGATGAGGCTTCTTCTTAAGTCGCAATAAATGCGTTAATTGCTGCGTTCAATCGTCTTATACGGTGTTATCTTTGGCACCGAACATTGACTATCATATTGGTTATTACAACTTTATTGGCCGCTGCTCGAAAAAAGGATTTGGTAGGATTCTGAAAGCATTCAGAGCCAAGATGTACTTTTCCATCCAAGACCAGCTTCTTGTTCTTCTGGATATATCGCATTGAATTACTAAATACATTAATGTTGTATCTTTAAGATACTTGAAATGAGCGAAGTTTTCTAGTTTGCGAATATTTATTATTCTCGATATTTCTACATATGTTTTTGAACAATCGCTTTAACATAAATTGACTTGTGACACTGTTAGCGTAGCATCTTTCGACAGGTCAACATTTCGAGGTTTTCAAACTTTCAACGGCGTATCTGTAAGTGTCCAGCTTTTCATCCCATTTAATAACGCTAACAATACGTAGCATTCGTAACACATAAATATATATAGAAAATACGTTGGATCTTAGCATGAAGTTGTAGATTGATGTTTCTTCCGCAAAATCTTTTTTATCTTAAAGAAGGTGTACACTTCGGGATTTTCATCTTTTTTCTCTTGTATTAGTTGTAGTTTTGAAACTGTGGTTTAGCCTTCTTCGGCCAAATTTCGTAAGGTGTAACTGTAGGTTGATTACGGTTACTTTACTGGCTACTGCGTACTTGGTCTTCGTGGTGTCCAAACTCAACGCATACTCGTCACCTGCTCTTGCAACATTGAGAATACACAGCTGGAGGTCTTCCACGCTGACGGCAGTGATGTATACTTACATACTCGGGTAGATCAACCGTCATATTTATTTTTTATAACGTATATATACTAATATTTCTTAAACATTTAAACGCCTACACGAGTCAGCTCCTGAACCGATGAGAGGAATGATAGATCGTCTTTCTATATCATGGTGTAGCCAGTTTGGTCAGGATCGATATATTCTTTCCTTTTTCTTCTCTCAACCTTTACAGTAAGCGCTGTGCGTATTGAAGTCTTAAATCATTGAAATCATTGTTGAAAATATGTTATCGCCCAGAAATATTGTATTTAATGTAGCTGTATTATTTTATTATTTTGTATATAGTATGGATACGTAAGTCTTTGTCATCTATTCCCACTTATTGGAGAATTTCGACCATCTTGTTGTGTCTACCCCTATCATATTGACGTTGCGTTAATGAGTGTTCAATTAATTGCTCTCGAGAGACGGACGGCTGCAGACCGCTCTATCTTAGCCACACCGTTGATTTAGTTCGCAAACTCGCCGCAGCGAGCGGTTGTTTGTTTTTTCAGCGAGTGCGAGCGAGTGAGAAACTATACGCAAGCTCGTAAATCCGCCGCAACCGCGTGCGATACCGCCATAATTCAGCGCAGCTCTCTTCCACGACGATGGCTTCATCAGAACGGGCGAAGCTATTCCGCCATCGGCCGCCCCTCCTTCGCTCAACAAACCACCTATCTATGTAATTAGATTCAAAGATAGCGAATCTATCAAATGCAGCGAATCATAATTAGTTTTTGCGCGCGGATCTCACAACTGCATACAATTGAAGTAGCTTCTGAAGATACGGGAACGAAATAGGGAAGTATTAATAAGTTACAGCTATAGTGCTATTATTGGTTGAAAATACAAAGTGTTTCTTTTTGTATGTTATTTAAGTAATGGGTATATCAAAGCTGACTTTCTTTTTGAATTTTAAATCCCTTTCGTTGTGTCAAAAATTGAACACCGATATTTCATCACTGTCATCAGCAAGCCTTGAGGTTAAATAATTAAATCAAAGAAATTAAAAAAAGTCACTACTAAATGCAGCATATTTTTCGTTCGTGTATAGTTCGTCAATATTTCCCAGAATTTTCAATAGTTTATTTTCTAATTTGTTAACCTGAGGGCCAGCGTATATTTTTAATGTCGTCAAGTGGGGGTTAAGCTATGAATACTATCTATGAGTGATAATTGAAGGGAAGGGGGTGATTGGTTTGTCGCTATTATTGCATTGAAATGCAATAATAGCGACAAACCAATCACCCAATGCAATAGCAAGTAAAAAATATTTTTGGCAATATTTCCGAGAATTTTCAATAGTTTATTTTCTAAACTGTTAACCTGAGTGTCAGCGTATATTTTTAATGTCGTCAAGTGGGGGATAAGTTATGAATACTATCTATGAGTGATAATTCGAGGGAAGGGAGGGTGATTGGTTTGTCGGTATTATTGCATTGAAATGCACCCCCCAAGATCACTATGATGGGTGATAATCACTTTTTATTCCACATTTTTTATTATTTCTCTTATCAGGTTATTCTCTTCACTTTTTTGCACATGCAATAAGTTGAAAGCAACCTAGTATGTTTGTAACACCATATTAATACTAAATGTAGTTGAGGTCGACTATAATTACATCGGCGATTGTTTAAAGGAGATTAGTAAAAAAACGGTTTTTTACAAGAGACAAATAAAACTGAAAAGTTTGAAGTTAAATATCTACTATGTGTGTTGTTTTCATACTTATCGTGCCCAATATCAAACATTCTGAGATGTAATAAAAAACATACTTATTAGAAGATATCTGACGAATTACCAAATTAAGTCAATTGTGACGTCACAATTTAAAACCCGTACCGCGAGTTGAATGACAATGTATTATAAATTCTATGGACAAAAGGTCTTTTAAGAGTCACTTTATATGTATTTGTATATGGTTGTTTATTTATATACGTGTTTTTCTTGTAATATGTGTTATTTTAACACCAAATGTGTGTGGGTTTTATTATCTTCATACTAGAGCTGCATACATAAGTTGTTTAAATGCTCGATTGAAAGATCTACCTAAAGTCCACAAGATAAAAAAGTGTTACCCATATTCTTTTACCAATCATCGATTCTCGTTCATTTCAAAATGAAGCCTTCTTGTTATTCTATTAGAAAGACTATAATTTATACTATTATAGTTTATTAAACAGATATATAAATAAGCCTATTATTTAAATGAACGATATTATACTTTGCTTAAAGTTTTTTTCTGGTTCTGTGGTAGGTAACCTTCAACAAAATACATTCCATATTCGTTTCTTCCAAATATTTCTAAAATATTGTATTTTTTTGTTAAATATTAACTAAATGCCCTCTGCAATTATATTATCATATTCACGTGTAAACTTTATGAGATATAAAATAATACCAAATTCATTATAAAATGATGTAAAACTCAGGAATGAATCCTAGATTGAAAGAAATTAAACACTGAAACGAAATTAAGCACGATTATTTCATGCGGTGTAACTATTGAGCGATATATAGCTTTAATTTTGTATATAACTGAAAAACGACAACACAAAAAAGTACCCACTTATTTAGGAATTTTGATTGTTGAAAATCATGGTGATTATTCTTGTACGGCTGAAATGGTTTCAAGTTATGGTTTCGTGGTTACAGAAATTCATCACCGAAAATGAATGGCATCGAGCCGGAGACATTAAATTATCGAATCACTCATTAGGCCCGATCTCGCCGTAACCATTTAATTCCAGAGAGATATATTTTACGGCGTAGAAGGGCTGGTCGGGCCGCGAGCGGAGGCCTCATCTCGGCGACAATGGCGGCGGAATGTCGTCCCGCGGCTCTGCGGCCCGCCCGAAAACGCGCAACAATGGAGCGCGGCGCGCGCGTCGTGCGCTGCGCGACGTGCCGCGAGGCGTGAACGCGTGTTATTAATAATCCCCCATCGTCCCTCGCCCCTTCCCTCGCCCCTTCCAGCATCTTCACGGAACCTCTTACCCTCCCCCTCTTTCTTCACGGTATGCCCACACTTCGTGACGGGATGGAATGCATTCGAATGCAATAACAACCATGCCCCCCCCCCCCCTCCAAGAAAATTAAACAGTAACGTTTTTAGGATGTGGCCGTTGCGAAAGCGCATTAATACTGCAATATTACTCTTGCTTTATTTTTTTGGCAAGAACCCGTGCGTTGAGATCTCAGAATAACGGAAGAGATATCAACGCGTGGTAAACTCAGAAAGTTTTTTTTTGTTTGCCTAATAATTCTGTATTTATCCAACAAGGGCACCTAATCATAACTTGATATTAATGTATAAGTACATATTTTAAAGAGGCGACTTCGTGGGATGTCCTTGATTTTACCTATTTAAGTAAATACTTTATTTAGACAACTAGACCTATCAACTACAACGGGCGAACCCGTCACCTCCGTAGTGCCACATGGGATCGAGTGGCCCAAGGTCATTTCAAGAGTGGCATGACAATAGGTGAACATCCACTCCCGCTGCTTAGGAAACAGTGTATTTCCATAGCCTTCCATAGGAAACAGTGTATTTCAGACCCCTTCAGCAATTAGTCAGAATGCACAACCGATTGGCATCGCCGACCGGAGCGCAAACCGTCCAGTGGCGCCGGGATGCAATCCCGCTGGGAGAAACCGGTCCACCAGCTCTGAGGCCTGAGACACGGGAGTCTTACCCGGGATAGCCTTCCACTCGAGGAGGCTTCTGAATAGGAGCTGAATCGTAAGTTGAGCTGATCCGAGAACAAAATGGATCTTGTGGCCCAAGCTGCACGAAACTGTTCACCACCACTTTATTTACAAAGAAAATTCTAAAAAAATAGGCAAATTAATGAAGAATAGATCCCGGTTGTAGATATATCTACTGCAAATATAACAGTATATGTGTGGTTAGTGCCGAATTTAGACTTGACAAAGCTGTAGGCTATTTAAGCTATTGCTGCAGTATATTTAAGTATATACGACAATTGCTCCCTCGGACAATTTTTTTAGCGGCTCCCAAGAAAGTGGGGGCCCTAAGCTAAAGCTTGAGTAGCTTATACGTAAATCCTGCACTCTGTGTGGCCATAACACCAATGACGCCATTCCTTATTTAAATGCTGGCTTTTTTACAAACTTTTAAAATGTATATTTTTAGTGTAAGCTAATTTTTAGATAAATTGGGAGAAATCCAATATTTACCACTAATCTGCATTAAATTAAAAAAGTATACACAATAAACATTTTATTGCAAATCTGCAGTCTTATAATAATTGCAAAGAGCACAAAAGCGCGATTTACCGTACCTGAACCGTTTCGTACGTACCAGGCTTGTCGTGTGCATATTTAGGACAGAAAATCTTAGGGCGTATTTTCAAGCGCTCGGCCATAGAATAAAGATACAAGGCATTTCTTACTACCAGAAGCGACACAAGATACGAGTATATTACTTTTGCTAGCAAACTCCGAGAACATAACCAATGTAAATTACATACAGTCAAATCGGGTGACCTTTAACCCTTTGAGTATGATACGACCAAATCTGGTTCTGAAACAATTATCCGTTGAGTATGATACGACCAGATCTGGTTCCGCGTTTTTTTCACTTCTTTGACGTTCTCATATTTATTCATAATTATCTAATTGTTTTACAAAATGATATTTCAATATTCTATATTCGAAATTTCAATGCAATCATTGTGCAGTTGTTCTTTTTATGATTGGTGTAGTAGTTTCGTAGTTATAGTACTTTAAGGTCGATGTCGCCGAAAATCCTGCAAAAGAGACAGATGCATCCATGAAAATACCCATTTACTCCAAGGGTTAAGGCATTTTTGGACCACACTGTGAATATATTTTTGATCGTTATTTTATTTCAGTATCATGGTGGTCGAATAGCTATACATTTAATATATTTGTTAAAATACTAGAATACAGAGTCTCAAATATAAATCACTTTAAATAATGACAGCTGTCACATATGAAAACACGGCAAATGCACGGAACAACGGTGTCATTTTCCATTTTTAAATATTTGCGGTATGTACATAAAACCAATCAGTATTACTTAAATATATATACAAAAAATAATGTCATTTAGGTTTCAGTATCTAATTTGTGTTATTTATTTGAATAAATTTGACAGAACCACTAATAAACAGATAGAGTGGACTGTATAAAAAAACAGTCAGGTGAAACATCTACCCCCGCTGCTTAGGAAACAGTGTATTTCCATAGTCTTCCATAGGAAACCGTGTATTTCAGACCCCTTCAGCAATTAGTCAGAATGCACAACCGATTGGCTTTGCCAACCGGTGCACAAACCGTCCAGTGGCGCCGGGATGCAAAAGCATTGGTTTTAATTTTTTAATGCTAATCTACAATATACTCGTAAGGTGTGCGTATAATATATGAAACGTCCTTATAAGTCGATGAATTTGAAATTAAATCTACCTGCATATATTCTGTGTCGCTTCTGTGTCAATTAAAGGTGTTGGTATTCTGTAGAGCCACACAATCGATGCTCTCGAATCAGGAATGCGCATCGGGGGCGAAGTAACAACATATCGCCGTCATGCTTACCTGTGGAAGAACAAATTAACATTCTGAATTATTCTATTCAAATAGCAATGTTATAAATACATTGGGAACGCACACAATGAAATGACAGGTCTGAATGGCTTAATTCATTCTGCGGCCAGACGAATGTGCGTGATTTTTGTGATTGAATAGAAATGAAGGCTATCTTAATGAGTTAAGCAAATGGCATTACAGTCAAGAACAATAAGCACTTCTCGCGGGCGATCACTAATTTACGAAGTCAACTGTATGTCCGAGTTTCATCACGCCATATTTACTTTACTCATTAAATGTATGCGACGATGCCATGTCTCGGCATATACACGAAATTAGTCCTCTCTCTCTTTCTCTCTCGTGTTTTTTCGTGAAAAGCTCTTCGGCAACATCGCACCATCCTAATTATTGATACAAAAATAATTACATGGACAAACATTGAGCGTCGGTAGCGTAATGGTAATTCAGAGACGTACTCGTTTGAAAAAACACTTTTTTCATTTAGCTTAACAAATGTCCTACGAGTAGATATATATAAAAAAACGATCATAATAGTAAAGTTAGGATATGGAATTTTCGTCGTCCCTTTCGCGTTAAATTAAATTTAATGACTAAAAGAATTATATATATTTTTTTGTAATTTAGCTAAAAAAATCTTTATTTATTTGGAATAACAACTTTTTAATTGTGTAAAAAAAATCTATGATAAAAATATCTAGGTCCAATCTAACCAATAACTACATGTACTGGTATAAGTAGGTACCTAAAAGAAAATGAAAATAAAATTTAAAATGAAAAATTTATTCCTAAATGAAGATGTGAAATTTTGAAGTCTGTTTTCAGAATAATGATTTTATTTCATTCACCCGCCTCTTTTATTTAAAATCACTAATTGAAATATAATAGTTAAGTTTCACGCACTTATTTTTGTCGAAAATTTAAAGGGACATAATATTCTGCTGACGCATGCATCCGGATCCGCCCCTGTGCATATTAGCGGCGATTCGGTCGTGTGTTTCACTTATTTTCACATCTATAATTACGTTAACTTTTTAGAGAAAATTAAGAAGTGCTGAATAGCCAGCGAGGACGGTCGACCGCCATTTAATACCAATTTTGTTCTGGCCAACTCATTGTTGCGCAGCGCCATTCTGGTGGCCGCCCGCATGGACACCGACTGTGTGACGCCACTTTTCAACTCTAATTAAAGTGCTGTTTCCCGATGGATAATTAGGTAAATAGATTATGGAAGATGTGACTTTGCACTCATGTATTTAAAATGTGCTAAGCATCGGTATGCCTAGTACATTTTAAATCAATCTGCTGGATTATTAATGAGTTGTCTTCGGTATGACAACTCATTAATTCATTATTTTTTCTAAGGCGAGCGACGTAAGCGGTTGCGGAGTCAATCACACCGATAATTTTGATGCAACGCTATTTTGTCCCGATTTAATTTGGGGTCTCGTCGCGGCCGGGGTCCCACACCACAATGGGAACCGTCCGCTCATTACGTCAAATTGTTATGACAGTTTTTGTTCATTTGTGCGTCATTTTTTTCTATTCGTCCTATTATTTTTAATATCACGCCATGCGTGATGGCGTTTCACGCACGGCGGCAGCGGCGCAGGGCGACATCCGGCCGAATTATCGCTTTTTAATTTGTGTCGCTTATCGTCTACAGATTTAATGCGATTTTAATTTGGCTAATGAGATGGCACCCCGCAAGTCTTAAAGCCTAAACCTTGATGATCTGTGGGCAGCGGTTAGTCGTTATTTATTATTACAAACGAATTGAGTAAATAAACCGAAGAGTACCTGCCGCGTCAAAGATCTCGGTCCCTCGAACACTGGCTTAAAAATGCTATCACATATATAGTACAAGCTCATCAAAAACTCTGCTCGTAACAGCAGCCAGATAGTAACTTCTAAACGCTTAAACCGATTTAGATGAGTGTGATATTTTTAGAAAAGTTATATCATCCCAAGTGGTAATGTAGTTGTCATATCCAAATATTTCTACTCTTTATGGTGAAGTTTGCCAATGGGCGGATTTATAGTCATACGACAATCTCTTATAACCAACCCTACTATGAAAATGTTTATATGATGTGTGCATGTAGCCATGTAACATGTGTCTTGTTATTGAGTTCGATCGACAGAATTGAAATGCATTTCCGTTAATTTCATCCCAACGAAAAATTGTAACACAGCCAGGATTCGAATCAGGGACCTTATAATGTAAGATCAGGCGACCTAACCACTATGCCACCGGGCCGTGTAAAATGTCAATAAATTAACATAAATGTATCGCCTCTAGTGTCAAATGAAATGTCTGATTGAGAATATTTTGGAAATATACATGTATCTATATGGATAAATACATAAACAACAAATGTTTTATAAAAAAATGTAATAAAAATAATTATAAATACAATAGTTCACTGTCTGTATATGCAGTCATATTTTTTATTGTTTTTAATTTATTTACTTGTTGGTTTCAGTGCATTGGTGTTCAATAAATGCAATGCATGTGATCTGAGCATGTGGGCGAGGGACCGAGACGTTTGACGCAGTCAGTATAGAAAATTATCAATGAAGTCAAACCTGATGATAGGTTAGTTAAGCTGCGGAAATTATGGCAATGACCGTGCGTACGGAAATCGTGAATCCGTACGATCCGGCAGAAACTGACAGGTTCAACCGCGTGGCATGAGTCAGTTTTGAATCTCGTTGAATGAAACGTAAAATCGTGACTGAGGCGGGGTCAGAAGCGACCAAGGTCTCCGCAAAAGCAATGACACCGCCGGCACGGCAGCGCCAAGTTCAAAGACCGACATCAGAATGGGGAAAAAATGCGGTAACAGAACGGGTATCGCACCCACGCGATTACACCAATTTGCGGATACGTTCCGTGAAATTTAATAGTAAACAAATACACGCCCTCCCGCAATGAGCTCTCTGTTTAGAAGCGAGATTGATTAAATGAGGTAAAAATTACATAAAAAACTAATATTAAGGTCGGCACCCGAAAAACATGATTTCATGGTCCCGCATTTACGTAGTAATGTTTCAAATTATTTCAGATTAAAATATACAAGAATAAATTGTTATTTTGTGTAATTCCTAAATAGGTACCATGAGAATTGATCACACCTGGTGTATCCTTAAATTCTTTTCCTCCCTAATCCCAAAAAAACTATTCGAATATTTTTCCCCGCCTGTTATAAATATGTCTTTACACAAACTATCGTCACCTGGATGCGGTGGATTCAGTGACAACATTGCGCGTTTCGTTCGTAACGTACCGTTGTGATTTCGTTGTGATGTCTTATCAGCGATAAACAAAATATTAAAAAAACTTATTCTCCTATGCCGTGCATTTCGGGAGATCTTTAACGGGACTATAACAGCATCTGGGGTAGCAGCCCTTCAGCAGAGCAGTGAATGAAGGAGGAGGAAGCGGCGTGGCAAGGATCTCCTTTTTCTTATTCTTGGTTCTTAATCACACTTTGTCTGCTCAGCTCTCACCAAACCTTAATTAAATTTACAGTCTGCTGCTTGACTTTCAGGATATTGACCAAGAATTACGCGGTGAAAGACAACTCAAACTTTCAAAAATGCTTTTTTATATATTAAAACATTTGTCGCAATTAACTCATTCAATATTAACTTATGTAACCTATTTAATCTTATAGTTAAGCCGCAGAATATCTTAAAGTTTAGAAATCCTTTTCTGGGAGTTATCTTTAAGTTAATGGAAATTAAATTATATATTTTTTTTAATAAACGGCTGTCAGCAGAAGACGTCGCCGAACGCATGGCTGAAGGTGACACGGTTCCAGTAAAAACTCGCCAGGTAGAGTTCCGTCGCGGGTATTCCTTATGGCGTGTAAGTATTCTCCACACCTCGGCCGTGGTATTTTTATGCGAATGCCGCCGCCCGGACCAACCGGTGCTTTTTGTCCCGCGCCGCGCCCCGGGATGGAACGACACCACCGCGGGACATTTCGACCCTTTCAATCATCCACGCGAATGCGGGATTAAACCTTCGATCGTTTTATACGCCGTCGCCGCTTCGGCCTAAACCCAATAAACCAACGTTGCGACGTATCGAAAAGCGGGAATTGTGCGTCGTGTCCGCGGCGATAATTACAAAAAGCGCGCGTCGTGACGACAAATTACCGGCGCGACGCGACGCCCGGGCGTGCGCTCGCGCAAAAAGAGGCGTATCATTAAAAACCCACTAAGTGACAGTTTCATTAAATGTCCCAAAAAATAAAAGAGCAAATATCGCAGCACGACGCGAAAATGTCCGCGTGCTCTAGCCGAATGACAGAATGGCCGCATTAGCGGAAAAAAGCGAAGAAATTACCGCGTCGCGTCGCGGAAAAAGCATTGCTATGGTTCGCGCTCGATTCAGCAATGACAAGCATACGAGCGGGGGTTGCTGAATATCACCCATTTTTTTAATTGACTCATTAAAGCTTGTTATCACGTCGTATATAATTGCATAATTGAAACACATAAGACAGATCCAGTGAATTACGTATTAGGTTATATCGCAATAAATATTTATGCGAAATTGAAGTCAATATAAGGACACGTCTAGAAGTCAACGAAAGGCAGGATAGATAAATTTTGATGCAAAATAACAACTTCTGCATAAATCCTATTATGAATTTTAATATGCGACAGGTCAGGTTAAGTAAACAGATATCCTCGTTTAAAACGACGTTATCAATTTAATCAATTATATATTACTAATAAATACATGTACGTAAATGCAAATGTATGTAAATAATAATAGTATGTAAATAATACAAGTAGGTAAATGTATATATTTATATATAAATGAGAATATTATATGTATAATGTTAAATATTATATAAACAAGTAAAATATTACCATAGTTCTATAATTGCAGTATAAAATTACGTGCGCATCTTAATTTAAAAGAAAAGAATCTACCCTAGTACGGGCATTAACCTAGTTGGGTAGTTTTTAAGACATAATTTTTGTACTACTTTCTCTTAAATAAAGCATTATAAAAAATAAATAAAAAAAAATAAAAAAATATACATAACATCACTTCTTGGTGGGATTATAGTCGAAGAAATACGAATTGTAACAGCTCGCTGCCTAAATTTGGAAGCATTTTAGGCCCCTTTCGGGCCCCTATTTTCTCTTGATTGCCGTTTTCTTCGAATTTGATCTTATTTTAGTTTAATTTATGTTAAAATTCTTGAAAGATTTTGATTTTTATAATTTGAAAATTTACGTTATTGTTGTTGAAGCCAATTACGCTTAAGTTCAGATAGAGCCTATCAATCGTTTTCCAATGACACCGAGCGATCGACTGGCTGCAAAGTTGCGTACGAGTATATTTCCGGCTCCTATTTTTGCCATAGATTGCGTCTGCCACCGCAATTAGCTCATTGATTGTAGAAAAAGGTAAAGGTGAAGTCACCATGCATTAAATAGCCCAGAACAGATATAAAATCTAGTGGAGTGATAAAATCCAAACAATTCTCATCTAATCTGCTTCGCAAAAAAACGTTAAAAATATAAAATCGAAGACTATCGCGGTTGTTTGGCATTATAAATAGGATAGAAAACGAATTTACCGCGTGAAATTTGTAGCACCCGACGTTTAGGTGACATTTCGGTGACGAAAATTCCCGCGCTCCGAGCCCGCCCCCCCCGTTATAACCTACGCAGTGGCGGCAGCGGTATGCGGCCTACCCGCAAAACAACGGATTGACAGCTCTTCAGTCTACCCTGGACAACGGCGATTGCAACGTCACCGAAACGTCGGGTGCTACAAATTTCACGCGGTAAATTCGTTTTATATCCTAGTTGTTAAAAATATTAGTATTTATGCTCTTTTTTGTAATAATATATTTACTATTAAAATAAAATAAATTAAAACTAGAATCTTACAGGTGCAGACAATCTGAATTTAGTCTGTCAGTTCATTTATTTATTTATTTTATTTATTTATTTAGGAATTAATTACTATAAAACATTGATTAGCTTTAGATTACTCAACAAGTTATCGCGAAATTCATGAAATTCGGAATATTTCGTTGCATCGAAAATTTTCACCTGGCTACTACGCCGAATTTGAATCAAATCGAACTTACATACCTTTTCAAGCTAAAAATATGAACAGATATTTTACTACATCATGGACGGGTCCTTACAATTTGACGACGTCCACTCCTTATTCAATTAACCTATTATGCCTGCGTTTTTAATGTAATTAACACATTAGGTACCAATTTTTAAATAATGCTGCAATTTTACGATACTTACGTATACATATGTATGATAGGTAGGTACCTAAACGTAACGGCAGTTTTATCAGGTGCGCCCGGCAAGAAAGTAATGGTTGCTTGCATTCACACATTCGGGTCAGTGCATTTTACGAGTGAGACTATCGGCGTTTTATAACGAGTATACGACAAATTATGGACCAATCAACGGTAAATTTGTAGTGAGGAGAAATGGTAATGCCGTAATGAATGACGCGCATATCTGTCCGCGGGCGCGGACGGTGCCGTACGCGTGTTAATGGCGCTGCCGTACTGCGTTTATTTTTAAAGACATGTTTATTAGCGATTCGGTCTTATTTATAACGTAATGTATTTTTGGGTCTCGTGTATTTTAAAAATAAAATGGAGAATTTCGGAAGGTTAGCAATTCTTTAAATCGTTTGTTTAACATTGTTACTCGTTTGTTAAGTATAACATTGTTGATTAAAGCGACGCGGGATCGGGTAGCCGATCGGTCGTTCCAAGAGCGGTTGTCATTAGGTCAACAGCCATTTTCGCTCTTAGGGGCTCTCTAGACGATCAAGCATGCTTGTCAAGCATCGCGTCCCGGGCTGGGAGGGGATCGTAAACCGCAGGAATTATGCAAATATTTTTTAAAAATATTTACCAAAAATGCCTAATTTTGTAGTTTATACCAGGGAGTCACGTTAATTAGACCTCATTGATTGATGCATGACGTGACCCCCTGGTATAAAACTACAAAATTAGGGATTTTTAGTAAATATTTAAAATATATATATATTTCCATATTTCCTGCGGTTTACGATCCCTGCCCAGCCCGCGACGCAATGCTTTATTGTCTAGCTAGAGAGCCCTTAGAAGAAAACAAAGCCGTGAGTGGGGCCGACCCATAAACGAATCGGGTCATAATGGCCTAATTGCGCTAGGTCTGTTTATTAGCACCTGGGATTTAACCCGCTCGGCACTTAACATCCCTTGCGGGATATGTATGGCGGCCGGCTGAAATCCAAACTATCCCATACGGGATATCGCGCTCGCCGCTCAAGAAAATGTCGTTTAAATTTCGAAATGCGATTGTATATTCTATCGAATGATGCCATAATATAGCCAAATATGCAACACTATGAAATTGCTCGATTGCCGCATGCGATGTTAGAAATATGAATTACTACATCCCTTACAAAATCGATGACCTCATTTCTGACGACAGTCGCGAACTGCCCATTCGCGGAGGCGTATAATTCCGCGACGTGTTGTGTTGTGAATTGTTTTGTGTATATAAGTGCAGTGCATACCGGATAAAAGTAAGTAATTTCCATTTTTAAGTAGTTTAGGCCTTAGGATTAAACAATTTACATAGCCCATTTGCTGTTTTTCACGAATTTTCGAAGAAAACACATTGGCAAAACCAAACGGCGAGCGAAATATGGCCGTATTTATTTTGTAATGTTTGTGAAATATCCCGTTATATCGCGAAACATGACGTAATGTCGCTTTAATTTACTAATAAAATAGGTATTGCTTCATTTACATCCTAAGTTATCACATAATTAGGCGTATTTTGAACATTATATGTTGTTTTCTAATATGAATCGCGCAAAGAAACTTGTTTTGATAATTACTATGAGAGAATTAAGTGCGATTTTTCATAGTTTTTCGATGAAATGTGACTCTTTGGAGTATAGTAATTAGTTATTAGACATATAATAAGTCTATGATAAGACAATATAATTGAAAAAATCTAACGAATTTTATATTATGGGCATTCAAAGTTTATTATTAGGTTCGGAAGTCGGAAACTCTCAAAACTTTAGATTTTTCTATAATATCAGACAAAGCTCAAAGTTCTGGTGTGATTTCTAAGAAGAAGTGATGTAGTAATAAAGTTATTTTGAAAGAATTTCATATAAAAAAATACCATAAGTAGTCACAAATTAAAAATTAAAAAAATTTTTTTTTACGAGAATACATACAATTTTTCTTGGCTGAATAAATAAATATTTTTTCCGTATTTTTGTATGCAAATAAGTAAAAAAAAATATCGCTTTGGTAAAGCATTTAATAAAGAACATAACTGTATTTACAATTTTTGATATTTACAAAAACTGTATTTACAAAAAAATCGAAATGATTTTATAGGCGAGTTTTTTCAGTTTGCCAATTTTGTAATATTTATTCATTATTATCTTAATTGTTTTACGAGATAAGGTTATAATGTTTTATATGTCAAATTTCAATGCGATCTTTTTTCTATTTATCTTTTTTTAATCCGATTAGTGGTTTATAAGTTATGATCGTTTTTCTCAAGGCCGTTGACTCGCGTCGATTTTTTGCGCGAATATGTCGCGCGCAAAAGTGATGTTTTTGGGCGCGGTGAGTTTTTACCTCGCGACGTGAGGGGTTAAGGACAAGCTAGGAGACAGGTGGAATGGCGAAGGGGTATTCATACATTTAGAAAATGTCTGATTACATCATTGCCATAACCATTGCGTCTTGTCGATTAAAATATCCCTGCGCAATTTAATTAGCGCTCTGTATCCGGGGAAGCGGTGAAATAGAATTCTATCGCGCGCGCGCACGCCCCTAAGAATTCTAGAATTCTTCGACGATTCTAATTAATGCGGTGGCGCCCGGTTGGGAAAATGAATGAATGAGCGGCGCATTTCGGCTTCCGATGTTACACGCGATTTGAAACGCGCGTTAATAGGCGCGATATTCGACTGTCCGGTCCGGTCCGGCGCGAACCGGTTTTGGTTTTGTACGCGTCGCACACGTGTTCCGCGCCGCGCGGCCTAATAATATAAACCTGAAGCGCTGCCCAACATCGAGTCCCACTACCGGTGTTACACGGCGCGGGCTAAACCGCCGTACAGCGATTGACCCAACGTGAACCGTCTCAATTTTAGGGTACCATACCAAAGCTTACAAACGCAACTCTATTGGCAATACTTTGATATTTTCCTTTAAGGGTCGACACGATAAAACCCTGAAGCTATCATTTCCTAGGATCATATCGGCTGAAGTATAACGAATTATGACCTTAAATTATATACGGGTAGTTAGAGAATAACCTACATATATTATAATCTGATAAGGTTATTTTAAGAAACTCCTAAATACTATGATAACTACGTGGCGAATATCAAACAACTATGCTTTAGCAGGAATCATATTTAAATATGCCTTAGCAGGGATCATATTCGGACCAATTGAAAATATAATTATATCGATAAACGTAACCCATTTAGTTTGAAAAATAGTAAGCTAAAGAACAATTTAATTAAATTTAAACCCTTATGCAGTGTATAAGTTTACTCATTAAGAAAAAGCGAATGTAATTATGTTTAATTACTGCCGATCTTCTGGTTTTGCTAAATTTTTCCGAAAAACTATCGACATCTGTTTTTTTAACCTATTTTAGAGTGTTCATCAATTTAATGTCTTAGAATATATCCGCATAATAACCACAAGATATAGATGATTGTTATTAATACTTTAAGCTTTTTAATTCTTTTAGTCTATTTATCTCACTCTATTTAGCGGAAATATATCTTTGACTTTAACGCCGTTTTTATATAGAAAATGCGATAAAAGTTTTTGGAGGACCACAATTTAGGGCAATTTAATTTTATGAGCATTTTACTAAAAACATTTAAATAATTTATTGTATTATTTGAGCCCTGCCCCCCTTAGAACGGGTTAGTACCAGTTGGGTGACACACCCGAATAAGCAGAAGGTTTAGCCATTAGTAGTTGGATATTTTTGTAAGCAAAATAAATGTTTTATAGTAATTAATCCTTAAATAAATAAATCACGTAAACTTTAGCATTTATCTAACTATTCGTACTTATAACATCTAATTTTGAGACATTTGTAATTCTAACTTTATTTCGGTTGTGTGATGTGTTGTTTTGACGCTTCTGCATAGGATACATGTAAAACGCCACTTTCAAGTCAACGTCGATTTTCTCAGTCAATTTTAAAGCTATCGACATGACTTTGGCATAGGTATAGTCATGATATAAATATATGATATACCTACCTAAATAGAAATATATAGATAGATATCGATATGGATACATATTACAGGGTGAAATAATATGAAATCTGCGAAATTGTAGTTTTCAGGACGTCAAAATTGTTAATGTTTTCAGGTTATATAAACATCTAGGTACTTATCCAAACAAAATTTATATTTTCGGACAAAGAAAAAATCCTGCAGTTTGCTTTGTAGATCTAATTCTATGCACCCATAGATATAACATCTACATTTGCATAATCCGAACCGTGTTATACAACTCGACTCAATAACACTAGACAATATAAAAACCCGTTTCTTTTGGGCACATTCGGTGAAAAGTCGCGATCGCCCACATGCTACAATCAACTATCAAACAGCGCGGAGATTTCGGTCTCTTCGGTAAATGTAATATTTTAATTATTTACTCATTAGAAAAAAATCTTAAATGTAATTAAGCAATCAATCGGGCGGATGATCGAGTATTTTCAAACCTGTGGTTTCGAATTCGGGTCGGAATTCTCGATCATCCGCTAGCGGTCATCGGCGCGCGCGTGGGCGCTCGATTATCACCGCCCCGAGGTGATATTTCGATTGTCGCTTTTGTGGCGCGTGGCCCGAAACATTATAATAATAATAAAAATAGCGTCGCAAAAAATATCGAAATTTTTGTCGAAACGCGCGGCGGCATTTCGGTCTGCGTATACCTATTAATAGAGGCCGCGTTTGTTTTGTGACACGCTCGACAATTACCGCGCTCCTTTGTCTAATAATTGTCGAGTTCGACCATTATAGCGACATTAGCGACCGCCGCGGCTATTATTAAACGTCATCATGTCGTCGCGGCGGCAATTAAAATGCCGCGGCAAAATCGCTCACATCCCGCTACGTTTAAGTTTTGAGGATTTTCGACAAATTATTGCCGGTCGCGCGTCACGCGGCGCTAAGCAGCCGTGACAGGATAAACCCATAATGATGATGATAATCATAGCGACATTGATATTAGATACCTGGACGTTTTATTATTTGGAGGTGTCGACTACTACGGGCGAACCCGTCACTCCATGAAGTTGTTACGATAGTGATCGTTCTGTCTCTCATGAGTTGAACGTAGAAGACTTGGGACGAAACGGTCCACTGTCTAGCTACGCCAACTCGCCCGTAAGAAGCCATCGCCTTTATACCAAGAGACACCGGGAATGTATAACCAGCGGGCTGACCTCGCGCTCTTATTACCAGATTCGGCCGGATTTCACCGGCATCCCGACTGCTTACTGGTTCGAGGTCGCTTGCGCGGTCCTTCTCATGCCGTATGTTCAGCGGTGATTCAGTTTGCATCTATCGCGGACCATGGCATCTTTTGCCCGGGTCTGAACTCAGAATCAGGTAGCCAAATGGTCATTTCCGGGGTGGAAGACGACAGGTCAACATCCACTCCGCTGCTTAGGAAACCGTATGTCGTTTCCCGACTGCTCAAGTTGTTCGCAGGAGTGCAACATTCGATTGGCAGAAAAGTCGGTTGGCAGTCGATTGACGCCGCACGGTGCGCACACAGCCCAGTAGCGCCCGAGGGCCGATCCCCCAGCGGAAACTGATCCACCATCAAAGTAACCTGGTCCTTCCCGAAGTAGTCACTCATTAGAGGAAGCTACTGGATAGGAGCTGCCCCATGAGTTGCACCGGCCCTAATAACAAGATGTGCCATTATCTATCAAACGTTTTATTAGATACCTGGTTTACCGTGAACACTTGGGACTTGGAACTTATGAGAGTAGGCTGAACTATTTTCCTATGTGGAAGACTGGAAAACCTTCGCACAGACTGGAAGACCTCCTACTGGAAGACCGCCGCACAGATTCTAATATGATATTATTGCACAAAATGACGGTCCGAACGATTATTAAACAAATAACGGTCGATTTCTAGATATCGACATATTTCACATAAGCCAGCCTAAATTCAGCGAGGCTGTTTATAACCCACTTGGCGACTAGAAAATAAGTATATAATATAAAAGAAGAATTTGAAAACTAACAGAGCGAAAATGAGACAAAGCAATAGACTATAATTTAAATACCTGTATTCTTTCCTATATCCCATCCCTTTCATTTCCTCTCATAGTACCTAATAGTCCGGTAGTAATTTAATTCATTCAATTCAATTTTGATATTTACCGTATAAGAAAATAGTAAAGACAGTTCTGTAGGAAACTTTTAATCGGCCAGCGAAACATTGTAATATGATAATTCAATCGATATAAGCGTTTTTGATAAATCGTGTAAAGGATTAGATATATTTTATGATTCCATTAATTTAATAAAAAACTCGATCATACCTAGCCTATCTCCTACTTCTTAAAATTTCACTAACTGCCATCCTAATGTACTGTATTATATGATTATTATATTATAACATACTATTGTATTATATCATTATGTATAATAAATATTATTATCCAATTACTCATACTTCAATTTTGCTCTAACCAAATAAGCTTATTAAAAACTTATTTAATTATTAGTTTTCTAACCCTTTTATTCCTAATTATATACCTAATTATTTATCATTAGCTTATTATATTTTTTTTCTACTAACAACGTATTCATGTTATTTCTGTTAATTTGTAATGCAAGCATTGCAAACTATTCATAGGATAGTAAATTTGTTTAGTTTGAATATGTTTTTAAAATACTTATCATATATTTACTATCTGTAAGTTTGCTATAAAATAAAATGAAATAAAAATAAAATAAAATAAAATAATTAGTCATAATTAATGAAGTGCTGTTTGTTTCCCGAAGATCAAATAAATAAATAATTAATTACTATATTTTTAAACCCCAAAGTAGTTTTAGTAACGAAAACGTGTGATATAGAATAGCATTTCCCATTAATATTATCAAATTATTTCTATCTATATTATATTTGTTTGTTTGTTTGTTTATACTCTTTATTGTGAAAATGTCACAATGGGCGGGTTTATTGTCATATGACAATCTCTACAACCAACCACACTATGACGTGTTATATATGTGTGCGTGTAACATGTCTGTAAGTGGGTGTCTTGTTTGCATTCGACAGAATTGAAAATGCAAATTCCGTTAATTTGATCCCAACGAAAAATGGTGACCCAGCCGGGAATCGATCCTGGGACCTTACAATGTAAGATCAGGCGACCTAACCACTATGCCACCGGGCCGTATATTTTAAGCATTTTACATGTTATTTTCATTTTCTTTCAAAATGTATACAGTTTGTAGGTTTATACTAATTTTTACTAATACTTTACATTCTTTTCTATATTTACTGTATTAAACGTAAATAATGAACATCTGTATTCATCCTAAATAAAATTTAAAAATAATAATGACGAGGTATGCCTTGTCTTCGAAACTTTCTTGTTATTTGCATCTCTTCGCACGAATAATGGCCGTCGTAAAATCCGATCTTAAGTTTATGTAAACGGGTTAATCTGAGCGTTTTTTGGGCGGTCTTTGTGTTGTCGTAAATAATTTAATTGAAGACGTCGAAAAATTACGACTGTTGCGATAAATATTGTCACTCAATCAAGTTTGATTGACTGTATCGGACTCGAGTGTCGCGCACTCGATCCGTATCTCGTGTCAATAATTTTCCCCGCTTCTAAATATTGTTAATCATTTTTATTTTATCGCTGCGATGATAATACTTAACACTTATATATTTTATTGGTGACGTGGTGATGAAAAACCCACACCGAAATGCGATGACACTCAATTTATAATTAACTAGTGGATTGTTACCAGCGATGCTCGGATATTCGTTTCCTTCCCCTCCCACTCTTCCCCCTTCTCGTACTACACTCCCTCCCCCCACGTAACTTACTTACCGTTCCTTTAGCTATCTCTAATCAAAAAATCACATCGGTTTATTAATCCTTTTCAACTTGCCATTTCGCATTTTTATCATTTTCATGTACTAAGAAAAATATTGGATTAATTTTTACATTACAATTTAACTATTACGGTTTTATACAGAATAAAGATGTTTCAATCTTAATTTTGTTAAATTACAAGGAATTTTGTTAATACTCCATTACAAGATTATATTATCAACATTGTCCTTACCGTTAATACGGAAATAACAGTATACTCAAGATTCAACATGATTTATGTGTCCGTCTATAACTGTACGTATACTACTACATGCTGTCATGTTAAAAGCGAGATCACAGGATCCCATTATATTTTAACATTACGACACAGTAACTACCGTCACGCCAACATCGCTACAAGTCGTGTTAATTTAGACGTATGGACCACAGTCCGAGTTATATATGTACTCCTTGTTGAAACATGTGTATTCTCGTGTATTACATCGTTATATTTTTCTCAGCGTGACGAACAGTCGAACGGTATAGAAGTTGATGTACTGCAGCGCCGTCTTGTTGCGATTTACAATAAAGTGGATAGCATAAAAACCTTCTTCATAAAAAAATCAATATATGTGCCAACTTTCATGGTGATCGGTCGAACGGTGTCGAAGTCTATTAAGCATAAATATATATATATATATATATATATATATATATATATATATATATATATATATATATATATATATATATATATATATATATATATATATATATATATATATATATATAAATATATATATATATGTATATATATATATATATATATATATATATATATATATATATATATATATATATATATATATATATATATATATATATATATATATATATATATATATATATATATATATATATATATATATATATATATATATATATATATATATATATATATATATATATATATATATATATATATATATATATATATATATATATATATATATATATATATATATATATATATATATATATATATATATATATATATATATATATATATATATATATATATATATATATATATATATATATATATATATATATATATATATATATATATATATATATATATATATATATATATATATATATATATATATATATATATATATATATATATATATATATATATATATATATATATATATATATATATATATATATATATATATATATATATATATATATATATATATATATATATATATATATATATATATATATATATATATATATATATATATATATATATATACATATGAGTTTGCGCAGTCTTAAATATTCTATATTTTATTAAAAAACTATGCAGCGTGTTGTAACGGGGGAGGCGTCAGGCAATCATTTAACCAGCGACATAGTTTTACCAAGTCCAAGTATAAACGCCGCTCGCTGTGCGTGTTTTGTGTTGATAGTTGATACACTGCCTCGATAAACACGTCATTAACATCAGCGCCTGTCCGAAGAGGCCTACCGCGACGCGCGCCCCTTATCTAAGTAAGCATAAATCGAAGTGTCTCTCTTATTTTCGGCGTTGTCCGCGGGATAAATCTCGCCGACTTTTTTAACATTCGGTTTCGAAGGGTAAAATTAAATTTGCATCTTAGTAAATGACAGTACGCGCCGTCGCCATTGGTGTAAAAAGCAGCTCATGTGTAAATTGCCGACAATGCGTCGCCGCGCAAGAATGAAATTTACATAACATTGCGGTGGGCACGCGATGTGCGCGCAAAAAACCCCACCAGAGGGTGGCGTTAAATTTCAACCGTTCATTACATGCATTATCTAGCCGCCTAAGTTGCTCCGCGCGTCACTCCTTTATAGCCGTGCGACGCACCCCTCTCTTAATGAGCGGAGTAATTTATAGCGCGGGCGCTTCTCTTCCAGCCAACCAATCAGAGACGCGCTCTGGGATGGGGAGCTTGCGATTCGGCCGCATCTGTGACAATGAGTTTGTAACTACATACTAAGGGGTTATGTATTTTATACCTGACTAAAATGGGTTATGTATTCATATATAACATTTATAATATTGGGCCCGATTGCGTTTCTTTGTGAACTAAAACTGAAATTACTTCAAGCGAACGAGATGGAGCAATACGATGAGCGGAATATGAAACGAACGATCGTCGATAAAAACTACCTGTCGGACTTATACACGTCCGAATAAATTTTAACACATTTCGCACGGTGTTAGATTCAGATGCTTTAGCTTTGGTGGGTAGTTTTAATGCAATAAAGTGACAACCGTTCTATTCACATTCCGCTCTAGCGTATTGCCCTGTCTCGTTCACACGAACTAATCTGATTTTAGTCCATGAAGAAACGCAATCGAGCCCATTGTTGATAATATTGCCGAAAAATATGAGAACCGCGCCAAGCGTAACATGTTTTGAAACACTCAGAGAACATTTGAAATCTTCCACATAAATTCCCTTTATATTCTATTCTCCTTATTTTTAAATCTTTGCGTCCTTATAGGTGTGGCATATTCTATGTCCACAAAGAGTTAAATATAGATTGTTTCCTCTCTTTTTTGTTGTATTTCATACTCTTTATAAACTGAGAAAAATATAACGCTGTAATACAAGTAAATACGCATGTTTCTAAAGGGATTACATATATATAATATGACATACTGATCCTAGGGTACCACCAAAGTGTAAGAAAAATACGCCAAATAATTAAAAACATTATTTTATTCCGTAATATATAATTTTAAAAGTAGGTGATATCATTTACTATTTTAGTTGTTTTTTATGCCCAAATCTGCATTTGACACTAATTCATTCAGATCTTAAACGCGATATTCTAAGCGATTTAGAAATTAGGACTGCATAATAAAACTCTTAACAACAAATGACAGAAGATCAGTCAGATTATAATCTGAATTCGCAGACTGCGTTAGGCGCCTACGTGGGTGGTGATTATAATAGGATAAAAGTGGAATCATTTTTATAGATTTATTTTACACATTCGTGACTTAATTAGAATGTTATAAAGAGCACTTATACCTGAAGGACCCACTCCAGTTGTGAGAGGGACTTCAGATTTTGAATCCACATGTTGTTTATTCTGCACCATTGCAAACAATGCGATTTTAAACGTAGTTTAAAATAAAAATAATAATAATAATATTGTATTTTGAGAGAAAGTAGCGAAAATGGTATGTTCACAAAAACTACCCAACTAGGGTAATGCCCGTACTAGGGTAGATTCATTTCATTTATATTTTAGTTATTCTGTCAGCACGTAAGTTTATAAACTCAAATAAAAATCTATGATATATATTATAATTCCTACCTAATAAAAGTATAAATCCATATACCTAGTGTAGGTATACATATAGGTACAAGGTGACATTAGAGCAATAATTAATATGTATGTAAATATATGTGTAATATTTACATACATATTAATTATTGCTGTAATGTCTTCATATGCAGTTAGTCGAAACAAAACCGTTTAAAACTTCAACTCTATTAGCAATAAAACCCTGGCAATTATTAGCATGACAAATTAGCACAGGAAATGTTCTATCACACGCGGGCCGGCGTATGTGGCGTTAAATGCGGAATCCATAACAAAATATCTTCATAAATAAACAGCGGTAGATTGAGGCGCGATAGGAAAGTATCCACATTAAGATGCGTATCGTGGCATTGCGGCAGAACACAATTTCACGGAACGGAACACGCGACGCGCGGGCCGCAGGCGTTCGCTAACGAGAACACCCAAAAGGGTCCTACGATTTAACGATGATAATTTCGCGACATTGATCATTAGAAATCTATTTATTTCCAGCCAATGCCGCACCCGAAAATCCGCAAGACGTAATTCGATATGCTGTCTTTATAAGCAATCCATTATCCTCGCTATTTACATTATATTAGAATAAGCACCTGGTTATATGCTCAACATATTATTATGTAAGTTAATATATGCGCCACGTGTACAGCTTCGTCCCTCGCCGCATAATAGGTACGTACTTATTACATAACAATGTGAGTTGTACATTATATTGGGACGTAAGGGATTATTCAGAGCTAGAACGCGTGCCTTGCACATATCTTATGCACACTTCACGCGTGCTGACTTTCCTTTACCTATATTTCAATGTAGTGTACTGTCACCTTATTAAACCAGAGGTGGACATCATTTAATATTACACTGTCCATCTTTGGAATTATTTAAAAAGATATAAAAATGATATTTAGAAACGGGAAATTACCCCAGTTTAAGTCTAAATTGAAAGGTTATATTATTGGGAGAGAATTGTATGGCATTAATGAATTTTAATTAGCTTATTAACAATTTTTATTTATATTTTCTTCATTTAGTATTACTATTTTATTGAGTATTATATTATTACGGATATTTTATTTACTTTCTGATAATCGATTGTATTTTGTATTTGTAGGACCATATATTTCATGATAACTCAATTGATAATTTTCATGTCAAAATGTTCTAAAGTTATTTTTCTAAATACGTTCTTATATTATTGTAATTGTCATGTCAAATAATTATCGAATTGACTTTGTAGTTTTAAGATCCACTACTTATATCATAAATTATGTGGCGGGACTCTTAAGATACCTCTAGTATCGATTTTCAGAAATATTTTAATCGGCTATCGAAATTATTGTGTACTAATGTCTAAATAACTACTTAGAAGTTTTGAAGACAATAAACCTGATTTGATTTGATTTGACCTTACGTTTGATCCTAAATATTATATAATTAATTAAAAACTCAAATAAGGAAATAAAATTGTGAAAATTCATTTCGTTTTTAAACCAATAAAATGGGAAATTAGCCAACATTACAGCCGATAAATTTACATAAATGCCGCGTGTGTTGCGATTATTAAGAGATGAATATTAAAAAACAAACAATGCTGCAGAGACAGCGCGCTATTAAACAATTTATTCGCCATAAAATTGCAAATTCCCGCTTCGCTAATTAAAAACTTGTCTCAATTAAATGTTACGTAAATTAACGAAAGTCTACGAAAAACGCGGCTGTGTCAATAAATGTGACGTTGATGTTTAATTGTTGACGCACTTTAGATAAAAGTCAAATTTGTCCCGTCGCTCGCCGGACCCTTCCCTATCTACGGACAAGATCTTAAAAGGGTCACGAGACGCCAGGTTTTAAATTATTCGACTTCAATACTCTAATTAGTTTGAACAAAATCAATAATGATTAGGCCGGCCGATCACTGATCGAGTCCATTAAAATTTGTCTGTCGAGATTACCACTATTTTTTCTTACCGAATTCGCAAATTAGCGGCGATTAGCGGGATGCAGAAAACAGGGTAATTAACAACATAATGAGCGATGTAACTATTAGAGATTTATCTTTAGTGCATCTTGTGATTTCTTTTTGGAGGATATACGTCTTTAAAAGGCGATTTATTTTAATTGGGTATATTTTAATTAGTAAATAAAAGCGATTTGGTTTCTTTGTGTTTCTGCACAGGATTCTGTTATCACGGTCTAGCGAGCCCGCTTCATCGGAGTTTGATGGCTTCATATCTGGTCAATTTAGGTAGATTGACTTGTTTTGAGAGATAAGCGGCGTTGATATGGCCCGCCCATTGCTCATGGGGCAGCTTATCGCCTCGAATCACGCTAGGAACGTGAATAAATTGGATTCCTCTTCAAACGAAATGGTCGTCGTTCTCGGATCGCTCTTTATTCTAGCTAGAATGTCCCCAAGTAGTGCAGGTTGAATTTCTCACTTTCTTTTATAGCTGATCGTTTGATTAGAATTCGCATTCTTCAAAATGAGTCCGCTCCTTTTGCGTATGTGATTTGATGAAAATAGCTTGGTCTTAACCCTAGCATACCAACATTTTAATATTGTATTTATCTATTTATTTGTTTATTCGCTTATTACTATTCAACATTACAGAAAAACCAATGCATTTAAAAATAAAATTAATAAAGATGTCATCTAGTAACTATACATATAGAACATACAATGTGAGTGAGTGAGTGAGTGAATTTAATTTAAGCGCCGCAAAGCACGCGCCAATAAGTTCCACCTCGTAGGGTGCTAGAGCGGCTCCGAGAAAAGATGGAGCGATCGAGTACGAAGATAATTATAAGGTACGGAAAGTAAGCTAGGGTTATCAGTTTAACCACGATTTGAATTAAAAACATAGGACTTGATCAGCTTTTCTCTTCTAAGACAGGGATAATTATAGCCAACCATGCCTGTGATAAATGCAGTCGGATACAAAAATGGATAGTAGCAATACTACTTGAAGTGCAAAAATCTCAAAAAACTTCTGTACCTTTTCCACCATGAGGGTATTGGTATCTTCATGTGGATTCCAAATAGCTGCATTCGTTTCCATGCGAATTCTAACAATTTAGTTGTGCATCGATTATACCATACTGAAAATTAGTACCACGTAATATTTACGCGAATGTTTAATAAATAAATTTACATACTTATTCGGTGGAGCTTTGCCGAGGATAGTTCATGCCCCCTTTATAGCAATACCCCTTGCACAGCCAGGCATATTCTAGCTGGCTGCAAGGTGGCCTTAGATCAAGGACGGTACACTTACCGCCACGACAAAGTCCTTGCTGTTATTCGCGAGGTAATTAGCCTCTCAGTGGCTCGTGCCAACAAGGGTTTGACAGTACCCTCCAAACCCCCAATACAGTTTGTGCGGGATGGCTCTAAAGGCAAAAAACATTTCACTACAAAACCTTTCTCAATAATCGAGAAAGCTTCAGATTGGATTCTTGAGGTCGATTCGGTCTCTAAGCAGTATACATTCCATGAAAGTCTCGGATGCACAGCCCTGCGTCCAGATATAACTCTTCACTCTTTATCTCGGAAGATGGCCCTTATCGTAGAATTAACTGTTCCATGGGAATCAAATATCCCAAAAGACCACGAGTACAAATTAAATAAATACCATTATCTCGCAAATGCCTTCACCAGGAACGGCTTCACTGTTCACCTTCACGCGGTGGAAGTTGGCGCTCGTGGCCTGCCAGCTAAATCTCTGTTTCACCTTTTTAAAGATCTTGGTCTCTCCAGAAACATAATCAACTCCTTCTTAGAACAAGTGTAATAACACTATATGATGGGCCCGACTTCAGTCGGTGAATTCCATGGCAGCTCCGTTTGTGTTTTATTTTTATTTTTTTTATTTTATTTACGTTAAATATTTTATCACAGATTATTTATATAATTTATAATAAAACACACATTACGATAAGTTGCAGAATTACTTACTGAAGAAACACTAGGAAGCAAACAGCTTTAATTGTCTAATTAAAATATTTTTTATTGATATCGTTACCAATCTAGGTAAAATCAAATTTATATGGCAGAATTCATAAGCAGGGAAGTTTTCTAATGACAAAAAATGCCACAACTCAATTAACTGCACAGAGTAACTGATAGTCATTTCAAAATCTTGATTGTTTCGCTTTTCACCATTGCAGTAGTGTCTTAATGGACAAAAAAATTTCATTGCGTTCCAAACCTAACTTTATTCATCGGGGCATTCATTCGCAAAATCAAACGAAGCATCTTCGACTCATCAATGAATTCCGCTTGCTTTCACAAACAAAAAAGACCACACTCACACAAACAAAAGCCCAAACCTTAACTAGTTTCGAAATGCTTGTGGCTCTATTGAGGAAACAGAATCGATAAAATCGAACCGATAACAAAGTACAAATTTCTCGATGGAGCGACAATCCGGTTTCGCTCGAATGATATATCCTGTTGCCGTCGAGCCGATCATCTTTTCACTCGCGCGCGCGGCCATTTGCATAACAGTTTACGTATTCGAGTCACCAAAAACGACATGTTTCTTTAATTTATCTCCTATTAATCACTAAATTAGCATACAATAAAGAGATTTTTTATAACGCAACGCTTCGGCCGTATAATTTTAATTAAGAAAATGGCTCGATTTCTGTCGTATAAGCGCGGTCGAATTTAAATCATCGCCCGGAGAAAAAGACCCGTTGGATCTCGGATTCCATTAATATTGATGAGTGATTTAATACTCATAGACGTTTTTATTAACTTAAGTGTTCTAGATTTGTGAAAACATAGCGGATCGCATGTCAAAACAACGAGATTAGTGACGTCATTAAATTCATGTGACCATCAATACCCCTCTGAAGCTTTCTGGAATTTTCCCGGTGATACACGTAACGGAATTTTCTGTACTTTCTCAATCGCTATTATTCATGCATGAGACTTGTGTGGCTCTAAACTGTAATTTGAAATTTTGATCACGAATCGAATTGCAAATATCGCGTTGTATTTTGACGCGAATTTTCTAGAAACGGTAGACATAGTAACAACAACGTTCATATAACTAAACGGTCATCGTCGCTGCCATGTATTTTTTAGGATCGATCTTTTACTATTTGTTCCTAATATTCCAGATAAGTACACGCTTTCGAAACTATTGTCACTGAATCAAAATATCTTGTATTTATTTTTTCTTATTTTCTATGGGTGGATCTTTCGATTGAGCATAAACACAATACGTGTCCAGCTCTAGTAAGCAAATATTTATATTAAAATATGCGTTTGATGTTAAATTCAAATTCAAATTCTTTATTTCTCAAAATAAATAAATAAAATAAAATCAAACAAAATGAAATTTTAGTAATATATTTTTTTTTATATTAATTAAAATTTTATAATTATCCTGAAAGGTACAATTGATGATAATATAGTAATCAATAAGCATGCCAATAAACAATATATGTTAGGTTTATAATAATGATGATAATAATAGTTACAATGTTGATAATGGAATGTTAGGAATAAAGCAAATAAGTCTCTGCGTCTCTTTTCTTCCATGGGTCACCCATGGAAGAAATGTCACAAATGGACTGATATAACACGAAAAACATGTAAGATGATTGTTTAAAGAACATAATATGTGCATGTATTTATGTTATTTTAATATTCAACTCGCGGTCCGGGTTCTGATTTGTAACGAGACAATTGATTGTTGGCACAAAGAAACAAAAATAGCACACGAAGTATGCACTTAACGCGTTGAGGGTAAACGCGATATATTTTTTTTATACTTAATTTCTTGAATAATACCACTAATATTTATTATAATATCAATTGATAGCGACTTGAATGAATAAAAATAATAAATTTAGATAAATGTCCTCTCTGAAAATTGTATAGTTTTATTTATCTCTTGTAAAAAATATTTTTGTTTCTTATGTTGTTTTAACAATCATCGATTTAATTTCATTCAATAAATAACATCGTGTGTCCTGACTTCTGCTATGATATGAAATGTCAAGTTTACAATACATTCATTATCACAATAAAAGAACGTGGCTTTGTATAAATTAAATAATGGATGTGTAAAATAATGGGTTCGGAAATAGAACGAAAGAGTTCAGTCTGGAGGACATTTATCGCATCATCTTAAATTCATTGATATTCAAATTTTGAAAACTCTCGCGCCTCCATTGAACAAAACGCCCATCCACCATCTTGTCGAAAGGGCAGATGTGATCGGCTGATAATAAATAGAAGCCGGGAATAATAAATATGGCTAAATTAAAATGAGTAAAAATCATTTTGAAGAAGATGAGCAAAATGATAATTAAAGTGGCGATTTCCTGGGTGGTATTGGATTACTTCCAGAGGGAGACTTCTTGGGCAGAATGAAGCTTTTGGATTTTTTATTAAAAGCTTAGTTTACACATATAAAATACATTCTAAAACTGTCAAAAAAAATAGGACGCTGGTAAAGAGCGATTTCATGATCAGTGTTAGTTAATATGTCGAAAAAATATGTTACCAGTAAAAAATACAAATTCGGAATATGGTGAAATTGCCCCCATTCAGTTGATCTCAGTTTGATTTCAGTTTGAATAACCCCATTTTTAATAACCCAGTTTTTGGTCTTGTAAATCGCTCCTTAAACAAAAATCTTACTTTTGTTTGTAAATTATATATAATATATATATATATATATATATATATATATATATATATATATATATATATATATATATATATATATATATATATATATATATATATATATATATATATATATATATATATATATATATATATATATATATATATATATATATATATATATATATATATATATATATATATATATATATATATATATATATATATATATATATATATATATATATATATATATATATATATATATATATATTTGATAAGGTTTTGTAAATAATCCGTTCATAGGATGATGATTCGCAGTATAATAAAATTAATAAACGCTACTTGAATAGCAGCGAAGGAAATCCCAGCTTGGATTGGGAAACGCTTATGTTTGAATGAGATATACTTACGGATGTGCACGACTTTCGATTGTGCATGTTAGTTTATGGGTCCCTTTACCGTCGACGAACGATCACTCATCATCCATATATCTCAAAAATCGAGCTTTTTCCTTTTTGCAACACAAAATGCCTCCACTTGAGGCGAATTAAAGCGAAAAAACTAAAATAAAACACTTTGATCACATCGGCAAAGGCCGTTTCATAAATGGTGGATGACGTTTCGAAATAATTCAAAATTTCGGACGTTTCCAACATTTAAAATATGACATTATTAGGCTGCGTTAGTTATCGACGAGCCATTAAATCGAAATAAAAATAAAAAACCTCCAATGCACAATGAAATGAAAGAAGATACTTGCTAGTGAGAAAGCTACTAAGAAATGAAGCTACTAAGAAATGAATGAATATGTTGCAAAAAGGAAAAAGCTCGATTTTTGAGATATATGGATGATGAGTGATCGTTCGTCGATGGTAAAGGGACCCATAAACTAACATGCACAATCGAAAGTCGTGCACATCCGTAAGTATATCTCATTCAAACATAAGCGTTTCCCAATCCAAGCTGGGATTTCCTTCGCTGCTATTCAAGTAGCGTTTATTAATTTTATTTTACTGCGAATCATCATCCTATGAACGGATTATTTACAAAACCTTATCAAATATAAAAATATTATACAGTTTTTTTACCATGTTTCTTTACACATTTGCTAATGTTATACAATTTTATACAAGTTTACCTTATTTTGATATTATTATATAGTCTTTAGTATAAACTTCTCTGCCAGAAATTAAGATTGAAGTACCTATCTTCTTTCATTTCATTGTGCATTGGAGGTTTTTTATTTTTATTTCGATTTAATGGCTCGTCGATAACTAACGCAGCCTAATAATGTCATATTTTAAATGTTGGAAACGTCCGAAATTTTGAATTATTTCGAAACGTCATCCACCATTTATGAAACGGCCTTTGCCGATGTGATCAAAGTGTTTTATTTTAGTTTTTTCGCTTTAATTCGCCTCAAGTGGAGGCATTTTGTGTTGCAAAAAGGAAAAAGCTCGATTTTTGAGATATATGGATGATGAGTGATCGTTCGTCGACGGTAAAGGGACCCATAAACTAACATGCACAATCGAAAGTCGTGCACATCCGTAAGTATATATATATATATAGTTCATATATAGTTCATCATTCTCGTTAACACCTAAAGCATTCCCGAATCCGATCAAGGGAATCCTTCGTCACGATGTAAGTGGCTTTTATAATTATTTACTTTATAATCATCTTATTGATCAATTCTAAAAAGAATATATACACAAAACTATCAAATATTTCAAAATATTGAATTTTTACATATTTTATGTTTCGTTCATTGTAAATAATCCATTTAGGTTAAAGGTAATCTTTCCAACTAATAGGAAAGAGCTGACTGCTTCCTTTCATTGATATGAGGGCATGTCACGCTTTTAGTTTTAAGTTTTCAGCTGAATATTGATCGCAGCTTCTTTATATCGCACCTTTAGAAAATAAAAAAACGAAATTCGAAATTTTAAATTCTTCCATCTGTCAAGTAGCTCGTCTTGTCTTGTTATTTCCCCTGAAATAATAGGAAATTGAGTGAGTTTACGTATAAAGAAGGATTGTAGCTTAATTTTTGAGATAATTGGATGAAGGGTGAGCGTTTACTAGTTGAAAAATGGGCCCAACTTAAACCTACTCCTCTTTCCGCAAGTGAGAGGCATTCATCATTCTCGTTAACACCTAAAGCATTCCCGAATCCGATCAAGGGAATCCTTCGTCACGATGTAAGTGGCTTTTATAATTATTTACTTTATAATCATCTTATTGATCAATTCTAAAAAGAATATATACACAAAACTATCAAATATTTCAAAATATTGAATTTTTACATATTTTATGTTTCGTTCATTGTAAATAATCCATTTAGGTTAAAGGTAATCTTTCCAACTAATAGGAAAGAGCTGACTGCTTCCTTTCATTGATATGAGGGCATGTCACGCTTTTAGTTTTAAGTTTTCAGCTGAATATTGATCGCAGCTTCTTTATATCGCACCTTTAGAAAATAAAAAAACGAAATTCGAAATTTTAAATTCTTCCATCTGTCAAGTAGCTCGTCTTGTCTTGTTATTTCCCCTGAAATAATAGGAAATTGAGTGAGTTTACGTATAAAGAAGGATTGTAGCTTAATTTTTGAGATAATTGGATGAAGGGTGAGCGTTTACTAGTTGAAAAATGGGCCCAACTTAAACCTACTCCTCTTTCCGCAAGTGAGAGGCATTCATCATTCTCGTTAACACCTAAAGCATTCCCGAATCCGATCAAGGGAATCCTTCGTCACGATGTAAGTAGCTTTTATAATTATTTACTTTATAATCATCTTATTGATCAATTCTAAAAAGAATATATACACAAAACTATCAAATATTTCAATATATATATATATATATATATATATATATATATATATATATATATATATATATATATATATATATATATATATATATATATATATATATATATATATATATATATATATATATATATATATATATATATATATATATATATATATATATATATATATATATATATATATATATATATATATATATATATATATATATATATATATATATATATATATATATATATATATATATATATATATATATATATATATATATATATATATATATATATATATATATATATATATATATATATATATATATATATATATATATATATATATATATATATATATATATATATATATATATATATATATATTTAAAATAAAATTAGTATAAGCTACTTAAAAAGTAGCGAAGGAAATCCCAGCTTGTATTGGGAAATGCTTATGTTTGAATGAGATATACTTACGGATGTACACGACTTTCGACGGTGCAATGTAAGTTTAAATGTCCTTTTGCAGTCGACTAACGATCAGTATTCATCCATATATCTCAAAAATAAGGCTTATCCTTATGCAACACGAAATGCCTTCAATTGAGACGAATTAAGCGAAAAAATAAAAAATTAAACTATTGATCACTTCGGCAAAGCCGTTTTCCAAATGAAAGTGACATTACGAAATAATTCAAATTTCGAATGCTACCAACATTTAAAATATGACACAATTGGCTGAGTTTGTTATCAACGAGCCATTAAATCGAAATAAAAACAAAAAAACCTCCATATGCTCAATGAAATGAAAGAAGAAACTTCAATCTTAATTTCTGGCTGAGGAGTTTATAATAAAGATTGTATAATGTTATCAAAATAGGGTAAACCTATATAAAATTGTATAATATTTAAAAAATGTAAAGAAATATTGTAGAAAACAGTATAATATTGTTATATTTGATAAGGTTTGTAAAGAAATCCATTTATAGGATGATGTTTTTATTTAAAATAAAATTAGTAAAAGCTACTTAAAAAGTAGCGAAGGAAATCCCAGCTTGTATTGGGAAATGCTTATGTTTGAATGAGACATACTTACGGATGTGCACGACTTTCGACGGTGCAATGTAAGGTTAAAGGTCCTTTTGCAGTCGACTAACGATCACTATTCATCCATATATCTCATAAATAGGGCTTATCCTTATGCAACACAAAATGCCTTCAATTGAGACGAATTAAGCGGAAAAATAAAAAATTAAACTATTGATCAGATATTAAACCACTTTTGAGACAAAGTGTCATCCTTTAAACGAATTCTTAAAAAAGAAATTTTACAAAAAACCAATCAAATATTAACAATATTATACAATTTTATCTTATGTTTTATACTCTTGTAAATATCATATAGCCTTAAGTATAAACTTCTCGACCAGAAATTACGATTTATATCTTATTTCATGGCAACGAGCAAATGAAGTCTTTTATTTTTATTTTCATTTAATGGCTGGCTGATAGCGAGCCCAGCAATGGTATATCGTCCTTTTAAAGAGTGAATATATTCGAATTTCAAATCGAATTTTCGGTATGTCATTCCGCATTTAAGAGACGATTCATTGTGATTTTTTTCATTGTTTTTGCTTTAATTTGTCTTTAATAATGACATTTTATTTTGATTTGCAAAAGGATACGCTTTGTTTTTGAGATGTGGATGAAGGGCGATCGTTCGCTAGCGATAAAGGGATCCCATTAAACCTACATTGCACTGTCGAAAGTGGTGCTCATCCAGGCATACATCTCATTTAAAATAAGCATTTCCCAATCCAGTCCGGGAAAACCTTCCAGCTATGTAAGTGGCTTTTATTATTTTTATTTTTTCATCAAAGTGTCATCCTTTAAATGAATTCTTAAAAAAAGAAATTTTACAAAAAACCAATCAAATATTAACAATATTATACAATTTTAACTTATGTTTTGAACTCTTGTAAATATCAGATAGCCTTAAGTATAAACTTCTCGACCAGAAATTACGATTTATATCTTATTTCATGGCAACGAGCAAATGAAGTATTTTATTTTTATTTTCATTTAATGGCTGGCTGATAGCAAGCCCAGCAATGGTATATCGTCCTTTTAAAGAGTGGATATATTCGAATTTCAAATCGAATTTTCGGTGTGTCATTCCGCATTTAAGAGACGATTCATTGTGATTTTTTTCATTGTTTTTGCTTTAATTTGTCTTTAATAATGACATTTTATTTTGGTTTGCAAAAGGATACGCTTTGTTTCTGAGATGTGGATAAAGGGTGATCGTTCGCTAGCGATAAAGGGATCCCATTAAACCTACATTGCACTGTCGAAAGTGGTGCTCATCCAGGCATACATCTCATTTAAAATAAGCATTTCCCAATCCAGTCCGGGAAAACCTTCCAGCTATGTAAGTGGCTTTTATTATTTTTATTTTTTCATCAAAGTGTCATCCTCTAAATGAATTCTTAAAAAAAGAAATTTTACAAAAAAATCAATCAAATATTAACTATATATATATATATATATATATATATATATATATATATATATATATATATATATATATATATATATATATATATATATATATATATATATATATATATATATATATATAAATATATATATATATATATATATATATATATATATATATATATATATATATATATATATATATATATATATATATATATATATAGGTATATATATAAATATATATATATATATATATATATATATATATATATATATATATATATATATATATATATATATATATATATATATATATATATATATATATATATATATATATATATATATATATATATATATATATATATATATATATGTATATATATATATATATATATATATATATATATATATATATATATATATATATATATATATATATATATATATATATATATATATATATATATTCCAAATTGAAATGTTATTAAAGGTAAGTTATATTTTAAAAACAATAGCTGAGCTGCCTTTTCAGATTGCAGTCGATTACGGAAAGGCTTATATACAATTCCAGCACTGCTGAAGAGTTGATATATGGATGATGAGTGATCGTTCGTCGACGGTAAAGGGACCCATAAACTAACATGCACAATCGAAAGTCGTGCACATCCGTAAGTATATCTCATTCAAACATAAGCGTTTCCCAATCCAAGCTGGGATTTCCTTCGCTGCTATTCAAGTGGCGTTTACTAATTTTATTTTACTGCGAATCATCATCCTACGAACGGATTATTTACAAAACCTTATCAAATATAAATAAATATATATATATATATATATATATATATATATATATATATATATATATATATATATATATATATATATATATATATATATATATATATATATATATATATATATATATATATATATATATATATATATATATATATATATATATATATATATATATATATATATATATATATATATATATATATATATATATATATATATATATATATATATATATATATATATATATATATATATATATATATATATATATATTCATACCCCCAAAAAAATGGGCTGAGAAAGTCTACTTTAAATTCATAATAATATTCGGAATGGTAAGGAGATTTAAATTCCGTGGGCCGTAAGGCGACATTGATCGATCGCGAGGCCCGATTCGCGCGTCCCCCTCTGGTCCCTCTAGTGGTCCAAGAGACCTCGCGAGGCAGCATCCGTGCTTTATCTATGGGACATCAACGCGCGGTCCTCCCTTTGCCGGACCCGTGTCGCGGTTAATCTCGCTACTAATGTCCCTCATTTGTAAGACGCGACAGACCAAAGGGAGGCTCTGCTCGGGACCACAGATTAAACGTGATAAATATTGTTAATAATTCCGGACACTTATGGCGACCGAGAGACTTTAATCGTCGCAAATGACGCGAAAGCGCAGTGCGTCACATTTCAAATGTCATTAGCGCATTAGAGAAAACTTGGCCGGCTTCTTGTTCGCGTTTAATTAGTCCTTGGGTGGAAAACAGCTGATGCGCTTTAATTGTAATTGCATTAGGAATAATCGATGGAGGGCGTTAATGAGCGTCGCGAGGAATGCGCTGAAGCCCCTCGAGTGTCTAGTGTTGCCGGGAATAATTACCGTCGGCGTGATTAGCGAGCGCTCGTGTGACGCGGTGCGGGGCTCGAGCGGTGACGGGAGGCGACGGGAGGTGACGGTGTGACGTGGGAGGATCGCGGACTTGCGGTTGGCGTTCAATGCCAAGGGGACGCGAGAGCGCGAGGCTGAGGATGTGGTGGCCTCGCTCGCGTCACTGCGCACTGCTGAGATGCCGGCCAGCTTGGCTCACGCTGTAACTAGCTACTCATTTTAGTGATCACAATAAATACAGATATCATACAGAATTAATTTTTCGCTATCACAGGTACCGAGAAATTAAGTAAACATGAATTTATCGTTTTTTTTAATTTAATATATGTAGCTGTAATAATATGCCTTTTAGTAACATCTAGAGATGACATAAATTACAGTATACATTAATAGCCGAAAGTGCCCCAAGTTACTAAATCCTGGAAATTCTTATTGATAATGATTAACATAATAGGCTAAAATCAATATTGGTTAAAGTAACACCCACAGAAAACTAAATATATATCAGTAAATATTTTTAAAAAGGTATTAGGTTGTAACAAATCCAACATAGGGTTAATAACGACGACAAGGTGAGTGATTAAGTGACGATGTCTTGATAAATGATGTTCGGGGGTTAGTCGCGCGGTTGTTTCTCTATATCAAGGAGTTATATGAGGTTTAGGGATCACGGGGCTTCACTCGCTTCAAGGTCTTGTACGGGAATCTAGGAATATCTCACCGTCAAAGTTAGAATTCTTCGCTTCAATGCGTTAATACTCGCGATTGTGGACTATCGACTTTGGTTTTGCTTAACAGAGCCTCCTCGACATGACGTCTCATCATTCTTGTCAAGGCATCTATGTTGAATATGGCGCAAAGGAGGCAACTCCACTTGGCGGCCTATGTATTCAAGATAGATCTTACCTATTTAATGCCATTGCTTTGCCTAAGAATTCAAATATTATTATCATTAATGAACAAAGATTTTGATTTATGATTATTTTATAAATCACAGAAATAGCAATACAAACAATGTTAGTTGGGTTATTATTCTTCTATAATTTCATATATGAAACAAAAAAAAAAAAAAAATTGAGTAGCAACAATCGAAAATGTGTATCATTTTAGATATCTCGGTAGCAGGATGAATCAAAACGAGACAAGACGCAAGAATCAGCAACTTTGAGTTGTGGATTTTTCGTTGCATGGCATGATAAAATTACATAGGTACGTGACGTTGCCGAGTATATAAAGCTAGAGCTGCTCAAAAAGTAATTTAGTAAGAAATTTTGAGACAATCTAAATATTCCGATCTAGGTTGAGCCACAGTACAATATTTTGTTTCAAAGTTACCTGCCTATGCCCTGATGATGACCAAACTCCGATAGGAAACGAACTAGAATTGGATAATGGTAAACAGGCGGACGTTTATCTAATGACGTCACTCCCATTATTCATCATTCCCATTATAATTAAATGAGCATACGAGCGTATCGCAATCGTATGTGTTAATTACATAGAATACACCAACGCTGTGTAATTAAAACTATTATTGGTAGATGATGTAACGTCCTCTCCCATTGGTGAATTATTCGGTGAAGAGCTTATTGTATGAGAAGTGTAAATATATTACAGCACCTAGAAACGCCTTAAGTTGTTGGTCACGTGTCCGCGCTGATGAATGATCCACGAAAAATTAATAATGTGAAAAGTAAACTGATTATATCACAAGGTATGTTTTATTAGGCACATAACTATGTTGAATCTAGCGATTGTGTAATACAAGGATTGTCTGATTAAGTGAGATTCCAGCCTCTTCCTTAGCAGTGCGAGTTTTTTTATTACAAAAAATGTGTAACTGCAGTCAAGTGGATTTTATTTACACAAACGTAAAGCACCAAGTGTTTTTGTATTTTTTACAACATGTTCCTAACTACTACTGTTTAAATAGCAGTCAACGGGAGTAGCCGTTTTTAGAGGCCCAGGCATCTAGTAGATAACATATGCTGTAAAACAAAACCAATGTAGGAATTCCTAAATATCTACGTCAATTGCAGCAATCGGATTTTAAAAAAATCTATTAACCCTTAACGTCAGCCGTGGGTATAAATCTACCAATCGAGGTATAAAACAAAATTTAATCTATTAACAGCACGAGATACTGCGACTCCATGTAATCTCAGCGCTGCTTGAGAATTGAGTGTATGCGAACACGCATCATGCAGTCGTTCAAACTTTTGAGATATAACAATTTTGGGTACGTTTCTACTACTAAATATACTAAAAAATAACTAAAAGTAGGTAACATGTAAACAGTGTACCGGCGTGGCGGCATTTTATAATTGTCATCAGTCATATGACACACTGACATCGAGTATGATTTTGTACTGCTGTAAATGCTGAATCGGTAAAGCATTAATTTACGCGCGTGTTATATTGTATGTATTGATTTATATCTTGGTAATTTTAATGCTAATACTACCGATCGGTGGTTTGTCCGTTGCGACAACTCGCAGGCGGCCGATCTCCGTATTTGTGCAATTATGTAATTATACGCGAAAAAAACGCCTTCATTGAATAAGCCATTATTATACATTAGTATGAGTGCACTAACACCACCTGCAAAGAAATTTTCGAGGATTGAAAACATGCCGTCGTGAGTTTCATTCTTCTTGACTAGCTTTCCAAGGGTTAAAGCAGCGGATGTCAGCGCCCAGTCCAAAATATATGTACAAAAACATTAAGTTAACATTAGGTAGACCGGAAAGTCCTTTTCAACGAAAGCAATCAGCGATGGATATTTGATGTTTAAATGACAATTAAAATCGGACAGGGCCGAAATAAAAAGCTGGATCAATTAGTCTCTACCCATTTTTAACTGCGGGCTATTTATACCTACGTGTGACAGCCTTTTAACAGTCTCGAGTCGATAAAATTTTAACTGCCCCTCTCGCCGAAGGTGACGCTGGCCAGCTCGTCGATGTCGATTATTTAGTCGTCGCTTATCGCGAGTTTAAACCGCCAATAATTTATCGACTATCCCCCCCTCCCTCGAGAGAGCGTCGATACCCCGAGGCGAATCTCTCTCTCCTCGAACACCCAGGCAGCTTCTTTTTCTGCTTTATTTACGATCGACCGTTAAATTTGTTATTGCACTTTTTTACGGCTGCGATATCGACGAGACGCGACATTGTCTAGCTTGATTAAACGGTCGGAGCTATTGTTGTTTAATCAGCGCGGCGCCATGTTTATTTTTATATTCAGACAAAAAATAAACAAAAATAAAAAATAGAAAAAAGGTGAAACTCCTCTTGAAAAAGGTGCATTTTTCCATTCGGCATGTGTTCTGCGCCAATGGTTTTTTTAATAAATATTAGTTGAGACCTAAATCCAGCAATGTAACTATGAACTTCCTTTATTTGTCTCCTTCCTGTGCGTCTATATTAAAATAATTTATTTTATTTCGTTATTATGATTTTTCCTGTTTATTTTGACATTTCAATTTAAACTTTGTGTAGCCAACGCAAAATTTGTAATAAAAACTTAAGTTAGAGTTTAACTGATAGACATTGCCGCAAGTCGATAAATAATTTCCCTATTTTTTATGAAAGTAAAGTTTTATTATTATTATTATTATTATTACTTCCTACGCGGGTCGATCCAAATTTTTAACCTTATTATTTTGATGAATTTACAAGTTCTCATAAAATAACCCATCTAATAAAAATATTATAAAGTGTTGATGATACTTTAGCCTAGCAGGATCTTAATATATTAATTAAAGGACGAATTCTCTAGTATAAAATCTCAACTTTTTTTTATAGGGAAGGGATAGTTGTACGCATTGATCCCTTTAAAATCTGGAAATGATCATTTTAGATAATGAGTGGGCATAAGATATATTTATTACAGAAAATGCAATATTTTTCCATACTTATTTCCGTCCGATATTGTGTTAGGAATGGTAGGATACAACAGTCTTGAAACGCGTCGATATATTTCCCTAATTATATTTGCATATAAATTAATTCAAGGAACTATTTATTTGCCAGAGATACTATGTAAGTTTGAATTCTACGTACCGGTAAATTTATACACAGCGAGGAGATCGCATCTATTGTTTAATGTGCCGTACCACCGTACAAATATTTTTGTAGACAGGCCAGTGGGAAGGGTTATAGCTCTTCTTAATTCCTTACCCACAGAAATAGACATATTTTGTATAACCCTTTGGCAGCTAATAAGGCAACTCCCTGCTATCTCATGTTTATCATAATCTGTCTCTTATTTAGTTTTATATTTTTATGTTTTTTTCTTGTTCAATGTTAGCATTAATTTAGCTATGTAAGTCATTTATTTTTAGACTTACACTCTAGCTTTAATATTAAAGGGCGAATTGGATTCGTCTGTAATGCTCTTGAATAATATTTGAAACTAATAAATAATAATAATAATAATGATAATGACAAAATGCTGTACATAACAAATATATAATATACGCCTTGCGACCTGTTTTATTGTGATTTTGGCGATTCTAGTCGTAACCGAGTTGATTTTCTTATTATTACGGTATAACATGGTAATCATGGTCCAATGTACCGAGCAATAATATTTATGCTTACCTTAGGCCAAAAACAGAGATTTTATGTTATGTTTTAGAATTTATATTTTAATAGAAATATTTCCTTATTCGAGTTCATGCGAACAGCCATTAAAGCCGGGTGACGGGTTTATCCTCTGAAGGAAATATGACTTTTTGAAGTAGATAGCGTTGTTACTTTCGCTGGAGACGATAGGGAGGGTTTTCCTTAAGGAATTATTTTGTACACCTTTCCCCTAATCTTAATTTATTTTAAACACCCTCCCAAAATTTATTATAAGTCGTTAGTGAGAAGATATTGTTGCTCCGCTTTGCCATCATACGCATAGGGGGAAGTCCCCCAACGCCGGACGGCACCTAGCGTCGGACAATAATAGTATCTCGACAAGTCACGGCGCGATCGATACAAAAACGGGTGAAAAGGGTGCGAGGAGGCGTACGCTTTTCCTTTTCCTACGTATTTGTATCGTTCGCGCCGCGACTTGTCGAGATACTATTAGTGCCCGATGCTAGGTGCCGACCGGCGTTAAGAGACTTCCCCCTATGTCAAACAACGTTGTTATAAGGGAAATAAATGAATAATTCACATGAGGGATTTAATTAAATCCCACTCTTTATAACACTGATGCAAGTGCATGGTCTCAGGTGTAGTGATTTTGGAAGCTCTGTACCTACTAAGTTATTAGGACCATTCCGTTAATTCTTCAGATGGCAGAATTAATAAAAAATTGAATGAATGCATCACTGGTCATGTTAAATTAATCATCAATATCTAATAGGTATACCTGCTACAATAGGGTCCCTAATGCTATTTGTTATATATGTTAATTATATGCGATTAATAAAACATTGGCATGTTTTTCGTTTTTCTTTTGAAAATTGTTAATTATTAACTACAAAAAAAAAACGCAAAAAATGTCATTTTCATTGGACCAATATTAAGTTTTTTATAACATTTGCATTTCTTTCCTGAACATACATAGAATAGTGTGAAAATTAATTCAAACAATAAATATCTTAAGTGTTTATTGATTAATGTTAAAGTTAATACACATTCACATTGTTAATACACATTGTTAGTTTACTTCTACTGTTAGTATCTACATAATATATATATAAGTTTTATTATATTTGGAATTAATAACAAGTACCTAATGTTCACTACAAAACAGTTTTTGATGATGGAGCCATAGTAATTGAGCCCAGTTACCAGAATATCCAGTTACTTGAGCAATCCTCTTTTTGTATACTTTTCTTTTTCATAGCACAGAGATTACAATTATCCAGTTCCTGACCATCGTAGTACAGAAAGATATCGATTTTCAAAGATGGTTTTTATTTATTTTGAAAATATAGTAATTTTGAGAATGTCTACTCCATTAAAAAATATTACTGGAGCGTAGGAAAAAGAAATCTGTTCAATATGTCAACATGCTAGTCGCTATTCATTAACCTTTGGATGGATATTATTAATAATATTGTCCAATCTTAACAACAGAGATAAGGGCGAATATTGTTTATTATAGTATTTCCCGATGTCTTTATGTGCGCACTATTTATTTTCAGTACCTACGTTTTTTTTTCGAATGAATCGTTAAATAAATAATATGTTAACTTTATAATAATTAAAACGTTTCAGCGTACATACAGATCAGTGGCCTGGAACTCATAGCAGACTTATATTTTAAGTAACCCCCTAAAAAGAAGTATTGTGCCTTCAAATTAAACAAATTAGTACATTGAATTAAATCTTTATTCGCAAGAGGACTTTAAAAAAACACGCTAGAAAATCTCAATTCGTTCAATAGGCATTCGTGTTCTCAAAAATCGTTCAATATCTATGGTTGTCGCAGTGACGGGAAAGTACTATAATAATATTAAGGTTAAGATACTAGTTATTATAATAAGGTCCCAACACATATCAGAAGTCTTGGAGAGAACCAATTCAAAAACATCTTATTTGATGGCCTAGTCATGAATCCAGTATATGGATAATACTGAATTCTTATTCCAAGAGCATCCTAATGTAAAATAACGGAAAATTCATGATAATCAACTTTGCCAAAGAGCGTAATTTTTATTTTTATTTTTATGGACGACGGCTATATTGCTAGATTTGACAATTAATTTAAATTTAGATATTTTTAGTATTTTCTATTTATCAATGGATTTGAAACCAATTATAATTTACTAAAATTAATTTATATCCACACATCATGTTAGTTAATATTCTTTAATTAATTACATTATTTAAAATTTTAGAGGCAAAGGCGCCTCCAAGTGTAGGAAAGCCTACCTACTGGAGCAGAACTAATTGTATTGTATAGTACCTACCTACCTACCTATTCCTTGCTATGTTTTCGAAGAAGTATAAAGGTTTGTATAACCTTCCTGCACTAATTCCGCACCGATTAGTCCCGCTTTGGGCATTTAGATTTTCGGTTCTCCAAGAGTGGGTTTTCTGTTTGGGGTTATTCGACCTTCAATAATTTCTTTGCAAAACCGGAACTTTATTCGATTAGGTTTATATCGTGATTACTTTTCATTCACCCCAAATCTGGCAAAAAAAAATCTAAGCTATAGATCAAAATTCACTTAGATCTTTTCTGATATCCAAGTTTTATATTATCTACAAAATATTCTGAAGAAGTTGCGTTTCATAAATATATCTTTGCACTAATGGTTTGTACCTACCTACTCAGATAAAATATGTACGAGGTGGAACAGCTCGCGCATACCGGGGCAAGTCTGCCCACAATGCAAACGCTATCAGTGGGGTGTACTTTATGTGTTCATAAAATCTGCCAAGTCTCAAACGACTCGACGCACCCGTGCCCTTAAGTAGGTGGGTATCAGCCACGCCATTGGCCTTAAACGAAACGCACGTCGATTCGTATTCATTTTGTCATAATATTGTCGCTAATCCCATTCAATCCCATTCAACGAAAGTATGTGATTGTCATAAAGATGCAGATAATTACGCGCAAATATATAAAGATGCAAATATATAACGCGCAGTGCACTTTGAACAACAGTTAAATGTGAAGCCGACTAAAGATCTGGCACCATTAGTCATACAAACAATAATATTTGAAAAATAATGCGTCGTGGGCATACAAATCCTGCTAAGTATGAAATTACAAAAAAAAAATCAGGAAAAGATAGAAACATCTCAGCTTTTTTGTTACTGACTTAAGCTTTCTTTATAGTGTATACCTACATAGTTATAGTATACGTGCCTATACACTGCCAGTATTCGTAATTTAACTCCAAACAAGTAAATATATAAAAAATAATAAAAAACACGACTGCCGTTACAGAAAGTGAACTATTTTTGTTATGGTTTTTTTATGAACCGTTTGTGGTTTATGTAGGTATTTATCCATATAGAAAACATGTAGGTATGTATATTTCCGGAATGTACTCAATCAGACCTTTCATTTGACAATAAACACGATATATTTATCTTAATTTATTGACATTTGGACATTTGGACATTTAGACAACTACTCACTTGATACTTGGACGGTTAATGTACCCTTTGACACTCGGATAACATAGCGATTCTAACAATATCACACACTTCTAAATCGGTTCAAGTGTTTAAAAGTAATGGTGCAATAAAGAAACGGTTTAGAAGTTATATTATAAAATATGATGTTTACAAAACGATATTACCCAACTAAGCAAAGCTTGTGCTTGGAGGACAGTCTTGTTAAGATGAGTATAAATTAAACTGTCACATTAAACTACATAAATATGGTGTAAATATGAATTGGAATCATTTTATTTTTTGTTTGGCGAGATAAATTGATCATTTGGAAATTCCGCTATGTAAAAAATGGTCAGAGAAATTAAAAAAAACTGAGAAATACTATCTATACATAGCAGACAATTCTTGGCCCTGTGTACCTACCCAAAGCTGATTTTAAAATTATGACTTGAATTTTAATTGTCTAGCCGACGCAAAAACGATATTTCTATCATTTGGCATTAAGAAACATGCTTCACACAAAAATACACGAAAAGGCATGCAGATTTTGCATTCTCAGGACTTCAAAACGAAAAATTTGTGTTAATCTGGATAGTACGTATAAAGTGCAGTTAAATATCGAAGGCATTATGTGATCAAAATGAGTGTGAAATCGAAGTACAAAGGTTATTATTTAGCATACTTCAAATTTTCGTTAATAATTGTTTTTAGTTGAATTTCAATTAGAAATAAGCTATTTAGTTGCAAGAGGGAAAATTCATAGTTTCTAGCAAAGCGTTTGTTAGAAACGATCCTTTCCAATTATTCTAATTAGACTTTCCATTTGCATTTGCTATTGGTCAAAAATTCGTGGTCCAACATCGTTTACGTTACGTACTGCAATAATGGTGAATTGTATGGCATATATAGAGAAGCCTATCAATGTTTGCCGTTGCTAGAGAATGACACTCGTTGAGAATACACCCTCCAAGATGCTGTGATTTCCTTAAATGCTCATCAAATACGAACATTGTTTTCGATACTTATCTCAACATGCTTTCCATCAAAACCGACTGATTAGTGGACAAAATACAACAATTACATATCTGATGATAAATTGCATCAGATCCGTAGGTACCTACCGACCAGAATATCAAATTAAGATTTGCAACTGAGCAAAGAGATTTAAAGCGAGACATTGATATTAACACTCAACTAGGTATGACAGCGCCCAATCGTCGGAGCACGACGCATTTATAGAAGAGTTAAAACTTAAAATCTTACATATCTCCCAGGCGCATGATTCAATTAAAAACCACGCGTCGGAAAATATAAATAAATGGATTTATCCCGATTTGCTATTTACTTAATTTATTCATCAAAGATAGCGTTGGTATGGAATTCTCCATGTCGTTTCATCCCGGCCGGTATAAAAGCGGGCGCGACGCACCTGGTCCGGCGTGACGGCCGCCGTCCGGACTTCCCGCTGCTATATAGTCGCTCGTTTAGCCGCGGCTAAAAGTGAGGATAAAACGCGCGCCCGGTAATCCGGACGCGAGAGACTTTTAATCCTAAATTATGGCACCCATTCGTGGCACTACACGCGCACAAACACTCCACAGCGCGCGTCGGACATTCTACCCATTTTTATTGTCTTGTAAATTATGGCACTTGGCAATTAAGAAGTTTATTATATTGGATGATATTAAAGACGCGGCGCACCATGTAGGTACATATATCGTTAATGGGATTTCGGGAATTTTAATCCGCGTGGTAATATTTGTATATTTGTATAGCGCAGGATTTGCTGGTTTTTATAATATTTATTTTCTTAATTCTAACTAATATAACTTTTCAATATTTAGACAGAGAGATATTTTAAAGGCGTTATTCGTTCGATCTTGCTATAATATATTATGGAACGTATATTTATTTTCCTATTATGGCTCCACCCTTCCCACCTTCCCCTATGCCTGTTTGTTTTTCAGAAAAAAAATGTTTAAGTGGAAAAATGGTATTAGCTTTGTCTTTGAAGTTGAATAATTTTGTGATGAAACAGCTGTATGTTTCCTAAATAATGATATAATAAAAATATCAAATTACCTACATATACCTACATAATTTAAGATCAATAATATTTAAAAAATCTAAATTTCTCTGGTTTTCCGATTTTTACAAAATAAAACGAATATATTTTTATATGCAACGAAACGCCACTAAATTAGTTTTTTTTAGCTAAATATTTTATAAATTCTGAAAACTGCAAATTTCAATCATTTTGTTATATTTCTATACTATAATACCTACTGATATATTTTTAAATTTTCGAAATTTCTCCGGTTTTGTCGACTTTAACAAAATAATACTGACATATTTTTATATGCAACGTAAGGCCATTAAATTAGATTTTTTAGCAAAATATTTAGTAAATTCTGAAACATGCAAATTTTAATTATATCGATATATTTTTATCATACCTACTGATATAATTTAAAATTTTCGAAATTTCTCTGGTTTCTCGATTTTTACAAAATAATACCTACAGATATATTTTATATGCAACGTGATGCTATTAAATTATATTTTTTATAAAAATATTTAGTAAATTCTGAAAACTGCAAGTTTCAATCGTTTTGATATATTTTTATCATACCTACCTACTGATATATTTTTAAATTTTCGAAATTTCTCTGGTTTTCTCGATTTTATCAAAATAATACTAATATAATTTTATATGCCACGTAAGGGCAATAATTTAGATTTTTTAGCAACACATTTCGTAAATTCTGTTAACTGCGAATTTCAACCATTATATTAAGATATTCATTTCAGACTATCTCGTGGATTACATACCTACATTGCAATAAAAAAAATTAAATGACTTTTTGATTCGTACCACTTTATATTATAATTCGTAAAAACTATTATTAAAATAAAATAAAACATAAAGAAACAAATGAATCGTCACAGCAAACGCCCACGTGAGAACGCCTGATTAGAAAAATCGTAAATTCGACCCAAATCTCGACATGTCGAGATAACGTCGTCGAGACTGTCAAAACTAAGTGATGAATTTTAATAAAGATCGATAGCGTCACAGGGGTGTGAAAAATATCTAATGAGTTTTTTTTTCTAATTGGATATTTAACGAGTCTGCTGACCTGACATTGCCCGAACGACATTCACAGGATAGTCCGCCGCATGCCACTGTGCACCGAAAATCACTTAAAGTCACTCAAAAACACACTCGGCCCAAAAATCACATCGATCACAGTCGAAAATAAATCACCGCTTCGAATAATTTTTTTTGCGAAAAATCAAAACAAATATTGTGCACCGTTATGTATATGTGTAAAAAAAGGACGAGCGCCGCGAGGAGTCGGCGCACTGGTCCGCGGTCGGCGTCACACTGACGGTCGGCGCGGGGCGCGGCGGTCGCCGGCGCGCGGTCCCCGCGCCCCGCGCCGCCGCCCCTCGCGCCGCGCAGTGGGCGGGGCCAGCGAACGCCGCCCGGCCTTAATTACGCCCGCCGAACAAGGACGGCAACACACAAATGAGCGAGGCGGGGGCCATTAAGAGCGAGACAAAAACGAGCTGCGCGCATAATGAGAGCGGCGCGGGGGAGTGGGACGGCGCGACGGGCGCGCCTCTTTGCGCCGCGGATTACCGCGGATTAGCGCGCGCGAATGAGAGCGGAGCGCGCGGATTTTGCGTAATTAGAAAATTGCGCATGCGGCCGCCCGGACCACCCCAAATCTAATTAATTAAAATATATAATGCCCAAGCCTCATTACCACCTCGACGAAACTGGAAATGTGTCAATATTTCATGGATAATTATTATGTATACCTAATCTTCCTAATATTTAACGCGAATACAAATGATTGCTGAATCTAAAACTAGGTTTTATTACATATTAAATATTAATCACGGCAATTCCTAATTATTCCGTTTTGAAAGGGTAGGCATTCGTATCTTTATAACCTACCTGTCTGTTTTGTTCGCCCCCGGGTTTCCGTTCCGCTCAGGTGTTTGCGGACACATTTGCGGCGGGCTTTTTTTGCGTGCGTAGACGTTACAAAAAAGACCACCCATAGTCCGTAAGCGAGTCCACTGACCGTCCGGTCCTTGAATGGGACGCCGCGACCTATATTGGTAGGGGCGAGGGTGGTCGGTGGTCGGTGGCGCACGGGACGGGTGAAACACCCCATGCTGAACAGGTGCTTCTCAAACGTTCTCTTATTGACGAAAAGAATAATAATATACCTACAAACAGAGTATGTATTGTACCTACCTATAGGTATCATATTTAATTTTAACTAAACAGTTAGTAGGTATGCCAGAGCTCCTGTACCTACTGATTCAATGACAGAATATTATATCTTTGACAATTAACGTCATGGGATCAAATCATATATTCTCTAGGTATAGCAATAAAAACAATTAATTAATGTAAGTACCTACCTAAGTAGGTATTAAATACCAAATAATGCATGTAAGTAAGTAGGTAGGTAGGTAATTACCTACCTACTCAGCTGTAAACAATAAAAAAACTTTTTTTTATATGATATTATATGATGGGTTACGGGGAAAAACGACCAATGTACCTATTCTTTTGCGAAAAAGAGATGTTATTTTCCTGCGGTTTATTTAGGGTGCGAGGAATGTGGGTAGAAGGTTACGTCCCGACGAACGCGAACGGTTAGCATTACGCGCAGGTAAAGGCTGGCGACGTTTTCAAGCGTTTTTTTATCCACAAGGTACCTATATGCCTTTTTGTGAAACCCGCCTTGTTGCCTATTGGCACCATCTTCTAGATGGGTATTTGTAGCATCACGCAGTTAAAAACACTCAGGCGGTCACCCATCCCAGTATTGACCGCGCCCGCCGCTGCTTAACTTCGAAACAACGAGGAGAACCGGTGACAACGGGGCTACGGACGCTACAAACGGACGTTTGGCTATCTGCGTGGGCCGAGTAGTGGAAAATCTGGCGACCATATCCGAGCTTTTACGACTCGTGACGTATTCGCTTTGATTTCAATTATGTTCTAAGAGAATTTACTGTCTGGTATACCTACTGAGCTCAAAGAAATCATACATAAGAGGTTATATTTTAAATCAGCAAATTCTATTAATGGAATTACCAAAAAAATTTTTAATTATTGATCGTTTATCCCTGAAGCCCTTCAAATAATATATACATACTTATTTATAATAATTTAAAAATAATAGGTAGGTAGGTAGGTACTAAATTCCATTGTGATATTTTTGATTATTTATTTTGCTATCAATACAATATTATAAGGATTAAATTATTACCTATCTCAACCGCAACTAAGAAAGTGCTTTCTTAGATATCTAATATAGGTAGGTACCTACCTCAGATTCTCCAAATCATTTTAAAAATATGCCATCAAAAATTAATTGTTATTTTAAAAACGAACGCATCAGGTTTGATACCTGTTGTAAAATACCTACCTACCTACCTACTCTGTTGTAAAATAACGTTGTAAAGCGATTTAAAAAAAAAAACAGTCAGTATACATTATTTCACTGGATCCCCCGCATCGTAATGTAGATAGCCCGCATCGTATCATACGTGCTTTCTATATGTCGAAAAGCAATGGATAGTCCAGACAGTAAATACCATCGATATAGAATTTCCATCGATGGTAAATACTTACGCAATGGTCGATAATGACGCCCCATACGATCGATAAGGACACGGCTACATACTACCAAGACAACTGCAGGCTTTAGACGTTTTGGCAGTCAGACTGCTCCAGACATACAGCGGGTATTTCAATGCCAGAAACGAAAATTGGACAACAATGTTTGTCATGCCGGCAATGGTGTTAGGTACCTACAACTTGCGGTGTCAACTACAACGGGCGAGCCCGTCACCACAGGACGTTTTAACGATTTTCTCGTTCTGTCGCCCTGCAGTGAACGTAGAAGACTTTGGACAGAACAAATCCAACGTCCAGCTACGTCACAACCCGCAAGAAGACAACGCCTTACCGCGAGATAGCCAGTGTTACCTGGCGGGCCGACCCTCGCGCCCTTGCTTCCAATTGTGACCAGATTTCTCCGGTCTCTCGATTGGTTCCGAGTTCGAGGTCGCTTGCGCGGTCCTCTCCCTTACGAAGCGGTGAAACGGTGTGCACCGAATCTATCGCGGACCAAGGCGTCCTTTGCCCGACTCTGAACCGGGATCGGATGGCCAATGGTCATTTCAAGAGCAGTCGCCGTAAGGTAGGCAACCACTTCCGCTCTATAGGAAACAATACAGTTCCCAGACTCCCCCGACTGTTAGTCGGAGAGCACAATCGATTGGCTTGCGCCGCTCGGTGCGCAGACCGTCCAGGAGCGCCAGAGGTTTGATTCCCAGGGGAGACTGGTTGACCCAGTGTCCTACCCAGGTTCGCACCCCATGCGTGGAGGCCATCGGATGGGTGTTGACCCGTGAGTGTGACCGACCCTGAACACATGGGTCATCGTGGCCACCTCATCATGGGCCCGTTAGCTCCCTGTTAGGTATCTACAACATTATGCGTCATATTTATATTATCAAGCACGACGCAGCGTATTTACGAAATTGTGTCCATGTTTGGCTATTATTGCAGCTAGGACGATCGTTATCTAAGGGTCCGACCTACATAGTTTTAAAAGGTGAAAAGAAAGTTTCTAAGCGAATCTCTCGATAAGGAACCAATTTACAATTTAGACTCAAAAAAGTTGCCCATTGCCTTAGACAATAAGGCTTTAACCTGATTTCAATAACTTTCAGGCGCGATTACACCTACAATGTAAGCGGTGATTGTGTTTTATTTTAATTTCATTATATTGACTGGTTAATTATCTATAATATCGTCGCGCTTAGCCACATTTTTAATTTAGGCCCTAAATTAATTACAATTAATTTAAACGTGGGAGCGCTCTGAGAGTTACGCTAAGTATGCTTTACCATTAAAACACTCTTTATACCACCACTGCGCAAAGACTGTTATTCTTTGCTAGCGCTGCGATCAAAAGTTTGGTTTGCGCCCGGACGCCGGCGCGAGCGGACGTAGAATCTGTGCCTGAAGCTTCGTCAACGCTGGATTTTTATTGATCAAACCCTACAAAATTGTCCTCGCCTATTTCTTCGCGTGTCCGCCCATTTCGGATATTTTTCTGAGGTCTCATGTCGCCTTAACTCAGTGTAGGTATATGTGTGTGCATTTCAATTCTGTCGAGCGAATACAATAAGAAGACACCCACTTACACATATGTTGCACGCAGCCATACCTACATATTAACACTTCGTAGTAGGAGTTGGTTGTAAGAGATTGTCGTATGATAATCAACTTACCCATTGTGAAATTTCACAAGAAAGAGTAGAAATAAACAAACAAACAAACACACGTCCGAAAGATCTACCAGATCGTACACTGCTCTATTTTGTACCATTATATTTCTTTAAAATTCATTGAAATATGAAATGAAATAGACTTTTTAGATTGCTGTACGATTTCATATAAACATTTCTGACAATCCTGGCGCGTCTTGCGCCGTGCGCCCGCCTATTTCCGGTGTTCAGAAACGTCAAATCGCTAAAGCGATATATCAAATATATCTGAATATATTTACTAATAGGACATTGAAGATTTTCATGGTTGTTTGTCAAGATACCAACGAAGCACCTGACGTTTCGGCAATGTTGCAACCGCCGTTGTCGAGGGTATTCAGTCTACCCTGGATTACATCGGTTGGAACATCGTCGAACCGTCGGGTGCTACAAACTTCATGAGGTAAATTCATTTTTATTTTAGACTAGCTGACCCGGCGAATTTCGTACCTACCGCCTAACAGTCAATGGATGTCGTGCTACAGATTAGCTGAACTTAATTTATGATTATATGAAAGTAATACAATGAATACATAATAAATATTAAGTTCACTACTTTATTAAGATAATAACACAAAAATAATCATAAAAGTACAAAAATTAAGTATATCGAAAACGCGTGTCAGCAAGACATGATTGAATTAAATTATTCACATATTGTGCAGCATGGGATGCACTCGGTTTAATTATCTCCATTGAAGCACCTTGTGATATACGACATTTTTTGTTTTTTTTACATGCGCAAGAACAAATAAAACGGATGATTTGACGACACGTGAACATGCCACGTACAACTGACCATGAGAAAAACACACACATTTACATTTTGTAGGAGAAATGTTTTTCTTTTATTGTAATTTTCCATTTTTCGTTTTTAATAGTTAAATCGATAAAACGCGTATATTAACGTTGAGGAAGCTCTGGCATTTTGTACGTTGAAAATAAAGTGGTCAAGGACAAGGCTGGCTGTCGTCCGTCGGCGCGGGGCGACGGCGACGCGCGGGCTGTGCCGATTTTTTCCCTCCAAAACCGAGCAAACACACGAACATCAACAGCGCGGGGATTTTGAAGTGTTAAACAGCCGAACGGCGAAAAAAACCTTTTAAATTTTCGTAAGAGCGGATGAAAAATTTCGCTGTGAGATGCGAAGGTGAGGTTGAGAATGTCTGATTGTTAGGTACTACGTAAGCATTCTATAGGTACTAATAATAATAATAATATTAATAAAATGAAACTATTTATTTGCACTTACAAACATTGGGCTCGATTGCGTTTCTTCGTGAACTAAAATCGGAAATTTAGTTCGTGTGAACGAGACAGGTCAATACGCCAGAGCTGAATGTAAAATTAATGTTTGTCCCTTTTTCGCATTAAAACTACCCACCAAAGTTAAAGCACCTGAATCCAAGACCGCGCCGAACTTTTTGGCCCTGACCCTTGCTGTGATGTACCAAAAAGCCTTGCAAACCTAATTCTCAAACAAATATGTTTAGAACAATCTGTCAACCACTGGAACAACACGCCAGGGTTGAATCAATCCAAAGCGCTAATTAAGGCCTACGACCCTAAGACGGCCCGTGAGGCCTTATCGCTAAATAGGAACAATCTACGCATACTGGTGAGGGCGCTCACGGGGCATTGTGGCCTCAACAAACACATGTGCAACCTCAAGCTCCGAGACACAACAATGTGCAGGTTCTGCCAAGGGGCAGGGGAAACTCCTCTGCACCTCATGTGCGAGTGTGGCCCGCTGATGCGTAAAAGATACATCCACTTGGGTGGTCATTACCTCCAACCTGAGGAGGTAAAACAATCTGGCGCCAAAAGCCTGTTGCGGTTCTTAAATGACACGAGGATTATCACAGAACTATAGTAGGTGGCGAACACAATAGATCAGCAATGGTCGCAGTGTTACAAGGCTCATAAAGACCTTAGAAAAGCCCCACACAACTAATAAATAAATCAAAATGTACCATGGATTGTGGTTTGCACGTATGAATCAAAATGACGTGTATCGGTGTTGTTACCATGTCACGCCAATTTTATATGATATTATTTTAAATTTTAAAGTTTAGTTTTATGAAAAGATTTGAATAAATTGTTATAGTTTATGAGTCAGTAATTATTTAATAAAAAAATTGTAGCAAATAATTAAAAAATTAATTTAACTACAAAATATTATGTTATAAAAATTAAAGCTGAACTCACTCTTGTTTACATATATGGGCAATTTATATTGTTAGAGATAAGAAGGTGTGTAAATTGTGTGTGTGTAGTGTGTTCTTATTATTGAAATGTCATGATGATACTTTCAGTTTCCGTTCTTCCTTTAATAATCAACCACTGAATGAGATATTATTTAAAAACCACCTGTGTCCATCCTAAAATAATGTTCTTTTATCTCAGAGCCAGGTATTGGTGAATGGCAATGATATTGGTCTCCAATCGATGTAAATCTCCTGGGCACTATATATTATGGTACCTGCGCCGATGTGGTAATCTACCACATAAAATAGTAATAATCAATATGGTTGCCAACGTTCGGCAGCGGATATGGCACCAGAAGAAGAAGAATAATTCCTCTGTGATAATATCTAGGTATTTTTTTAAGCGAAGGATTATTGTAATCGATTGTCTACAGGTTATTACCAATGTTAACAAATTATATTTCAAATTATTATCGGTAATAAGAATATTATGATTGGTAATCAGAATCTAGACATATTATTATATTATTATCTACTGATAATGATCATGACGGCTAAGTATAAATAATATCAATCTTCTATGCATATACCTACACAGTCTTAGAAAAATACGTTTATTAATTAGGTAAAAGGAAAGGTGTAAATATGGAGTAACTAGGTAGGTATTATTTAAAAACGATTTCTCAGCTCGTGTTTCATCGGCAATTATGGGTTTACGTTTTAAGTAAGTTCAAACTACATAGTTGCAAAGGGATACGGATGCGACAATATGCTTCACCCGTCGGATGCCAACAGTGCCTATAGGCACTTTGCGTCGTTTGACAGATTCGCGCGTAACCGTTGCGGCCAGCCCTCATATATATTATATAAATATATAATATACACGACTAAAATACGAGAGGGAATTAACGAAAAAACGATATTGTCAGTAGTTATTTATAAAATCGACTAAAAAGTTGCCGCGCAGGTTTTGCGCTCGAAGGCTGGCTTTCGATCGGTTAAAGCGCGGCAAGCGACAGGTGAACTTTTCCTGGTTCTGGATTCGATTCCCGGCTGGGTCACCATTTTTCGTAAGGATAGAATAACGAAATTGCATTTGAATTCTTTCGATCGAATGCAATAACAAGACAAACTTACGCACATGTTACACGAAAGCATTGTGAAATAAACCAGCCCTTTGTGAGATTTCACGATAAAGATATGAAAAAAGAAATAAACAAACTTTTGATTTGCGTTATGGAAACATGGAGAATAATATGGGTACCTACTATGCCTCACTTTTGATATATGCAGAGTATATATATATACCTAAATAATTATGCATTTGTAGAAAAAGACGAATTTATAAAGAACTTGCCGATATCTATATGATCATTGTTAAATAATGCATTTTGTATTGATTTGGGACGTGATATGCCATGATTTTTAAAACGTATTTTATCATTTATTTAAAACCTTACTTGTCACTATAAATTAGTTTTCTTATTTGAACCCTATTCCATATTACCTACCAGCATAAATGCATTTTTAAATACCTTATAACTTAGCCTTTACCTTACCTGTGAGTTTAAGATAGATAACTAATTATTCACTGAACAGTAAGTTAGAGTTAAAATTTGATTAAATAAACCAAAAAGTATAATGTAAAACAGAACACTTTTTCCTTTTTTGTACGTTCTCATCTAGCTACCTACTTAAGTATGGTGAAAATGAAGTGGACAGTAGTGGAGCAGCATGACGTCATCGAAAAATATGACGATAACACTTAATTTTTATAAAAAAGTGTTTACTCTGATTTACTAATTGACATCATTAGTTAGTAGGTTTAATGATGATTTTTTTATTTCACACGGGATCGCACATTAGCTGATTTCTTTATTTCACTTAGTAAACCTATTTCCGCTTGATAAATTCACCGTATTTTTATAATTATTTAAAATTACTTAGTCAGCATTTGCACGGTGTAAGATAGTCAATTTTAAATAATCATATTATGATATGGCACAATGACGCGTCTAGTAAACAAGTCCTACCTAATGAGTATATTGTATTATAATATATAAAAAATCCATAATCTCATTATCCATTCTCGAGTATTTTTGGTTTAAACTAGCAGTAAATAGAGCCAACCGCAGTTTAAACTGGCTTGGTCCGGTAGGTGTCGCCCTCAAGCGGCCACTTGCCCGACGAGCTAATAGGCGAGTTTCCCCCGGCCCCCGAGTGGCGGCGGAAAAGCGCCCCTGAAAGAACGGGAAAAACTGTTTACGGCGCCCATATGTGTCCCTTAAATACTTACCGGCCGCGCGGCACACATGCGTCCCGACGCCCGGCTTTATAGCCGAGACGCGAACCGCTAGGGGCGAGCAACGCCATCTGCCCGTGGGTGGCGGGACTTTCAGGATTTTTAGCCGTACAGTCGCTACAGTCAGTTTTACTGGTTTTTAAAGTAGGCCACGCAGTGAATCTCATCTCATTAAATCCCAATTAAAATCGCCTTACCTGAAACAAAAAGAAAAACAAATTTGTGAAACTCATTAACGGAATATTGTATGGGCATCGCTGTAATCCGCTGTTGTGGGTGCGGGAAAATCCTGACGGTTGGCCTTAATGAGCGCTGAAGAGACGGCTTCAGCGATATTCTGCCCCTTCGTCGGAACGGGCGTACAGTCGTTCAAATCGGCTAATTTGCATAGTGGCGTAGAGAGCCGACGAGTACAGTATTCCTAAACGGAAGTAAGTATGGGAGAAATGTAGCTAGTTAATTATATTTATTAAGTAACTTTAGCATTATTTGATACTTGCTCTGGTGTAGCCGATTTGAAAATCATGATTTACGCGAATGTATAATATAATATATTGTGTGTCCTCGAATCTAGCCAAAACCTTGTTTAAAGCCTGAAAAAATTACTTAAACATATCCTTACACTTAAAATACAAGTCTCCATAGCAGCTTCGAAATTTTTATTGCAGAGCTTAAAGTTTAACCCGTGTTTCATATGGTTTTAGAATAAATCTTACATAAGTATGCATAATTATGTATGTTTTAGTTTCATTGGTCTAGTAAAATAAACTTTTAGCGTATATTTTGGTCATCTCAAATTGGTCACATTGTTTTGGTCGCACTGGTAATTATTCTGAAATCATTTCGATGTCTGTACACTTTGATATGCTAAAGCTTAGAGGAGACTGCTACCTACTGCTACATCATTGTGACCATTAATGAAACATTATTTCTTCCAGCTAACCTAGCTATTTACCTAGCCCTTGCCTTGTTCTGTATTCCTTTTCTTTCCCAGACACATTGCTTTTGACCTTTATTCTTCTGAAACCTTTTTCGCCTGTATTGCTATTTCACTTAGATTTTCAACCTAATTCTGAGTGGTTGACTTAAAGAACGATAATTTTACCAATTGTATGTGTAAGTACCTACCTATATGCGATACGTATATGCGATTTTTGCTCAAGAAGCTCTTTGCGAATTCTATTGCAATAAGAGCTCGGCCATATCCCACGAGGAAGTACATCGGCATGACACCAGGAATAAAACCCTGTATCTCCAACCGTTCGTAGCACGTACTGCCAAGTTCCAGGCGACTAGTCGATACTTAGGCCTCAAACTTTTCAATATATTGCCCGAAAGATTAAAAGAAATTAAAAACATCGATATTTTCAAGAGATCCATCCGAGTCTATCTGCTTAAAATCAACATGTATGCCCATAACGACTTCTTAAAATATTTTGAAAATACATAGCATCGTATCTACCCAGTTAATCTAATACATATTATTTACCGTTAATTGTTTTGTTGTAAACTGTTATCATATAGTCTATGTTTTCGTAAATTGGTAAGTTTAAAACTATATATTGTATATCATCTCTTGTCTAAATTGAGTAACTAATTTAAGATTAATTACTGTCATTCCTACACAATTGTATGGTTGTATTGGAAATAAATACCTTTTACTTTTACTTTACTTTTATATAATATATATGTATATATATATATATATATATATATATATATATATATATATATATATATATATATATATATATATATATATATATATATATATATATATATATATATATATATATATATATATATATATATATATATATATATATATATATTTATATATATATATATATATATATATATATATATATATATATATATATATATATATATATATATATATATATATATATATATATATATATATATGTATATATATATGTATATATATATATATATATATATATATATATATATATATATATATATATATATATATATATATATATATATATATATATATATATATATATATATATATATATATATATATATATATATATATATATATATATATATATTCCCAGTCCGGGAAAACCTTCCAGCTATGTAAGTGGCTTTTATTATTTTTATTTTTTCATCAAAGTGTCATCCTTTAAAGGAATTCTTTAAAAAAAGATTTTACAAAAAACCAATCAAATATTAACTATATATATATATATATATATATATATATATATATATATATATATATATATATATATATATATATATATATATATATATATATATATATATATATATATATATATATATATATATATATATATATATATATATATATATATATCTCTCTCTCTATATATTATGTATGAAATAAGAATAAATTAATAAATTCATTCATTCATTGCACCATGAAACATTTTATAAATCTCGTATTATTAAGTATTGGATTTTAGTGGAAATATTATGTAATTAATTTCATTGGGGGCAATGCGAACCTTATTGGCGATGGTTTGATGCATCATTTTTTCTGTTGGAGCCTAAAAAGGATGTATTTCAGTCTTTCTACTAACCGTTATATGGAGTAGTCACAATTTAGTGGCAATTTTAAGTTTCAATTTTTAAAATTGTATGACAAGCTTTGGATCAACAATAATATTAGACGTATGGTACAAAGATAAGACATACAGTAAATCTTATATCTTCATTGATATTTTAATCATCATATTATATCAATGTTATAGTTATATATCAAGATAAGTATCTCATTTTTGTAAACTTTGTCGAGCGAGAAAACACCCTGTTTTAGGGGTTGTTCGGCAGCGTATGGGGTAGATAGCTACAATAATATTCAAATTCTAACAACTTGTAAAACGGAAGAAATATCTTTAAAAATATCTATTTCATTTGCAGAAAAACAAATTATGAAATAATATCAACGTGAAATTATTTGCGATTGTCTTTCTGAGCCTACCTATTATATATTATACCTACCTATAGTGTTCTGCAAAAAATGAGGCGTATCATTTTTCGTTTCTTTCTTTTACCTTTTGATACAGGTTTTATCATTTATCTCTGCATGCAGTTACACTTAGTTTAGATAATGGAAAACGTGTTCTAAGGTACATGTCTCCCTTTTTCAGTATGATAGGGTACGATATTATAACAAAGGTCTTAGCGAGGTCTAATAAAACACCGATGTTTCTAGGTGGGATATTTCCAATTATTTAGAAAATAAAAATATGTGTCGCAGGTACATTGTTGCGCTAAAGAAATCGTTTTGTTTTATGTTGATATAAAAATATCTAGATATTAGTTAAAAAATAATTAAAAAATAATACCTACACATATTTAAATAATAGTAAAAAGCAAATATATTTAAAAGAATAAAAAACACGACTGCCATAACAGAATGTGAACTATTGTATATATAATTATTTTTATTACGGTTTATTAAGAAATATTTGTGGTTTATGTACAGTGGAATCTCGCATAAAGAGTAATTTGCAGTAATTCTTCATAACGAGTATTCGCACCTCTCATAACGAGTATAGGAAAAATTGTTTCGCTGAACGAGTGTTTAGGTTAACGAGTATGAGTCCGAAACGAAATATTTACTGCACTGTATTTATCCATATAGTTATAGATACATGTATATTACCGGAATGACAACTACTTACTTAATATTTGCACAGTAAATATATTCTATGATATTCGGGATGACATAACAATTCTAACAATACCGTTTCATTCTAAATCGGTGCAAGCGTTTAGAAGTTATGGTGGAATAAAAAACGAAATTACAGACTTTTTTTTTGTTGGGCAGTCCTGTTTAACAAATAACCGTTTACATTTCTGCAATATGTTTTGAGTTCATCCTTTTAAAACAAATTTTATTATTTAAAATCGCCTTGCATCCGTTTGCCTTCCCTCGCCATCGCTTTTCGCATCCCTCCCTCATTTTCCCTGCGAAGCCTGGGGCTTAATATCTGCATAGCTGCCGCCAGACAGGCTCTACAATTAAGGGTCGGCGAGACGAGTAATTAAAAGGTCGTTTTAATTGCCGCTCGGTTGGCGCCACTTGTTGCGCTTAGGGGTCGCTCTCCCGCTCGGAGGCTGCCGCGGGACGTCCCGTTTCGGGATAACGGGTTACCAACCGTACTAATTTAATAATTAGTAAGATTTCCATAAATTAGGAAACTGGGGTTGTATTTTTATTCAGTTTAAAATGAAACACACGTTCGAGATATCGGTTGAAAAATTTCGCAAATGGGAAAGGAATTTAGCGCATCATTATTGATCTGCGGCAGGGACAAAAACATTCATGATTTTATAAAAAAGACAAAAGCAAGTTCCGCTATTCGCAAAGAAAAAAATCAGGCTTATCTTATAACAAGTTAGATTCGATTTTTTGATTCTTTAGCGGTAGGAAAATTTCGAGACCGCGCACAGCATTTAAAAAAAATTATTTATGGTAACATATACAGCTGATTGATTATGTAATATATTACTAGTATGGTATTTATTATAGAGAAAGCTTACCAGGACTTCTATTCCGTTAAATAGCATTCCCCAATAACAGATCGACCCGCCGCTAGATATTATAACCATTTATCATTGGTAGCTGAAAGTTTCTAGCTTTCAAAATCTTGTTTTTTTAAATTGTCGTTTTAGTAATGACGCGTATTTAATTGGACAAACCACCTCTAAAGCTTTATAGTATAACAATACATACACTGTCTGTTTATCCTTTTGTATGTTACCCTGGTTAGAACCTAAAATAGTACTTCGATTTCGCTGAAATTTGACATACATATTTATGAAACAATTTGATTTATCCCTAAAATTGAGAGGGATACGATACAAAATCTTCATTTCAGAAACGCGCACACGTATACACCCACCCACCCACACACATTACATATACGCACACACACACACATACACACCCAAACACACCCTCACACACACACACACACAAATATACATATATATGGCTAATACAATGGCTACAACACTAAAAACGAGTTGGGGACATCAGCCGCAAATCTTGGACATTATTTTCCTCAAGCATCAAAAGCGTCTCGTTACTTTTATATAGTAACCCCACCGATTCGACAAAGAAATGTCGTCATAAATAATTCATCGAAATGTAAAAAAAATCGGCGCAGAAAGCGAGAGCGGTTTTTCTGTGGCCAAAACCTGGCAGACAATGAACAGGCGCGTCCGATATTCAAAAATTTTCGGGCCGGACCCGTTCGTGCGTTCGCGTGTCGGCTCGACTGATCGGATCAATTTCAAACATTTGAATCTGTTGATTCGGCGCCCCATAGGCCAAAAATATAATTGTCCGCTAATTTTATTACACAATTTAAATTTTTGTGTTCAGTTCTTCTTAACTATAATACGTAAAAGTAAAGATATACAACTTAAAACTGAGCATAAAATTGCAACGAGGGGCTTCACAGCCTCTAAACACATCGTACGGAAAACCCGCATTTTCTTGCCCAAAAGACGGTTTGGGCAAAAGACTGGTTTTTCAGGTCCCTAGATTTATAACATATAAAGAATCTATAAAAACATGCATAAATATAAAGTCAATTTCATTGAAATCTAAAATTACGGAACTCTTACTTCAATTTCAAAGTCTTAACGTAATAAACTTATTAACTTTATTATTGTGATTATATTTTATATTATTATTTATTTATATTATGCTATAAACATCATCTTACGACATTTTTTTATATGATATTTTTTTTCGATATTTCTAAATATAATTTTTATTTTTATATTAATTACCTATTTAATTTATTACTATATTTCTGCCATAGTTTAATTCTAAATGTGCGCGTATATAAACAAATCATCGCGATACATAAAGTCTATTTTAATACTGGCTAGTTAGGCAGATTCTGCAATGAAAACAATTTATATGTAATCTTTTGAGCGAATACATTATTATATTATTATTTATTATTATTAAAACATCTCTTCGCCCAAATGATCAAACATTATTTAGTCAATGGTGTCAATAAAATTACCGAGTCATTCGCGTCAATGCTTCCTTAAAAGCAACATGTCTGATCAACACTTGGCTGAAGCTATAAAGTTGTTGGTTGTGGCGAAAGATCGACAAAAACGAAAGCGAACTAAAGAGTGGTTGAAAGAAAGGGCGGTGTTTATAGTAATTGCGTTCATTACAAGGGACCTAGACTTAACTGACGTAAGTGACGTCACCAATTAGTTGAGAATGGATAAAGCGAATTGCTTGTCTAAAAATAATTATTATTCATGGACCGTATTCTTCTTGTCCCGGTCGTTACATACTTTACTTTTCACATTCCACAAAGCCGTTGTTATAGAAATCATTTATATGCAGTATGTCTGTGACATCAAATGCTTTTTTTACAAGGGGAGATAATTTCATGCAGCAAACGGGATAAGAAAAATCAAAAAATATATTTCGTTTTTTGCATAGGTATTATAGGAGGTTACCTATTACAGAAGATTATTTTACATCAAACTGAATATTGAATAAAAAATAATGAATATCATGTTGAACTAAAAATATATCGAAATAGCGTCTAACTTCATATTATTTTTTTTAACCTAATGAGATTTCGTTTGAGAAAATGAGAAGTTGCTAAATTTAACAACTATTTGTTATTTTTCGAACCACAGACAGCCTATTAAATAATGTTTGGGCTGTAGTAAATCTTCAATCACTGTTAGCAAATGTACTAGAAATACTTTAGTGTGAGTGTGTGTGTGCGAATGTATATGGATGCGAGACAGAGAAAGCGCGTGGACGAGTGTAAGTAATGAGCTCGATTGCGATTCTTTGTGAACTAAAATTGGAAATTAGTTTGTGTGAACGAGACAGGGCAATACGCTAGAGCGGAACGTGAAATGAACGTTCGTTTATTTTACGCATTAAAACTACTCACCAAAGATTATGCATCTGAATCTCAGACCGCACGCAATGTGTTCAAATTTATTCGGACGAATATAAGTGCGACAGGTAGTTTTTATCGACTATCGTTCGTGTCATATTCCGCTCTATCTCGTTCGATTGAACTAATTTCAGTTTTAGTTCACAGTTTATTTAATTCTAGTCTTATTGTGGCATTTTCAATCAGCGGGTTTATTATCGAGCGACAACCTTTTATACACAACCCTAATTAATATTTTAATATTTGATTAATGGATCTAAGTTTTGCTATAGGTAAACGTAAATCACATTCTTTACGGAATCACAGCGCGTGTAAATTAATTGAAAATTCGCCGCTTTGGCAATCTCAGTTGCAGCTCGAATTGCATACATTTTTCTTCGTAGGCGCGCGCCGCGGCGGCGACGTGCCGGTAATATGCCGGCATTTCCCACTAATAGTCATAATATGCCGCACGTCAAATCGTCGGATTATTTACGGCAACTGCAGAATCGCCGGAATCCGGCAAAAGGTTGACATTTTTTTCGTATCGCCAGTCACGCGATAGCGCGCTCGAGAGGCCACTCGCGTTTATTCTTACACAAGTCGGATTTATTTATTTCACATATAAATAAGATACAGCTTTTACAAATGCATGAATTTATTCGTTGAACAGCTTTAATTGCAGTTTAAACTGTACTCTTACAAAAATATTTAAAGCATATGCATATCCATATTTATTACGCTAAATATTCATCCATTCACTTCCGCCCCGCCACACAAATCAAGCCGCACATTAAATAAAAATATTTTAGGTAATTACAAGATTTTAAATGCGAATACCCGCGGTGTTTGATTTAGTGGAATGGTCTGACACCGGCGTAAGGTCCGCCGTTAAGACGGCCGCTAAGTCCATCGCTGAGTCCGTCGCTAAGTCCGCTAATTTATATGTAAACGATTATTGAAATGATCTGTTGATTTTTAAGGTCAGCGAACACCTTACATTTTATTTGTTTGTTTAATCTCCCGGAAATATAAGCGTGCGTGAAGGCGTCGCCCAAGAATGCACAAAACATGAACAAACGGCCTCTAATTTATTCCGTATGCTAATTAGGAAATTCCTATAGTTTTCTAAAAGCGCCAACGGGAATGCAGCGCTCTTTAGCACGCGACTATTTTATAATGGATAATACGGGTTGAAAGGTTATTATCAGGGCCGCATTAGGGATTACTCACTAACTCATAGTGTAGGGTCGTAGGTATTAGTCTTAGGTGCTTCTTTTGCTGTATCTGCAAACGAGAAACCCTATCACTGTTGCGGTAAAACAATAGGTTGCTTAAACTGTTATTTAAATTTCGTGACTGCAGAAGGAAATTAAGGATTAGCCTGGTAAGTATAACGTCTTAATAAATAGTCAAAATTAATTTCCTAATATTATTGGCCCAAATAGATACATTTTAAGTGTGTAGTTGTTATATTTGCTCACTGTTGATAATTGTGTAACTATTCAATGTGACAACTATCTGAAATAAAAGAACCATTTATTAGAAAATATATTTCACAGCATACGGAACGTTAACAAATGTTGTGATTTATATTATATTTATTTATAAATAACCTTGGTAAGCATGCATGTATAACTCCATCATCATCATTATTACTTATTAGCGCAACAACTTAATGTGAGTCATAGCTTAGTCAGTTTTTATTCTTTAATTCCAGCCTATCCTAGGCTTTAGTTTTCCAGTTAATGACTTCGAGGACATTTAGGTCTCTAAGTACAGAATCAAGCCATCCCAGTATTGATCATCCGACTTTTATTGATTTATTGATTTACCTAAACTCTTTGTAATTTGGTTTTAAATATTTTATTTCGGTCAAACCCCTTTTTGTAAAATTTAATAATAATGATATTAAAAGTTCCCCTAAAAGCTTTATATGTTTGGCATATAATGGCATTATTATAATTTGACAACAAAGTTTCAGATCGCATCGCCAAAAAAAAGTTGGGTCTATAATTCTTAGATTTATTGACTATTGCCGATTTTACTATACATCGAACCCATCATATACAATTTACCGCCCGCCGGGACACCGTACGCACGAAACGGGTTCGCGCGCGTTCGAATCCGCCCGCCATTGTTTATTTATTTACATTTTTTTCGTTTTTTCGCGAATGCGTCCCGCCATTCTGCTATTTCGCCTGTCGCAGATTTATGCGCACGAGTGGACGCGCCTCGCATCCAGTATAAGGGGGAGTTTTGGATGGGAGAGAGCTGGTAGGTAGGTCGAGCGGAGCTACCAGCTGTGCGCCTAACGCGCATCTGTACCTAAAGCTACAGTCTGGAGATCGCGTCGCGTGACTACACTGCATGCCGTCAGACGTGCCGTTTTGTTCGTTGTATGAGAACGTACGGAAGCGTTCTGTCGATATGTCGACGCTTGCTTTAGCTACATACAAGGCATGCGCGGGGTTGTAGAAGGTGTGTGCGCGTCGTTGTGACTGATGCACCGAGGAAAAACTAATGCCAGCATGTCCCACATAGATGCCGAATTTGCAATACGGCAGTGGTATATGCAGTCTGACTGCCGAAACGCTAAAAGCCGACAGTTATTTTGCTGGAATGAAGCCGTGTCCATATCGATTGTGTAAGGCATCATTATCCAATAGGTATGTAGGTATATACCGTCGAATTTCGACGTATAAGAAGCACGTATGATACAACAGCCTTTTTTGCAATACTGATAACAACTCAGAATTTGTACCCTTCAGTGGTAAAAATTCACATTAAAATGCGTCGGGATCCAGTGCAATGGTGTTACTATTATAACTTCCAACGTAATAGCGCTATGTCTAATCGACAATTTGACGATACCTAATTTTCTTTCATAAACATTCCATTACCTACAGATCCGACATCCCTGAGGTGAAATCCCAAAAATCACATTTTTTGTAAGACGCTACTATTTACCGCTGTATGGAAAAATTACGAGATGTTGATGCATTTAGTTATTATTTTTCAAATAAATTTTCTGAAAAATATCACAAATTAACCTGGTAATAAACTACAGGACGTACTATTTAATGTAAATTTTTGTTTTAATGAAGTCGTTATAGAATTTATAAAAAAATATTATCAAAATTCCTCGCATTGTCATCATTTTATTGGGATCATCGGCATACATACTGGGTTCAGTAAGTCCCAGAACTGTCTTTTTTGTAAAAGAAATAAGTGGCGTCAAAGCCTGGACTACTATAGATCGACGTAGACTAAAGTTTCCTATATATATTTCCCGTATTTGTTTTGGAGCGTTTGGCAGCATCTCGTGTAGGTGCACGTGATCTGCGTCATTGAGTCTCTATGCGTTGTCATCGTTTACAAAATGGAGCAACGTGTTGTTATTAACTTTTGCCATCGGCAATTTTTACCTCTTGACTCCTAAAATGCCCGCTCGCAAGAATTCATTGTAACCGTTTCGAAGTTCAAGAGTCCGGTGACAAGTATCTTATACGCGACAAATGCGCCGTTCGAAGTGAGCATTCTTGTCCGCCAGTTTCTTGTCAAATGAGGGGTTTTGGTCTTCGAGCATACCTCATACATTCATCTGATTTGGCCCCAGTGGACTTCATCCACTTCTGCAAACTTAATTAACACAGTATACCAAGTTAGATCAGTAAGCGTACTCTCGAGTGGCAGGGCGATTCGGGGATAGGGTGCGAGGGAAGTGAGCAGAGACATATGTCTCGGCGAACGCCTTTGGTGGAGGTTTTCAAATTTCTGAATCGTTTGAATATCTGCATCGGCGGAGTAGCGGCCATTTCAGGACGTAATGGCGTTATGTTTAATCGACAATTTGACGATACCTGATGTTCTTTCATAAACATTCCATTATCTACAGATTGAATGATAGCTGTGATGATCCGATATCCCTAGAGGTGAAACGCGAGCCCTTAGGACTCGTGACGTCACTAGCGTCGATTTCAGTTTTGTTGAAAGATACGTTACTGTCTGTATACTGTGCCCTCAAGGGGAAGCGTTTTGAGGGTCTTTTTTCGATACAAACGACTGTGACGGCGGTTCTGAACAGCATTCGAGGTGAAAATGTTGCCAAGGCGTTCCTACAACCGTTTCTACAACCGGTCTCGCGGGCGTGCGATGAGGGAAGGGACATATACACGGTGGCACAGTGGTTAGGTCGCCTGATCTTACATTGTAAGGTCCCGGTTTCGATTCCCGGCTGGGTCACCATTTTCCGTTGGGATCAAATTAACGGAATTGCATTTTCAATTTTGTCGATCGAATGCAATAATCACTTGCAGACATCTTACACGCACACATACGTTTAACACGTCATAGTAGGGTTGGTTGTAAGAGATTGCCATATGACAATAAACCCGCCCATTGTGACATTTTCACAATAAAGAGTATAAACAAACACACAAACATATGTTGAAAATCACCTTGGTATTTTGTGTGCCATAATTAGACTTTTATTTGGAGGTACTCCTGGACCTTTTTGAATGCACCGTGTACATTCAATCTTCGGAACGATTTGTCAACCGTCTGGCAACCGCTCATCGTCGCTCGCCAGGAGTTTCGCGGCACCCGCCAACGTCTTTTATTAGCGGGCACCTGATTATAATTCCTGCAAGAGCTTTTTGCGGCAGCTCCCTGATTAAGTCGGCTGGCAGCGGTGGTCCTAGCGGCCGCTGGAGGTACCACTCGTCACCTTCTTAGATGCCTCCGGAACCGGACCAACATTCCCGGAACTACACTGGCATTACACAGAATCGCCCCTCGATTAGTGGGTAATCGGTGGAAAAGTCATTTGCATGGTCAATAATTAAATCAAGATCGACGAGATTGACGAGTTATTCAATAAATAATTTCTCAACATTATTTTGACTACACTGAGAAAATGATTGGGTTTCATTCTACATACCGTTTAGTTATTACGGTTTTATACAGAAAAATGTTGTTGCAATCGTAATTTTGTAGAATTACGAGAAAATTTGTTGAACCTCTATTACTCGATTATGTGTTTCACCATTCTCCCTACGGGTAATACGAAAATAACGGTATAATGTAGCTTCAACATGCATGTAACTGACTATAACCTTACGTATGTAATAGCAAGCTGTTATAGTAACAGCAAGATCTCGTTGCGCGCCGTAATGATTGTGCGGTGTAGTAACTATGCCCATGACGTGGTAACTACACCGTTTCGCGTTATTTTGATTTATACGTACAAACCACAGTCCATGGTACTACATACGTAATCCCTCTTGAAACATGCGTGTTTCCGTGTATTACAGCGTTATATTTTTCTTAATGTATTTATAAATTCTTACATGCATATAAGCATAACAATTCTACATGAAAACATTCGTTATAACTTCTCTACAAATTTGTTTTGTAGGAATTGGGAAGAAAAAAATGAAAACAAACTAATAAAAACAAAACGGAAAATTTCAAAATTTAATTATGATTGATTTTTTCTATTATGTCTACTTTGCTAAATTCATAACATTTTAGAAATCACATCTCAGTACATTGTCTATACATAATATTTGGAATATTTTGTGGCAGTAAGTATATTTAGAGATTTTTAAAACTAAAATTTCGCGTCAGATGGAATGTTTATATATCCATCTATCGCCCCTTAAAATATTATGCATCCTAAATGAATCAATGTATATATTTTTTGATCATTTTGAAATCATTTAATTTAATTTAATTCTAGTAATTTTATTATGGTGATTATGAATATGACTTTTCAGACTAATCTTGTCAATGACATATGCCATGTGAATAGTAGGTATAAGAATGCCATAAGAAGAAGTACGTAATTTACCTGTAGATCACATGTCGACATATTTTACAATGTAATATCTCTATATATCAGTCTCTATTTTTGAATAATTTATTACTAATTTAGAAACCCTGATTCGCATTGCATTTAAATAAAATGTCGGTATGTTTATTCGCCTGTCTATTTATATGCCCGCATGTTTGTCCATAAGAATGCTAAGATCTCCAAAAACTATTGAACCCATTTTATTGGGTTGGATTTCCAAATTACAGGATGAATAGGTATGTATTATCTTATTTAAAATTGGTCCAGCGATTCCAAAGATAAACACAAAACGTGATTTTATATAAAAAAATAAATCTAGGTAAATACATTATACAGAATGTCAAGGAACAATAATGGTAGGTATATTTATAGAGTATTTTTCTCATGGATTCTATAAGCTATTGAAAAGAAGAACCGTCAATTAAAACCGGATCACTACTTTTTTGGTAGGTGCTATATTGTTAATATATAATAATAATAATAATTATGGTTACTTTACTGAAACGATATATAAAAAAAACAAAGCGATACCTAGAAATAGATGCCGATCTGATTATAAACACTGTCAAAAAGTAACATCCCCAGACTAAAAAGGTCTAAATTATAGGATATATCAGGGTCGGTGCGCGAAAATTATATTTGATATCTGGTAATTATAATTTCCATATTACGATAAATATAATAATAATTTACTAATTTGTTAATATAATTATAACTTTAGCAAGAAGAAAAAGAAAACAGAAAAAGAAAACGTTGATTAAAAAAAACAGTAAGAGATAAATAACTATTTATTGTTCTCCTCTAGGAGCACTTTCTTATAAGCGACTTTGAAAGCAGATAGCAATGGCTCACCTAAAGCCGCCCCCAGCCTATATAATGAATAATATATAATTCGATAATTAATAATGTATAATGTAATAATGTATAATGCGATAATAATCTGATATATTATACATTAATTATATTATTATTGTCTATATTATAAACATTAAAAAAAAGTCCAATAAACCTTTAAAAACTGAAAGAAAAGACAAAGAGCTGAAAAATAGGTAGGGTAACAAAAACGGTTTTGTAAAGCTGGTAGAGGAGGAAGAGAAGAAACAGCCGCTCCGTGAGCGCTGCGATGACCGTAAGGATCGTGAGGGTGTGAGGGCGGTGATGGCTGTGAGGTCATGAGGGCTGGCAGGGAAGAGGGTCCGTCTTCGAGGGCCGTAGATCTGAGCACTCAGGGCGAGATCCCGTTGGTATAACTCAGGTACAACTAATGTCATAATATGCTCAAATATCAAAACATAGGTTTATCTAGGGCCAGTCCACAGCCTGCGCAGTGCGTGCATTATGCATGCTCTGGTCTCAAGACCTTGGTAACATTCCTGGGCGGACGGCTCCATCATGGCTGACCCTGGCGAGGTGTTGAGCAAACATCTGCCATCCATCTCGAGAGAGCATCCCGCCGTCCTGTTGCTTATCTCCAGGCAATAAATCGTATTCGCATATTTCTCGGCTCGCGCGCATGCGCGGCCCACGACGTCCATCGAGATTTACATCTGCGCCTGCGCGCCCAGAAAGAGCCTTATGGTAGCTATGCATATCCTCAGATGATAGCTTCGATCGCGCGATTGCCGCGAGTGTATCAAATACAACAAATTAAGTGTATGTTATGTGGAATTAAAAGAACATATTTTTCAATTTTGACTCATGAATTAGGTGTGGAAACCCAACTTCTATGCCGAAAATCATGTTTGTAAATTTAAATCTGGGCGAAATATTCGACAGTAGGTATCAGACTACAACACGGATCATTAAAATTAATTAATTAAAACGTGAGAGCGTTCTGAGAGTTACGCTAAATATGCTTTGCCATTAACACACTTATACCACCACTGCGTAAAGATAGTTATTGCGATAGAGCATTCAGTATGCGCCTAGTAGCCGGCGCGAGCGGACGTAGAATTTGCCCTTGACGCTTCGTCAACGCTGGATTTTTATTCGTCAAACCCTACAAAATTGACCCCGCCTATTTTTTCGCGTGTCCGCCCATTTCGGATATTTTTCTGAGGTCTCATGTCGCCTTAACTGTCTAGGGTAACATAATCTTATTCAGTCCTTTTGGAATTTTAACTATGTTTTCTTAACCAGTCAATGCACATTAATCACATCACCGTAATCCAAAATAGGCAGGGTATAAGCGGGCAAAATAAAAGAGCTGGGCAAACTAGAAAGTTTTTCAGGCAGGATTAGATAATAATATCAAATCCTGAACCTTTTTTTCTGCCTGCTTCATTGTCACATGTCTAGATAGTCACATTTTTAGTACCTAGGTCAGTTGACCTACGTACTAAAAAAATACTGACCGAAGAACCCTTACAGGTACATAGTAAGGTTGTTTAATAATATGTTTCCCTTGTTCATAGGTACCTATTATTATTTAAAATTGACAAATTCCCCTGTATATACTATTATTATGCGTATTTATTGGAAATAATAAATAAATATAATGATGATAATGGACTCCCCAAAAAAGGAATCCTCATAATTATGAAACCTAAAAAATTGAAATATAATGAAATAAATAATCGTGTGTAATTCCGTTTTCCAAAACAGGGCGTCAGTGTTCGTAATAATTAACACTCTGTCCGTTAAGAAAACCGGCCTCGCAGTGGCGGCCATCGCCAAAGGGGATATCATGCACGTATCGCTCTTCGTATTTTTCACTCCTGCGTCCGACTCGGATTATATTTCATGAGTGACCTTTCAATCACAATAACACACGAAAAATAATCACTGGCAATCACTGGCATGTCCACGTGGATATTGTCGGGGGTATAAAACCAAAACGTGTATAGTGCGAGCTTTCGCTATTCTTGCATAGTATGTGTATTCGCTATTCTTGCATAGTATAGTAGACTTGCGCAGGGACGCGCTGAGAGAGAAAAAATCCACGAGTCGCAATGATGAAACGGAAAATATAATACCAATTGTATTATATATAGGTATACTTAATTCTGTATGCCACGACTCGATTATGTCGAATAATTAAATTATTCGATTAGATTTAAAATAATTCTACGCAAATGATATGTCAGTAATACCATTGAACTGGATCTTTCACCATATCCTCACGTACACGCCACTATTAATGGCGTTACTGCAATGTGAAATAGGTATATGAGTGTGCACTGTGAAAAATATAACGAAAATACACAGATTTCATGAAATTTGCATGAAAATATGCATGAAAATACATCATTTCAGATTGCATGAAAATACACAGATTTCAACAAGGATTACGCATATAACGCAGACCGTAGTCCATACGTATGAATTTTATTTATTTAATAATTAATTACTATAAAACATTGATTAGCTTACAAAAATAACAGGAACCGAATGGCAAAACCTTAACCTTTTGCTTATTTGTTTCTGTCACCCAACTGGGACTAGCCCGTTCTATGGTGGACAGGACTCTAATATTACAATCATGTTTTTTTGATTGCTTGATTGCTTACTTAATTACTTACTTAATTAACACGACGCGTGTTGACGTGATGGTAGTTATCGTGTCGTAATTTTAAAATATATTGTTATTTCATTACGTCGCGATCTTGGGATCTCGCTTTCAACATGACAGCATGTAGTAGTATTGGTACGGTTTTTCGGCATATTTTCGGTTTATGCTCAATATTTCCTAGGCTATAAATCATACAGGAAAAAATATGGCGTCTTATTTTAAGAACTTCAAATTATGTGTATTTTAAATCTATTCTAAGTAGCCGATGTCCAGAAGTTTCCGAGATACAGCTCTTCAAACATTGTCAATGTTTTCCATAAAGTGGAAAATTTCAGAACAGACAACGAATGAATTCTTTGGAAATTCGAGGACGCACTTTGTGATCTGAGGAATGAAGCGCTATTAAGGTTAACAAATATTGCCAAGTTCTTTCGAGATCGGATGTATACATTCACTGGACTAACGTCCTATATACAGTAACAGTTCCTGCAGGTGTCCTGGGCCTCGTTAAATAAAGTATATACAGTTTTCACTTTTTCTACTTGATATTATTTTCTAGGTATAATTAAGAGGACTAAGGTCAGGCTGGTTCGAGCTCTGGTTTTCTCGATCTTTCTCTATGCATCGGAGACATGGACCCTGAAGGCTCGGATACGCACCAAAATCGATGCACTGGAGATGTGATGTTGGCGTAAAATGCTAGGAATCCCATAGACAGCACGCCGCACCAACAAATCTGTCCTAGAAGAACTCGGCATCCAAGTGAGGCTCTCCACCGTATGCATGAGTAGGGTCCTGCAGTTCTTCGGTCATGTTGCTAGGAGAAACCCAGAGCATCTAGAGAAAATGCTTTCCGGGGATCAAGTAGAGGGAAGAAGAAGCAGAGGCAGATCACCGGCCAGATGGAACGACCTCATCAAAGAAGTTACAAAAGGGTCAATACAATCTGCGACCCGCCATGCAGAAGACAGGTCGAAGTGGAGGAGCCTCGTAGGCAAACTGTTGTCTAGTGGCCACGATCCTCAGTAATGAGGAAACGAAGGAGAAGAAGATTATTTTCTAGGAGGAGCTATTTGAGCCGGACGGCCTGATTTTCTTTTCGGCCTATTTCGGCGTTTTCGCTTCAGCGAAAACGCCGAAATACCTCGAGATACCTCAATCCGATCGACACAATTAGCATACCGCATGAGGGCATTGTTTGACGGGTGTCATTAAGCCTTATCGATTGGAATCGTGCGTACATTTCTTAAACTTCCTCGCCGACCGCTTCATGTGTCATAATTGGCAGTCTGGCCATTATTCAAATTAAAATTGCCCGCCCGTATGCCCCGTCCGACAATTTGGCCCCGCATTAATGCCCGGATTATTAATAATTATCTCCCTTATTGCCAGTTTTGAGGTGTTATGATTGCGTTTCGGCGGCGCGCTGAGTTCCGTCGATCTTATCGAAACGCACAAGTGGCGCGCATTCTAAAATATTTACACGGAATAAGGGTATATTTAAAGAAAAGAAAGAAACGACAAGGAGGAAATATAAATAAGTAGTCAAAACAGTGGCTGTAAATTACACGCGGCTGATTTGATGATCGGATAACAAATATGCATAGGGAATGAATATCTCAGAATAGTGTTGAATGGCTTGAATTAAATATTCAGTGTCGAAGTCACTTATTATGAACCCTACATCCTTTCTAGTGTAATTATTGAGCATGCAATAAAAATTATTTCTACGGAGTTGCATGTTGAGGTAGCTAATTACGCAAGAAACTAAATTAACATTATTTACTGACAGGCAATGGACTTATGATTAAACTGACTAATTTTTATTTCGTAGAGTCCGCTCACATTCGGAAATCCGATGGTTAAAAACTGATGAGCGAGAGAAAGGATTCTGCCTCACAAACCCCATATATCTACCCAGTTAACCCATTTACAACGACCGATCGTTATAAAGATCAAAAAAATATGGGGAATACCCTCAATTTAAAAATATTAGCGAGCAGATAACTTTTGCTTATTGTTTACCATTCGCCGCAGTAATCGTTTGACAGTGTTTCGGTGCATAAATAATTATTTTATGATCATAATTTTGAAGCGCTTTTCTATTTTCATTCGTATTAGCGTAATTAACGTTCACTATGTCTTGCAAAACGGTAAGTGTTTACAAATAAGTTTGTGATTGAAATTTATTTTATGCACTTTTTTTATAAATTTATGACCTAGATAGATATAGATTATATAGATAGATAGATAATAAAGAATTTTCATAGTAATACCTGTGTTTCTTTAATTTAAAATAGGACACAATCGATAAAGTAGTAGTTATATGAGCGTTAACCTACCTGCTTATTACTACTGATCGTTAAAACGACCCGCCTTTTCCGAGCTTGCCTGAAAAGTCAGTTTTTTTTTTGGTGTTTTTCCATGTTTACTTTATGCATACTAAAAAAATACTGTGATACGAGATAAAACAAAAGATTCAGTAACAACTGGGTTAATAATAGTTGAATTGAATTATTGCCTGAAAAAGGTCATATACGACATTTCCTTATCGATTAAAAAATCGACCCTGACGTTCAAATTTCGACTGCTTGCTGCACCTGAGGTTGTCTTGTTTTAAAACATGGCAATCAAAAAAGTTTAAACCAGCGCGCGGAACTCATTGGGGCGTTAATATTTATCTCATCCACAGAATAACAAATGCGACTTGGCCTATACCAATGTTTGTCATTGAAGTGAATGTCACAGATAATAATATTAAAACAACTAAACATTTTCAATGAAAGACAGTCACGAGAAGGCGACCAATTTAGGGCTGAAGACTACTAAATATTGATTTACCAACTTTTCTTTATAAACTACTTCAGTAATTACCAGTAACAGAAACCCTTTAATATTTAATATAATATTAATGTTATTCTAAAGTTTACATTTCACCTTGATGCACAACTTTCTCAAGCTTTTGTTAAACGGTCCTAGAACCTGTTTATTTATATTTTGGGTGCCACAAGGGGTACTAAATTGAAATATTATACAGACAGTCTAACAATATTTGACTTAACTACCGACTAACCAATAGTGCATGATTTCATTCTAGTACCGTTCCGATATTCCATCATATACTGATTTTTGTCGCAATCGATACTCAGATGTATATAAAAAGTATTCCTATTTTTTTGTATCACGATCCGAACATATCGTCGAAGGGGGCCACATCATAAAAGATGTATAATCTTTTTAATGAAATTTTGTGTATTAATTTTTTAAGCTATTGCATAGCTTTTATCGCGGGCCTAGGCCAGCGCGGCGACCGAATGAAGAAATTTCTTAACGAAAATTAATGATTTTAAACTGATAATTACGTCTCAACGAGTACTGCTTACATTTCGACAAAAATATATGTTAAACAAGAACATTTTCCTAATATTCTTAGCTTTGAATATTTTAGATTTTGTTTATATTACATAGTGTAATTAATTTGTGAAATTAGGTCTAACCGAACACAAAAACGACTACTACGCAAATACTATCTGGCGTATTATTATGAAACCTGCACCATTTTAAAGATAATTTAATTATCTATCTTTTTATTTACGATTTTTTCCGAAAAGTCCGGTTTTTTTTGCTTTATCAAATAAATAATTCGTGCGCGGCGCTCTATCGGAAGACGTTTAAATTATTCCGAATCACTTGCTACCGCAGCCGCAAATGATTAGGAATAATTTCAACATTTTCCGATGAAGTGCAGTTATCTGATATCAGAAAAAATAAAATAAATAAATAATTATAATTGCATAAGTTTTTAAAAATGCTATGCAATAGCTTTACCGCGGCAGTCTCCGAATGCCACACGTTTTTTTCATTACATTTTTTTTCATTTCATTACAATTTCATACAAAATTATTACACAAGTGTAAGCACATTTTTGGATAACCAATTAAATGGGCAAGTATTGTTTATTAACTTGTATCCTAGTGGTTTACTGAGCTAGACATTAAAAAAAAATACAATTGAAAATAAATAAAAAAATAAAAAAGATGTGTCACGGCTCGTAAATTAAAATTTTGTTATTCTTTAATATTTTTTCAATTTTCGCCATAATACTTCCATTTCAATGTTGTAATTTAAATGTTGTGTTTAATTAAAATATTAGGTCTAGCTCAAAACACCACTACGATACTAAGCGTACGAACTACTAAAAAAACTTGCCCATTTAATCAGCTATCGAAAACGGCATTAAGGCTTATTGTAATGACTTATATTTCTTAACAATGGGTGTGTTTCTGATAAAAAAAAACAAATGTTAAAAATTTTACAAAACTGCTTTTCGGCCATAGATATGGGAGGGGGGAGGGGGGGTTCCTCACGGTTACTGTTTTTTGACAGCCCCTAGGCTTTGACAGCAGTATATTTCCATTATTCCAATATTTTATCGAGAATTATGTTGCTAAGTACGAATATTAATTACGTTTGGAAATTACTAGGTTTTCGCTAAGTAAATCGACCGTCCAACTTTCACGTAGTGGTTGTTAATCAACTCCTAGTGGCTGGCCGTTGGCTTAAAACGAAAAGCTTGTAAGGCTTCCGACGCAGACAATGAGTTAATTAAACCATGCATCACAGGCATTAATAAATTCCATACGGTTTATTGTAGGCTTTTATCGAAGGCTTCCGAGTAGGTATCTCAGGAATCTGACAGTTGTAAATATCGGCATTTATTGTTTGAGAACTTAATTAGCGCTCTAGATGGGATTCGTGTGAGAACATTTAGATTCTGTATAATTGAGAAATTAAGTGTAAATCACGGTTCAAATTGTCGAGGTGTCCGCTCGTCCGCATAAGGCCAGTCGATTCGTTATCCGGTGTCCGCGGCGGCGGCGCGGCGCGTCCGATAAGGCGTCCGGTGTCCGGAATTAGCGGCGCGTGAGCGCAGCATCCACCCGACGACACCTCATCTTGACACCTTGACCAATTGCAGCATCCGAACGGGCCATATCTGATGAGCCGTCAACCGCGAAAACAACTTTATTTTCGCGCCTCAATGAAACGTAAACATTTCGCGAGTCTTGTTTCCGTCCATACATTGGATATCGGGTTTCGTATTATTTAGGTCAAAGATATATCTTTAGATATTAAAAAAAACAGCCTGAATATGTCTGTGCCCGTAAAACTCGAAAAGTAGTCGGTCTATTGATTTGAAAAATTGTCACATCGTTGCATAGCTAGTTAATATAAGTTAGGTTATATTAGGGCATAAGTATATATATCTAGTGTAAATCATTTTATTAGTGTATTCATTTATTATTATAATTGTAAACAAAGTAAGTACACACATTTAGTGTATACCAAGATAATTAGTACCTATAGGTTAGGTTGTATTAGGTTAGGTTAGGATATAGGTATATTAATTTAGTGGAAAATCATTTATTTACTGTAAATATTTATAATTGTATATTCAGCTAGTTATTATAGGAAATATAGGTTAGTTTAGGTTAGATTAGAAAGTCAATACATCTAATTAACGTAAAAAGTTATAATAGTTCGCTAAACCACTCATATGACATCGAAATAAAAAAAAACAAGCCCACCAACGAGTGAATACGAGATTTGCACAGATAGTCCCCTTTCAAATGTACAAATATAGGCTCCCGTGTGCTCCTTCAGTATGCAAGTGTGGAAGTAGTCTTAATCTCTTCGTTTGACCATGTAGAAACATAATTTTGATGGTGGCACTCTCAAAAATCGTGCGTTTGGGCGCTGCGGGCCAAAAACAAAATGGCCGCCATCAAAAACACGTTTTCCTATTTATATCAGTAACCGTTGAAGATACGAAAAACTGTTTTTCACAAAAAATGTAGCTACACAAATTATACATAGAAAAGGTCCTTACAACTTTCTTTGTATAACTAACCGTTGTCTCAAAAAAATTACTTTTGTAAAAAGAATAATCAAAAAATATAAATTTTAGGGTTTTGCAAGTGAATATTTATATGTACGTCATTGTTGTTGGGAGTTTTATTGGCTGCCGCAAGACCAAATTTGGCCATTATGTACACCCCGTTAAAATGCAGCAAGACCATATTTGGCCACCCGAGTCGAGCCGCACACGGCATTCGTTTTCGAGGTCAGGCTAGGTTTTCAAACTAGCTTGCACGTATATGGATATGGTGCAAGTAATGATGAATTTCATAAGAGCTGTAAGAACATCTGATTGGAAACTGTATTTAGCATCCCTCCACGAGTTTGTTAAATACTTCTTTACATTTAATAGACTTAACTATGCTAGAATGATCACCTTATATCTTTCAGAGATGGAAAACTTGGAATCAACAGATCCAGAAATCTGGAAACAGTTTAATGAAGGTAATTGGGTAGTGAACAGAAGTAAAGTACCATTTTGTTCTCTAGGTGCGGATGAGGCTCTGGAACACCAAAATCGAAAACTAAAGGTACATGGAGGACTTGTGGGTATAACACTCAATGAGAAGCTCGAAATCGATTCTTCCTTGCTAATTCGGAACTAACTACAGAACGAAGTCAACATCACGAAGAGTCAGTCAGTAAAACTCCAACAGCGCCAGGGCGATAATGTGCTTACACTAATGGAAGCATTTAAAAACTCAACAAATCCCTTCCAATATAAAAGTGATGACCTCATTCATATCCTCACTCAGCGAGTCTTTCCTCAAGAAGTAAAAGTGTCTTTAGACAGTGTTGCCGAAGTTGGTAAAGATCTCCATAATATTTTCTTAGATCAACGAATTCGTTCAAACACAATTCCGTTCTGGGCTCCCATGAAAAAGAATGTCATAAAAACGTGTAAATCAGTAGCTAAGAAGATTAAAATTACCATCAAAGACAAAACCGTTGCCATTAAGACAGACTTATCTCTCATTTCAAGATTGTTGATAGCTTCCAGAAGCAGACCTGACATAGATTTGAGGCACAATTTAAGCAACTACGAGTTTTCAGCACTACCAAAGTCGTTGTTTGCAATTGACGGGAGTATGCACCATTGTCTGGCTAAGTACAAACTTACAGATGCTCTAGAATCAATCCAAGAGAAACCTGCTGAAGAAAACGAAGATGATAATACGTCTACAGCTCATGATGTTCCAGTACATAATGACGAGCTACATGGAAAAGCTGTAATAGTAGATGGCATGGCACTTCTTCATACCTACCACAAACCTACAACAGTGAAGACATGTGATGACCTCGGTGTGAAATTCAGCCAATGGATCGGACAAAAATTCAATAACTATAGTGAGGTACATATAGTTTTTGACTCGTACAAAGAAAACTCATTGAAGAAAGCGATGCGAGACATACGGCAAAAAGGCTCTGATCCAATCCAATACAAAGTCAGGCAAGAAACAAAAATTGAAAGCATACCAATGCACAAACTATTGGCCCATGATAAGACGAAAGACTAACTAACCGAGTTCCTTTCCAATCAAATACTCAAATTCGGTGAGACCAACAACAAGAAGTTCGTACTCAGTTGGAGAGACAAGGCAGCGTCATCACATGGGGATGATGTATCCTGTCTTTCAAGCACGCAAGAGGAGGCCGACACAAAGATTATATTACATGCAGCTTATTTAGCACAGAAAGGAATTAAAACTACTCACGTGTTTTCCCCCTACTCACGTGTTCTCACGTGGTCCTTATTATAGCACTAAGGCGATATCCACAACTTTCTAAAGATTTTGCTTTCTATCTTGGACATGGTATGAAAAGGTTTGTTCAGATAGGGTCAATTTACAGAGCACTTGGACCTCTGAAAGCCTCTGCACTCCCTGGACTACATGCACTTTCAGGAGCTGATGAAACAGGGTCATTTGCTGGCAAAGGAAAAATAAAGTGGTGGAAAGCTTTTAATTCAGCAAGTGATACGATGATCGAAGCTTTGGCTAAATTGGGGACAACACTGTTACTCACTGAAGATGTGAGGGCTAACTTGGAAGCACTCATTTGTCAGCTATACATCCCCAAAACATCATTGACAGACATAGGAGCAGTGCGATGGTTCTTGTTTACTAAAAAACAACATCAAGATGAGAACCTTCCTCCAACAAAATCAGCACTAAATCCAGCATTGCTACGGGCTCACCTTCAATGTTTTGAGTGGAATCAGGACCTAATTCAGCATCCTAATAACCCGTCACCCTCAGATTTTGGATGGCAGAAAATAGATAGTGCATACGAGCCTGTTGCTTGTACCAACCCCTGTGCACCAAAGCTTATCTTGGAGCTTTGCCGCTGCTCATGCTCAAAAAGACGTTGCTGTCCTCCATGAACGTGTCAGTCGAATGGACTCCGGTGTACTGAAATGTGCAAGTGCGAAGGTGATCCTGATCATTGCGACAATACGGGAGAATGCGAGGAAGACAATGATGAAGATCTAGGTTTAAGTGAAATTGGCATTGACAGTGATATTGATTGTATTTGAAAATTTAACAAATGTAATATTGTATTTCTTCAACAGTATTGTTATTACAAATTAGAGCTTTTCAAGAAATGTCTCTTTCCTCTTTCCAATTCCTACATAAAAAAAATTATAAAAATGGTATATTTGTTAATTTATTAAAGTTTAATACAGTTATTATTGTAATAAATCAGGAAATATTGTAAAAAAATTCAAAAACTTTAAATATGTGCTTGCAAAACCCTAAAACTTCGATTTTTTCATTTCTTAATATTTCTTTTTACAAAAGTAATTTTTTTGAGAAAACGGTTAGTTATACAAAGAAAGTTGTAAGGACCTTTTCTATGCACAATCTGTCAGGCTACATTTTTTATTCAACAACATTTTTCGTATCTTCAACGGTTACTGATATAAATAGGAAAACGTGTTTTTGATGGCGGCCATTTTGTTTTTGGCCCGCAGCGCCCAAACGTACCATTTTTGAGAGTGCCACCATCAAAATTATGTTTCTCCATGGTCAAACGAAGAGATTAAGACTACTTCCACACTTGCATACTGAAGGAGCACACGGATGTACATTTGATAGGCGACTAAGAGGCATTGCGCGTTTCTGGCACCGCGTCTTTATGATTCCTTCTGCTCTTCCTTGGGGAAGGCTAAAGTGCAGAGTTCGATTAGCAGATTGACTCTTAAGAAATATATTTTCAAGTGGCTCATGACGAAAAGTAGAAGCCAGCGCGAAGAAATGGTGACTCATATCCTGACTTAGGCCACATTTGACATATCTGTCGCCTGATACTTGACAAGAAATATGTTTCGGTTAAGTTATGTTTAAAATAAATTGACAATATTATAATAATTAATTAGATTTACAATTGTATATGTGCATAGTAAGAAACCATTTTAGGCTAGTTAATTTATTGGACATTTTAGTTATTTATTTATATATCTATTTATTTATTTTACTTATCTATAAACGTAAATAATATTTTCATTTTCTTTATTTAATATTAGTTCTTTATTTATTTACACATTTACATATTATATTAACCCTAAATTTTTAAGAATGAATGAGCGATCGGAATGAATGAATGAAAAAAAAAATAAAAGTGAAGTCACTATATCTTAAATACTATCACCCCAGAACAGATATACAATTTAGTGGGCTGATAAAATCCACACAAACTTCATCTTATCTGCTTCGCAAAAAAAATGCAAAAATATTATTATTTATACTTTTGTTATTTTTTTTGGCCAAAATCAATTTTATTGTATTGGATAATTTTGTAAAATAAAAAAAAAATAATAAAAAGGTAATATAAGTATAATAGGTAATAGATAATATAAGTCAGATATGAACACATTATTGTTAGTTACCCACTGAAAAGGCACTAGCCTTAGTGGGGAGCTGTGACATGTAATTTATGTCTTTTTTATGAATAAAGACTACTACCAACAAAAAAAAATCGAATATGTGCGACTAAAGTCTTTCCTTAAGGGTGAAATCTTCGGTGCGCTTCGACATCGGTGCGCTTTCCATTCATTTCATATCAGACTGACCCACAGCGAAGCGTGGCCGGGTTTAGCTAGTAATTAATGAAAATGAAACAATGAAAATATTAACGTATGACATTGCATACACATACTGAACGCCAAAAGACTAATACATTCTTTATTGTTTACCCCTATGGATTTTAGAGGTTCTCCCTGGAGAGAATCGCTAAATAAAAACCAGAAGCTACTTTTCATTATTAATTTTAATTTATTTTATTTCCTTTTATTCAGAAAATTACAGTATACAACAAAAAAACATATTAAATATACTGTTTCATAAGAAGATAAAAATATTCTTTCTAATGATAAAATTTAAATAAAAACATGGCAACGAGACCAAAATTAGGATGAAAAGAGAGTCTACGGAAGAAAAAATATAACCAAACAATACATACTTATACAACACGATACATACTGATGGATACGTACATACGCATATTTCTCAAGATCACCGCTTGACAACAAATATTCCGGGAGAAAATTAAAAAATAAAATTTCCGGACTACAGAAAATTGTGCGGCCTAAGGGGCGCCCGACCCCACCGCTCGCCTCTCCCTCGCCAAACTTGTAGCCACTGATTAAAGTAATTTACATTAATAATTGTCTTAATCACGGCCCCGGCTGACCCCCGCTGACTAATAAAGCGGTAAAATGCAAGCGAAGGAGAGGCAAAAAACGACGCAAACAAATTGGGGCTTTCTACTTCGTAAATTTGCCTAAATTTCCCTTAGTCATTATTGCTCGGTCGGATTTATAAAAAGAGCTCATAATTTACGAGACCGGCTACTAATGATGTTACTTAGGCAATTTATTAGGGCAATTATGCCAGGAGATCTAATTGCGCCAGAGCGCGGATTTTTAATGTTGCTGCGTAAATCCTAAGGATGATATTATTTTATTACAATACAAAACGTTTTCTTATAAAAACAAATAGTTATCAAAGAAAACAGGTCATTTTTGGTTATTTAAACACGATTGGATTACCTACATATATGGATGATGCTGCATTCAGAAATTGGTAATAAAGACATTAAAGGCCACATGAGACCTTAGAAAAATATCCGAAATGGGCGTACACGCGAAAAAATAGGCGGGGTCAATTTTATAGGGTTTGACCAATAAAAATCCAGAATTGACGAAGCGTCAAGCGCAGATTCTACGTCCGCTCGCGCCGGCTAATAGGTGCATACTAAATGCTCTATCGCAGCGCTAGCACAGAATAACTATCTTTACGCAGTGTTGGTATAAGGGTGTTAATGGCAAAGCTTATTTAGCGTAACTCTCAGAGCGCTCTCACGTTTTAATTAATTGTAATTAATTAGGGCCTAAATAAAAAATGTGGCTAAGTGCTGCCCTAGGGAATTAACCAGTCAATATTATAAAATTATAATATAACACAATCACCGCTTACATTGTAGGAGTAAACGCGACTGAAAGTTTCGACGTCAGTTTAAAGCCTTAATGTCCAAGGCGATGAGCAACTTCTTTGAGTCCAAATTTCAAATTGTTTCCCAGTCGGATTTATTTAAAACTTTTTTTAATTAATGCTTATGTTTTTCAAAAAACTCAAAACTAAAATTCATCAGATACGGTCGTTCCCAGGTATCATGTCGCCTTAAGACTAAGAAGACTAAGGTTTCCGTTAATTTGAATTAGCAATGGAAATTAAAATAATTTTGATTTTCTATATGAGATTTTCCTTTCATTTAATTTTTTTTGACCATTTTATCTTGTTCTTTTAAGATTATTTTTGATTTAAACATAACTTTTCTGCATGGTGAATGGTTTTAGTGTCATTTATAATGGCTAAAGGTAAAATATAATGGCTAAAGGTTCTAGTGTAATTTAGGCAAAACAGATAAATCTAAATTCCGCACCTAATTTATCACAAAAAATCACAATTTCCATCTCCCAACTTCGCAATTTCAAATACACATATTTATAAAAATATAATTTTGTTGTTATTTTGATACCATGCTGGTAAATGGTAATTTGCTAATTTGTAATACCATCTTTGTAATTGGTATTACCTTGATAATATTGTTAGTATCTTGTCATTAGATACTTACCTACTTGCTTTCTGATAACGACTAGTCGTGTTTGAAACTACGCGACAAAAAAAAAACGCTTGAAATTTGTTTGCAAATAATAACAATGTAACGATTTGCAATATAAGAAAAAAAACACTAAAGTTTGGCTACGCTATGGCTTAGCGTGCCAAGTAACACAAATGTTTAAATATGTAAATTTTACCAAAAAAAACTTCCCTACCGAAAGTTGTAAGTATTTTTTTTTTAGAAGAAATATGCCAATACCTACTTTTAAATGAAAACCGATAATATATAAGAATAAACAGCTAACAATATATAACTGCTATTTAACCTTTAACTGTGTTATTTCTCATTGATATTTGTATTCGAATCGGCCATCAAATCTAACTGTTATCTATTATATTATTCATTCCATTGTTAAAGAGCTTGAATTCTTGTAAAAAAAACTGTTGTGACCTCTTGGACTACGCGAGAAGACGCCAACGTCAACGGAATAAAACGACTACCGCCTATTTTCTCATAAGAAACACCTCATTAACAAAACAAAAAGCGACGATTTCGCTAAATATTTAAGAAGCCGCAGCCCTTTTAAACTCTTCTGGAAAGTCCCACCCTCAAAGTCCGCCCACGCTCATTAAGGCGGGAAGAGTTTCAAAGTCTCAAAGTCCCGTTCACTTTGATAATTACACCCCTTTTAAATCGCATTTTTCGAGGTGTCAACCCTTTGATAATCCCTTACCCGAAAAGAAAGGGCTGAATAGGGTGCGAATTTTATTGCTTTATATTATTTTTTCGTTGATCCCATTAAAATGAGAGATTCATTTTAATTTGCGCTGCAAGGGAAATGAATGAGATTTCGTATTTTTCTTAATGAAGTTACATTACATTACATTTTCGTCGTGTCCAATTGACGGCTAAAACCGCTCTTGGACGTGTCAAAATAATTGGGTTAGGTAGTAAGTTTCGTTACTACTTTTTACTAGGCATACATAGGTAGTCAAGAATTAACTACTAGATTGTCAAACTATAAATATAAATAATCAAAATAGAAGACTAATATTTGAAGTAGTTAGTAATTCGAAAAGATACGTAGTAAAATTATTCATCGTAATATTCAAATTGTCAGTAAAATGTTAAATAATCAAATTAAATCTACGTTATGCATTTTAAACTAAAAGTACAGATATAAGAACATATAAAATAATCATACAATAAGGCTCTACTTTTTTAAGTAATTTAAATGGGCACAATATTTGAAAAATCATGGCCCTCAAATTCGGCCAGATTATAGAAAGGGTGGCCTATCAGCATCTCCTTGATGTTTTTTTTGAATTTTATATCCTACAGCTGTTTAAATTTTGTAGGGAGTAGATTATAGAATTTAATGCTAAGGTACAAGTAGCTTTCATGTACTTTTGCCAGTCGTATTCGGGGTACGCATAAAAGGGAGCTACCGCGGGTATGATGCGAGTGAATATCTGCATTAATTGGTGTTTCTGCTAGGTGCTGTCTGGCATACATTAAACACTGGTATATGAATGCCGAATACATAGTCATTACCCTTGCCTTGCTGAAATATTCTTTGCATGAGGTCCTAGTCGTTACATGATACATGCTGCGCAGTGCTCTCTTTTGCAAAAGAAAGATTCTTTTACTGGTTGCAGCATTTTCCCAAAATAGTAATCCATAAGTCATTAATGAGTTAAAATACGCAAAGTATACTGATTTGGCTGCCGCAAAACCACAAAGACTTCTGATTAATTTAATAGAGTATATCTAGCTACGGAGTGACGGATTTAAAGGTACTGACACACTTGCTTATAAAAAAGAATGCTTGCGAGTATGCTTAAAACTAGCATTCTCTTCAACTGTATATAGGTACATTTGCTTATGTTAGACATACTTGTTTTAAGCATACACTTGAATAAGTGTGGCCCAAGAAAACAATTAAACACACGTGCTAGTTAAACGCATGCTCTCGGCCGAAATTGAAGCTACATAGCTACATCAGTATCATCCGCACAGAACTCAACATTGGTTCCTAATGGTTCCGTGCAGATTGGGTGGTGTTGGCTAAAAATCTATGTCATCTAGACTGCCGAGCTCGCGTTTCAACTTCTATCTAATAGGCTCTTCGAAGAGGGGCTTACCCTGTCAGGGCCGCTGTGAGCATATACCTCGGCTGTAATCCCGCAGTCGGAGGTGATTGGGAACAGAAGATGGTTGTTTTGGGGGAATACCTCGGGCGGAACTGGGCAGTTGGTGCACCATCCGGTTTGCTAGGTGTTGAATGCCCAGCTGGCAAATAACCAGAGAGGTCTGGAGACGTATGTTTCCCATGACAGCGGAGGGTAGTTTTCGACCTGACGTCTTCATCCCTTGAATCGATCTGTCGGTCACCCGATCTCGAGTGACCTCCCGCCCTTTGACCTACCAGGCAAAGGGCGTCGCGGTCCGCAACATATTCAAACTGAATAACTGCTTACGTCAGGTAGAAGCCGCGCAAGCGAGCTAGAAACCGTAACCAGACCGGAGGGCAGAGAAATCTGACCAAATCTGGTAGTAAGGGCGTGAGGTTGGTCCGCTGGGTTCACGTTCAGTGCCGCGCGGTAAGGCGTCAGTTTCTTGCGTGCACGTTGGCGGAGCTAAACTGTGGACTATGTTGTCCCTGAGTCTCATCTCATCTCACGGCTGAAAGAACCTGTAATCATCTGTAATCATCTCATCTCACGGCTGAAAGAACGAACTATATCGTTATAACAGTCTGAGGTGTCAGGTTCGGCCGATGCAGATAACAGCTCCAAAGAACTCAGCATAATAATCATAATGCTTGCAACGAAACTATTGGAAAAAAGGAAAATAAAAAGGATGATTTCGGTACATAATTGCATAAATAGAAGAGAAACCCTTGGAGCCCTAGAGCATGTGTGTCTGTACCTTAGCCGTCGGGAAACCAATACCACCGATCGGTGGTTCGTCTATTGTGACAATTTGCATGCGGCCGATCACCGTATTCGAAATTATATGCGGTAGATGTCGCCTTCATTGAATAAGTTCCGTTATATATTAGTATGCGTGCTCTAACACCACCTATAAACAAATTTTCGAGGGTTGAAAACATGCCGTCGTGAGTTTTATTCCCATGGCTGGCTTTCTAAGAGTTTATACAAAAAGAGAAATGAATAAATACGGTCTATTGCAATCTGGGATAAATAAGTCGACAAATAAACAATAAATAAAAACCGCGTCGCGTCGTGCCCGCAAAGCTCTTGGCAAAGATTCTCAGTCATTAGTGCGGGTCACCCTAATGGAAATTAAGAGCGTGCCGTGAAGAAAGAAGCGGAAAAAACTCATTTGCATGGAATTAATTTGGCGGCATCTCGACAGATTTTTTAAAAGTGTTTTTCCGCCCTCTCTAGGAGGCGACGATAGAATTAAAAGGACAAGTTATTCTCATGTAAATTATGTTAGCTCTTAATTAATTGGATGTTTGCGGGATCGCGGCTCTGAACCCACTCAAGTGGGTGGGGAAGTATTTTAAATTGGATTTTTGTGAGGGATTTTTAGAGAGTTTGGCGCCGCGAAATAATGGTTCTTGCGAGACGAAGCTGTATATCCTTTTTATGTATGTTTAAACAGACGTTAGGCCCTTTCACAACGTGCTGATTAGACTTTTGAAATGTAGGCAAGAGAAGATTTGAAGATTTAATCATTTCACAAGATTTAATAAAGTTGTGAAATGTAGGCTTTTTTTTAACTAGAAAAAATACAGAAGCACACTGAACTTAGTTGACACGATACGAGGTTTCAAGCACGAAGAGCATGCCGCCTTCTCGAACGAGAAAACTCGCTTTCGTGATGTGTTTTTGAATAAAGTTTAGACTATTCCACATCTCGTTAGAGCTCGTCTGTGCTTCTCTGACTCGTCAGCTACAAAAATGGAGTCTGTAGACAAAGGTGTGGCGTGCGTTGGTGCAATTTTAGCGTTTATAATAGCGCGACGTTTGATCACACAAAATAAATAAGAAAAAACTTATAAACTTATAACTATAAAAGGCTTATAAACTTCATCGGTTCCAGAGCAACTTTTTATCAACTTTCGAGAAGAAGCATCTCGAACGCTTACTAATAAATTCGAGCTTTCGAGAACCGTCTAGACGATACGTGAACGCGTTCGAGAAGCATTTCTCGTGCGTGAACTCTCATCGTATCAACCGGGCTTCAATGATGTCACATACTGCATAAGAATACTCAAATGGAGGTGAGCAGGTCATATGGTAAGAAGTAACAAAGAAAAATGGGCTAATGAAGTAACCGAATGGTGTCCAAGACTACATAAAAGAAAAAAAAGGAGGTAGCGTCTTGGCGGTCGATATTTGAAAAACTACAGGAGTGTGGCAAGCGTTAGGGGAGGACTTTGGGGATCGGCAAGACCATCTTATTACCGGTGTCAAGTATTATAGTAAATAGTTTTAACGTTGCTTGATTTTAATGTAATATTATAACATAAATTTCATGTTTTATAAGATTGTTAACAAAGGCTATTATTATTATGAACCCTTCGGCTACGTAACGACCAAATTTTGTTGCATATCAGAACACCGTTGACTACGTAACGACCAATATTGGCGGCTTGCTCCCGGAGCGCACAGTATTATTATTTTCTAATTCGAACGCATCCAAAAATCCATACCAAATATCTCATTATAACCATAGATACATATATGGCCGCTAGAATAATATTACGCGTCTTTTCCAGGATATTTTTAGTAAAATTCCGTTGTCAAACATCATCATTTTTTTTTTCGAGATATCGTCAAAATTTTTATTGGTTTTATGAGCTAATATCTAAATATTTTTGTATGTAAATAAGCAAAACGAAATACTACCTTTGATACAGAATCTAATATAGATCACGATAGTATTTACAATTTATAAATACGGTTCAGTATTTTTTCGCGAGACAAGTACATGTTAGAAATGCCGAGTTTTTTTCACTTTTTCGAATTTCTCATATTTATTCATAATTATCTAATTGTTTCACAAAACGAGATTTCAAAATTCTAGATACGAAATTTCAATGCGATCATTGCACAGTTATTCTTTTTATGATTGCTATAGTAATTCCATAGTTATAGTACTTTTTGTCGAGCGCGGCGATATTGCAAGAAATTCCAATAAATTGCCGCGGTCTGCCATGAAATTATGCCGCTACTTATGTAGGTTAATTAATTGTGATAAAAAAGAATAAAGGATTGGTTCCTAAATCTTTCCATTATTATTAAAAAAAACAGAATAGATAGATAGGGTTGAATAATACAAGGAAACCGACTGAGGATCTTTACATCAATCACTATGATGAAAATAATCCAGAAATCTTTCTTACGTTTCGTATATTTTAAGAAATACAGATACTATTCTTAATATACTATCCTTATATAATATAACATACTATTTTTATACTAGGTGCCAGGGTGACTAAAATTCCCTTAAATTGCGCAAAGAAATGTTTACCATACCATACGTTTTTTAAACTGACCGTGGCGGAGATTTTATTTGAAACTAATATTTATTTATTTATTTATTTAAGTAATTCAAGAATAATTTAAAACAATTTTATCTTAGGAACTATGCATTAAATATTTTAAACATTGAATAAATAGCAGAAAATGAATACATAGCAAAGTCCAGTGACAACGCCACCTAACTAGGCCGGGACCTGTTCTAAGGTGAACGTTTAATTTTGTGCGTGCTTGTTCATAATTGTGATTATTACAGAAAACAAAATATTTTTGTAACAAAAAAAATAAAAATTTAAAAAAAATAAATTGTCGTAATAAAATAATTATTTGATCACAAAAGAATAAACATGCAACAACTACCTTAAAAACTATTAAATACTTAAAATTAGGAGTAGAAAATAAACATGTAACTAAGATTAAGAATATATATACAGATATATACATACATACATACACATACAGATATATTTAAAAATAATAATATTAAATACAATAATAAAAAGTAAATTTAATATGATATAAAATATAGTATAACATAAAATTCTAAATATTAATGTGTTCGAATTAGTATATTAATATAATATAATGTCCAATATTTTTGTGATTTTTTGTCGTCCCTCTTTTATAGTTACTATAATGTACTATAAACAATAGTTACTATAATGTACTAATTAACATTTTAACTAAAAGGTACTAAGAATGGTAATTGGAATAATAAAATACCTAAAAATAATATGTAGTATTCAATAGTATTCAATAGTAGTCAGGCCTCATTATTATATTAATTATATTAATGAGGCCTGAAAATATTTTCGATAGGCAAAGTATAGTAGACATTATAATAAGCGAACCCCCCACCACCTAGCGCTCCCATATCATTGCTCTCCTTGTTACCTGTAAGATGTAAAGAGATAGCGGGTAAATATACTGCACTGAGAAAAATATAAAGATTTAATAATGCATGTTTCAACAAGAATTACGTATATATCTCGTACTGTGGTCCATACGTATCATTTAACATGACGCGAAACTGTGTTAGCGTGACGGTAGTTACCGTGCCGTAATGCCTTGGGATCTCGCTTCTAGCACGACAGCATGTAGTAGTGTACGTACGGTTGTAGTCGGACACATGTTGAAATTACAATATACTGTTATTTCCGTATTAACCGTGCGGAAAATGTTGATACATAGTAATGGAGTTTCAACAATATTCTTTGTACTTTAACAAAATTACGACTGAAACATTGTTACTCTGTATAAAACCGTAATAACAAAATGGTAATTCAATATTTTTCTCATTGTGGAGGCTGGAGCTTTGTCGATTTCCCAAACAAAGTATAAGGACCATTATTATTGTATCATCTACATTTTAAATATCATAAACGATGTTATTTTACGAAACACTCTAGACAATTTTAAATTATTGGCGCTTGATAAGTAGGTATAGTATATACTAGTATTTGGGAAACATCAACATCATAATCATTACAACCCGCTAATATTTTGCTGTTATGTTGAAGAGAGCGATACTTCATAACATCAATTATGCATCCAACACTCATTCATATAATGTCACATGGGTTTATTCACCGCCCCTATTAGTTAAACAATCGCTTTGTCAAGGGAAAGGCTGATAATTGCAAAAAAATCGATGGTAATTTATTTATTTACCTATATATTTAATATATAAATAAAATAAAATACAAACGGAGCTGCCATGGAATTCACCGACTGAGGTCGGGCCCATCATGATACTTTTTTTAAACTTCTGGAGGGTGAGCAGTGGATTCCGGACTAACGGTAGGATTAGGACAGCTGTCTTGACACATGAGAGCGTTAACCTTACCACCCATTCAATCCCCCTTCGAAGCCATAGAATTTGAGATGCGCAAATCGCGGTTTTAGATATTTTTCTAGGAAAAAGTTGATTATTTTTCTGGAAAGACCAAGATCTTTAAAGAGGTGAAACAGAGATTTAGCTGGCAGGCCACGAGCGCAAATTTCCACCGCGTGAAGGTGAACAGTGAAGCCGTTCCGGGTGATGGCATTTGCGAGATCATGGTATGTATTTAATTTGTACACAAACGATACACAAACGATGTACACGAACGATACTCTAACGAAAACATTAAGTATTACTAATATTTTTACATTATTTCTTGCTAGAGTATAATATCCTGTGTGTACTCCGCATACTAAATAACATATGTGCCGTTTAACTGACGATTTAAACAATAATGAATTATAAATCTAAAAACTATTCATCAGACTATTAAATTACATCAAAAAGAAAACAAAGAGATTTTTTCAAAGTAAATATTGAACTTACTTTAAATTCAAAGAATATATAAAAATAATTTGATGATATTTTTTGTAAAAAAATATGCTAATGCAATTGATTTCATGACATCACGAGCACTTTCTTATCTCGCATCACCACCTCGCAAGATTCTTTTTATTTCGCTCTTTGGCCCCCGCGGGACTGCGATATCCCATTTCGTCGCAGCCGAAAATACTAGGCGCATGCCGACCGTACCGTCCCCACGAAAAAAGTATAATCGATACAGGCGATATAATGATTGGTACGAATGCTCGCATACGAAATAAGACGACGAGGGATGCGCGAGTTACCCCCATAAAAATCTACCCCCATTCCCCCCCCCAAACCCACTCTTCATCCCTTAAACCCCGCGAGTACGGTCGGGCCGTGACAGCTGGGGCGGAGTTGCCAGAGAGATTTAAATATGTTTTTTTACTTGAAAATAGAGATTTTAAAATGCTTATTCAGCATAGCTAGAGTAAGAATTTACGGATCCATACGGATGTTTCGTGAAAATGAAGCGGTCACAACGAGTATATCGACGCACTTAACGAGGTTTAGTTTGAGATTACGCAGCGATCACACGCTTTAATAAATTCCGATTTAATAAATGACCGATTTAATAAATTCAAGTCATATTATGCAGAAAATAGTGAAACGTTTTATATTTATAGAAAAAAATGTTTTTTTTCATTTGCAACTGTTGTTATAAAAAACATATACAAAAAAACAAAAACACAGATTAAAAATTAAAACTGTAAATAGACAAAGACTGTAATAAAGCTACAAACGCTGCAAATTAGGGGTATCCTCACGATATCTCTTATCCTGGTTTTCAGGACACACCTATAAATTATTGGTACATATATGATTTTAAAATAAAATAACCAAATCAAATAAATAAAATAAAATCCACCAAATAACTAAATGATGAAATAAAATAAAGCCACCAAACTATGAAATAAAATATCCAAAATAAATCAAATAAAATATGATTTTAAAAAAAATAACCAAATCAAATAAATTTTAAAATAAAAAATCAAAATAATTATAATCAAATAAATGCACACATCGAAATAATCAAAATCAAAATCTTTAACATCAAATGATATTACAAGAAAATAACCTAATTAAATAAATTTAAAAATCAAAATCACTTATATACCGACCATTATATTTCTATCAAAAAGCACTTATATACCATTATAATTCTATGAAATTGAAAACTATTGTGCTTGTTTGACGTTATATATAAGATGAAACTGATCTACCGCGAGAAGTTTGTATGGCACCCGATATTTAGGCGAAGTTGCTACCGCCCTTTTACAGGGTAGATACGATATATCCTTGACAACGGCGGTTGCAACATTGCCGAAACGCCGGCTATACAAACTTCAAGCGGCAAATTCGTTTAATTCTATTTATTATATAATAATTCTAAGAACAAATTGCAAAAAATTACAATGTTGAGACACACATGTATGGGGAATTCGTCTCAGCAGATATTATGACCATAAATGTGTGTTTTTTAGGTGTTTTGAACTAATTCGTTACTTATGTAATCGGAGACTATCGTGGTTGTTTGACATTATAAATAAGATAAAAAACTAATTTACCACGTGAATTTTGTAGCACCCGACGTTTCGGCAACGTTGCAGCCGCCGTCGTACCTTAGACATCGGCGGCTGCAACGTCGCCGAAACAAACTGTACTACAAAATCCACGCGTTAATTCGTTTTTTATCTCAATTAATTACTTATTATAAAGCACTACAAAAAGACGATTTTGGTAGCCATGGTCTGATATGAAACCAGTTCCCATTTTATATTAGAAATGCAACTTCTATATCTTCATTCATATCATCATTGAAGAAACACTTATCTACCGACAATTTATCAATTACCTCCACTCCCTTCACCCCCCTTATTTCATTTTGTTTCCTTTTTAATATTGTATCAATATATTTTGCAACCTTTATTTTAATGATAGGTACCTACTTTAAAATTCCCATAACTAAATTGGGGCAGGCTGTACGAGATTGTACACTTTGTCAAACTATATGTCTGCCATTGCACTGATAATGGGCCCAATTGCGTTTCTTTGTGAACTAAAACTGAAATTAGTGCAAGCGAACGAGATCGTTGGAGATTAACGGACGATCGTCGATAAAAACTACTTGCCGAACTTATATTCGTACGAATAAATTTGAGCACGTTTCGTGTTGTGTTAGATTCAGAGATGCTTTACCGTTTGTGGGTAGTTTTAATGCGAAAAAGTGACAACAGTTCATTTCACATTCCGCTCTAGTATATTGCCCTGTCTCGTTCACTCGGACTTATTTCCGATTTTAGTTCACGAAGAAACGCAATCGATCCCAGTATGTTTTTGTGTATTGTAAATGAATCATTCATTTATTCATTCATGATTCTTAATAATATTGATGTTATTTTATTAGTTATCGTTGTGTGAGTTTGCAGCACCGTTAAGGGGCCAACCACGCCACCCCACGACAAGATTGAGATTCCACCCGGATCAGTACTCGATGTAAGGCGAAGGGAAGGGGAGGTAACCCCCGGCCGCCACTTGTGTTTTTTATCTGGTCTCAAAGGGAGAAAAAAGGTTTGCGAATGTTGTCGCCGACTCCCTCCCCCATTCCTCTCTCGGATTAAAACGCTGCCAGGGACAATTTTTATTTCGAAACATTCAAATTAAGTCCCGGCTACACTGGCAACCGTAATGACTGTTTTAATGTATACGACGACAATTAGTGTTGTATGGTTTTTGATTTACAAGACTCGAGGCAATATTGTTGAAATAAATAAAAATGATGTTCGGAATTGGCAGTCAGTACCAGTCGGGGCAGACGGCTCGATGTTGCATAAAATCTTACAATTTCCAATTTTATTCGATATTAAACGTCTGATCGGTACTTTTGCTCTGACGGGAACTGTCTGTCGGCATGCGATATCGAAGGGTGGCGGCAGGGGGGTCGAATACGACCTGTGAACTAGGCGCAGGGTTGCCACAAATACATGAGAAAGTGCAAAATAGTAATTTTTCTACTAGACAAGTGCAACCTATCCTACAATAAAATACTATTGAACTAAATATATCTCGAACAACGAAAATACATCTCAATTTGTATCATATCGCCGCTCTATATGTAAGACCTCGTACATGCTAATAAGCAAACTTTTCAGGGCATGAAAAAACGGAATAATTTCGATCATCAGTTTTTTACACGACTGCCCAACAAAAAAGGTCTGGAATGTGTTCAGGGTTTATCTATGTTTTCCGTTTCTTTATTCCACCATTACTTCTAAACGCTTAACCCAATTTAGAAGTGTGTGATATTCTTAGAATTTATTGATTGATTTATTTATTTAAGCAATTTCCACAAATATGTTACAAATTACATTTAGGAAACATCAAATAAAATACCATTTAACTAAAACACAGCATGAAATTAAACTTAATTGATAAATGATGGCCTCTGTCATATGTCGCCCAACTAAGCAAAGCTTGTGCTGGGGACATTCCATAAACATAGGGTCGTTAAATACGTAGAGAAAAATACATGTTACATGCTAAAAAAAACATATTTTTTTTCTAACTTAATGAAAGAAATTTAAATAGCTACTTATCATTTTTATTTAATACGCTGCCAAATCTAAAAAAATAATAAAAAATGACAGTACAGACCTGAAAAATTCAAAATACCTACCAAATGAAAATCCCTAATAATTAATAAAAATAAGAGAACGTGAACATGGTCATATTTATAAAAAAAGTCATAAAGTAATCACAATATCAGAAATTCATGTAAGTTGAATGTTAAAAATTAAGAATAGGTAAAAAAAGCAACAACATAATGGTAATGGTAATTAAAACCTTTATACATAGTCATAAAAAGTAATCATAGTTGTTATGACATTCCAAGTATCATAGGGTACCTTAACTGTCCAAATAAGTTGTCGAAATGTCAATAAATTGACATACATATATCGTGTTTAGTGTAAAATGAAAGATCTAATTGAGTATATGAAGGAAATATACATGTATCTGTATGAATAAATTTATAAACCACAAATATTTAATTAAAACTATGTACCTACTAAGTATTATCGAATATGTTATAATTATTTGAACTCTACTCAAAAGTGTCTACAAATTCCATCTTAAAAGCTTTCAATGTCGTTTTCTGAAACTCCTGGACTAAAACCTGCAACGTTGACAAACAACCGATAAAACATGGTCTTACTTGAGTACCGTCGTCAGGAATCTGTTATTTCTATTTAAGCTACATAGTTAAAAATGAGCTATATGGAGTTGGTTAGTAGAGTTTGGATTTAAATTCCTTGCAGAATTACTAGCGCTTGAAATTTATTCCATATTAGCTGAAAGTTACCCAGCATTGTGAGGGTTTTGCCTGCCTCACAAGCTCCCCAGTTCCCCTCATCCCCCCCCCCCCGCCTCACATGCTTTCTAGCCATTCCGGGACCTTCTGGAGCATTCTAAAATATTCTGGAACATTCTAGAACATTCTGAAGAATTCACGCTCTTTTCATAAAAAAAAACACTGTGCTCCCATTATCGCCACCCACTCCCACCCACACACGGTTAACACAATTAAAGCCTCTTTTCAAATTTATCGCGTGAAGTTTGTAGCACCCGACGTTTCGACAATGTTGCAAGTGCCGTTGTCCAGGATACACTGACAATATCTACACAGAAAATAGGATACACTGACAGACATTTCAACGATTGTGCGATTGTGCTAACGTAACATTACGAGTCTCCCACTATATCACGATTTAAAAATACCTAAAGATTTCTAATCGGTCTAGTTTCAACATAATTACAAAGCCAGTTCACGGATGCAATTTTGCATGTGTAAAAAGGATATTTTTCTACCACGTACGTACTGTATTTCATGTTTTTCGGATAAAATTAATGGAAACGAAACATGAAGGTAACTGCATAAAATTTAAATTCGAATTTGCCGCAAATAAAACAAGCAAATAAAATAAGCATGCACTTACAAGCACTCACAAGCACATTCGTACTACAGATACACACACACACATACATACACGCACACACACACACACACACACACACACATACACGCTCTCCATCACACAAACATACACCAACACCCACATAGCGATTTTAACTGTTTGTTTTAAATTCTGTTTGGTTTTCTTTGTATTGTATTGTTTAGCATATTTTGTAATCCTTATATAGCAAATAATTTAAAACATCATTCGCTTTACTACTGTTATATATTATGTTTATAGGTAATTTTTTAATGCTGTATGTTTTAAACAAAAATAAAATTTTAAAAAAATAACTTGACAATACTACATACCTACTATACATCTACTTGTTATACACAATACCACAATGTTAGTCTACCATGGGACAACGGCGGTTGCAACATCGTCGAAACGTCGGGTGCTGCTAATTTCAAGTGGTAAATTCATTTTATCTCATAATGACAATAACTGTGATAGTCTTCTATTTTATGCTGTAATATGTTATATATGGATACCAGGCATTGGCCTTATTCATTATTAAATTATATTTTGCTTATTTCATTAGGCTGTAATGTTAATTTCCTAATAAAATAAAATAAAATGACGATACTCCATAAACCAAGAAAATGGCGAAATAAACATGCAATTTTCCAATATTATAAATAAGTTAAAAATGAATTTACAGCGTGAAGTTTCTAGCTTTCCGACGCTTCGGCAATGTTGCAACCGCCGTTGTCTAGAGTAGACTGAAAGAGCTGTCAATCCGTTGCTCCGCGGGCAGGCTACATACCGCTGCCGCCACTGCGTAGATTATCACAGTGGTGGGGGCGGGCTCGGCGGGCGCGAATTTCAAAAAACCGGCGTGCACACAACACTCACTGTATTTGTCTTACGTCCTTGCGCTCGTCGATGGGTATTGGGAACATTTTAAGAAGAGGGTTCCACGTAGAAAAGAGTTTGTAACCGTCGTCTCTATTGAAGTTCGGGGTTGTTTTTATTTCAATGGCTTCCATGATGATTTCAATGGTTGTTTTTATTTCAATGGATAGCACAATGGGATTTTAAAACTGCAGCCAGTGGCTACTTCCGTTATCCAATATATGTTGGCAAATCGCCGATTTTTCTCACTGAACAGCTTTTTAATAGCTAATTTCACGCGGTAAATTCGTTTGTATTTTATTTATAATGTCAAACAACCGCGATAGTCTTTGATTTCCTAATTCTCCTATATATACCTCATGGCCGAGGATAGTTCATGTCCCCTTTGTAGCAATACCCCTTGAATAGCTAGACATATTCTAGCTGGCTGCAGGTTGGCCTTAGATTTAGGACGGTATACATACCGCCACGACAAAGTCCTTGCTGTTAGCGAGGTAATTAGCCTGTGCGTGGCTCCTGCCAACAAGGGTTTGACATTAGCCTCCAAACCCAAAATACAGTTTGTGCGGGATGGCTCTCAAGGCAAAAAACATTTCACTACAAAACCTTTAATAATCGAGAAAGCTTCATATTGGATTCCGGAGATCGATTCGGTCTCTAAGCAGTATAAATTCCCTGAAAGTCTCGGATGCACAGTCCTCCAGCCAGATATAACTCATTACTCTCTATCTCGGAAGATGGCCCTTATCGTAGAATTAACTATTTCATGGGAATCAAATATTCCAAAATACCACGAGTGCAACTTAAATAAATACCATGATCTCACAAATGCCGTCACCCGGAACGGCTTCACTGTTCACCTTTACGCGGTGAAAGTTAGCGCGCGTGGCCTGCCAGCCAAATCTCTGTTTCATCTTCTTAAAAATCTTGGTCTCTCTAGGAAAATAATCAACTCCTTCCTAGAAAAATTATCTAAAACCGCGATTTCCGAATCTCAAATTCTATGGCATCGAAGGGGGAGTGAATGAGTGGCAACGTGAACGCTCATATGTGGCAAGACAGCTGTCCTAAACCTACCACAGCCGGTCATTAGTCCGGAATCCACCGCTCACCCCCCAGTAGTATAATAATAATATAATATGATGGGAGCGATTTTGGTCGGTGAGATCCATGGCAGCTCCGTTTGTATTTTATTTACAGTAAATATCAACTAAAATCATATTTATTCAAAATAACTCACTGTCAGGGATCAGCGTTACATTTTATGCAAAGCAACCTCTTCAATTGTGTCGGTATAGTTATAAATGGAGTGAAAAATTTCTTATTCACAATTCGACGTTGCCGGCCCTATTCGTGGGGGCGGTGGTGTTCCTACTACTTAATATTTCTCAGGCCGACTATTCGATGCCGAAATACAGCCGCGTCTAGATTGTGATCTACATATTGACAGTATAAATAAGCCCACACGTCTGTGGGCAACGCGACGGCCAAACAGCCAAGTAGCCAAGCAGCCAACTTGAGGCAACTCCCACCGCGAAGAGCCCTTTTCCATTTGCGCTCGTAATGGAATACCGCTATCGATAATACACAGCCGCTTCGACGAATTTACAAAATAGCAAATTGCAATACCGGCATAGAGGAAAGAAATTGCGCGATCGACGTATTCAGGTAAGATTCGAGTTCCTTCCACCGCTCGTAGTAGATTATATAAAAACATCCATTGTGTCACCCCAACACTTTCCCGGCACTAGCCAGGGACTTATTCATCTGAATATTCATTTCATAAACAAAATCGATTAGCATTTTGCGAAAATTGCTGTTAATATGCGACTCAACGCAATGAAAATTGTAAAACGAATTTTAAACGCACGTTATTTCATTCAATTTAAAACTGAAATCGCAAACGCAGGTCGCTATCAAATTCGAATTTCGAAGGAGCCACGCACCGCAAGCGTCGGCGCTTTTAATACTTTAACCCTCCAACCGCGGGAGACGCTCTCTAAGCGTTCAGCTCTTTCCATACGATTCTCTACGCTATTATCGCGTTGCATATAATGTCCGTATTTCCGCTATTTCATAGTTGAATCTTTTTCTGTTGTTCTGTAACATCGAGAGTCGCATTTTCTACGTTCTTGAGTCGCAGGGCTAACGGGAATGGACAAGTTACGACCTGTATCGTAGAATATAGACCAAATCGATAGGAAAATCGCCCGCGGTTGGAGAGTTATGGGCTCTCTAGACGATCAAGCATGCTTGTCAAGCATCGCGTCGCGGGCTGGGAGGGGATCATAAACCGCAGGAAATATGCAAATGCTTATTTTTGTAGTTTTATACCAGGGAGTCACGCCATGCATTAATCAATTGCGTCTAATTAACGTGACTCCCTAGTATAAACTACAAAAATAGGCATTTTTGGTGAATAAAAAAAAACAAATTTGCATATTTCCTGCGGTTTGCGATCCCCTCTCTGTCCGCAACGCGAAGCTTGTCAATCATGCTTGATCGTCTAGAGAGCCCCTTAAGGACCATGGGCCATAAGTGTCCCATATTTTTTATTTATTTATTCATACATTATCGAATACGAATAATTTATAAATTATATTTTTTTTCATGTTATTGAGACATCACACTTAATATTAGCAATGAAAATATTGTTTAAAAATATAGCGATTTTTCTAACAATCTATTGCAAATGACTTGCGAACTATAGTGATTAGGTATTTATGACGAATTCTTAAGTTTCATTTGTTTTCTTTTAGTAAATGTGATGTAATGTAATGTAATGCAATGCAATGCAATGTAAGGTAATGTAATGTAATGTAATGAAATGTAATGTAATGTAATGTAATGTAATGTAATGCAGTGCAATGTAATGTAATGTAATGTAATGACGAAAATGTAATGTAATGTAATGGAAGCATGATTTCTGAGTTAAATAATAAAAAAAACATATTTTCGGAAACGTAACTTTGCATCTTTATGTACCACGGGGACCGTTATGTCCCATTAATTTACACAATATCTATATACCAATTTTCACAAAACGACATACATGTTACTTACATCGCCCTTTAACAGTTGTATCAAAAATGGACATACTCTACCGCAAAGCGTATGGTCCTCAAAGAGTTAAGGGATTTACTATTTAATTAGCATGTAACATATAATTAACAACAACGCATCTGTGTACCAAATATCAAGTCTCTAAGTCCAATATTCCTAGGATGACATATGACTATGGCGTCCAAAACCAAACCTAAATATTTTCAATTCTTGCCATGACCAAATAAAGCCTTCATACCTAATTTCAGCTTAATCGGATCAAGCGTTTACAAATGCACACAACCACACAGACACACACAGACACACACACAAAGCCACACAAACAGAATTCAGTCAGAAAATGGTCTTAATCGTCTCGGGGGAGGCTCAAAATAAATACATAATGTCCCAGAAGTCGACGTCAAGCCTGAAACGGGTTATAGGGCAAGTCATACCAGTTATCAGAAAAATATATAAGAAATAAGTTATATATTTTTTAAATTATAGGCAAAACGAGAAAATCAACAACCTGTGATGTTGTTCGAACTCCCGTTACTACAAATATTTATTTTTTTCCCGAAACCTGACACTGCTGGAGCTGGAGGAGTTGGCTTCAAATTGTATGCAATAGTCAATTACAGAAGGACTATTCAGGATTACCTAATAAATGTAAAATTGAAAAAAGGTAAACAATTGTATTAACGGGAGTAAAATATAATCACAAAATGTTCATTTTCTCGTTTTTTTGCCTAAAATTTTAAAAGTATATAAGTTATATATTTTTTAATATTTCTCTGATAACTAGTATGACTTACCCACCCATTTCCGGCTTGACGTCGACTTCTGGGACAACCTGTATTTCCATCTCCATCATATAAAAATAAATGCGTTTACCATACTTTCCCTCCTGGTCGAATTTTGGGCCGGAAAAGTAAAATTACCTCCATCCCTCTTTCCCTCCCTCCCTCTCTATCTCCATCTCCTTCACCAGTCGAGTGCGGACGATTTTTATTCGTCGCGAGTCTAAAGGCGAAACAATGGACGCCGAGAGAGCCTTTTATCCGATATCTATTGTGTGCGTTATTACAGGAAACAAAAAGAATATTATGATCTTTTGGGAAGATTCTGAAAGCGCGGGGTTTCAGCCGCCCACTTGTTCGATTCGCCAAGCGGAGCGAACGAACAATAGGTGAGCGAAGGATTTAATATAATGGACCGAGGGTGTTTAAAATAATAGCCACGTTAATGATACCTACATACGAGTTTAATGAGTTAATTTTAATCGATGGCCAGTTTAATTGGCATGAAACAATTAGAAGATTTCAATTTCGCGTGACAAACAATATTAAAATCGAATTATGGGGTTATTATTTGCGGCTTATCTATATTTTAATATATTGTATTTATAGAAAGGCAATTCTGGGAATTTGATGGTTTTATATGTATATTCAAAGACATTTTAATATTATTTTATTTCTAATTTAAGCCAGTTGGTAGGAATTTCTGCACATGGTATTGTCAAATTATTTAACATTTTTTACCTTAAATGATATACTAGTATAATACATTTGTGTACATACATACATATATATATTGACTCATAAGTAAGTATACATATGTATTGATTTGTATATGTTTTGATTTAAAATTGATACTATTCAAAGATATGATACTATGATATACATACCTATAATATAGGCATGTTATATTTATGTATATCATAGTAACCTAAAGGCCAAATCTGAAAAAAGTTGTATATAACACAAATTAATTTTCGTATAGAATAGTCATGTAGGTATACAAAAAATATATCTAACCATGTTTTACAGACAAAGTGAAAACAAAAAAACTAAATTCCCATACTCATAGTTTCAAATACGGTTACGCCTTGAAGAATCATTGAAGTATCTACCTAACTCGTGTCCTCGAACATTCTTCAGTTGTTGTTTTTATTTAAGTAATTTAAATTCGGTAAATTAGTAAGAAATCAGTGAAAATATATTTTAGTAAAAATATACGCAGTTAGAACAGAAACGAATTTCATAATAAGTAATACGAGTAAGTTCGCGATTTCTTGACATCAATTACAGCGCAAATCCCAGCGCTATCCGGTTGCAGCGCATAATGAAATGTTTTTAATTCCAGGCGTCGCGTCGCACAAGATATCACCGAGGGCGCGGGCGCCCCTTAGGGCGCCTTACGAGACGTCAAGACGCTCCTTTTTTCTTTTTTTGGGCGCCGCCCTCTGGACGCGGAATTAAAAATCCGCAGGATTAATTCCAAGCGTCAAGTCTGTTTGCGTAATTCTCGGAATGAAAACATCACCTCGAGTGTAATTCCCCTCTTTTCCCCTCTTCACCCTCTTTCAACCCCCCCCCCTTCGGCCGTGGCTTAGCGGAATAATTAAAACGTGCCGCGAGAAACCCTTCACTTATGCAGCGATTTTCTTGCGCGATAGCGGCCGTAATTTGGAAGGCTTCAAAGTGATAAACCTTAATTGAGGATTATTAACCATACGATTGTGGTTTATTACTGCATTGCACGTAGAGGCTATTCTGCAGTCTGGAAATATACAATATTTAACTCCTGTAAGAATAATTTATATGTCTATTGCGGTTACGAGTATTGCATCAAGAACAAGAAACTGCACAAAAGTGGTAATTTTTCTATGTAATATATTTTTACGTCGTACCACGTATTATAGAAAAAATATTTTATCACATGTATCTTATTTTTTCAATCTTAGGTTCATATGTTTATATGTCATGATATATAGGTACTTAGGTGGGTTTAGGTAAACGATGAATAAAAAAAATATTACAACTAATTACATAACAAAAAACATTCTCTTGGACCATCGCGGTTGTTTGACATTATAAATAAGATAAAAATTAAATTTACCGTTCGAATTTTGTAACAACCAATGTATCGGTGATGTTGCAACCGCCAAAGTTTAGGGTAGACTGGGTGTTACAGACGTCACGCTGTAAATTCGTTTTTATCCTATTTATACCATTATTATATCCTAAAAATTAATAATTTAACATTTCCTTTCATTGTCTAACTGGAAATTAGATTCAAATCTGATAGTGTATGGTTTACCACCTCACTAGGAATAACCTGTATCAAGGTGGTACCAACAGCAATTTCATTTTGCCTGAAGGGGCATGATATCTTTGTCTTAGGGCTTTTTTAAAATGAATATGGCAAAGGTACTTTATTTATTTATTTATAAGAATAAAAATAGTTACTTTAAATTAAAAATAAAGTTACTTAAAAATAAAATTACAGTTACATAGCTTGTTTGCCAACAGTAAAAATAGTAGCAAGCAGAATATATTGCAGCGAATCATCTTACAGCATTGGGGGAGGTTATAAAGATTTATTTGTATTTCAACTCGGTATTTTCATTTCTATATATATATATATATATATATATATATATATATATATATATATATATATATATATATATATATATATATATATATATATATATATATATATATATATATATATATATATATATATATATATATATATATATATATATATATATATATATATATATATATATATATATATATATATATATATATATATATATATATATATATATATATATATATATATATATATATATATATATATGTATGTATATATATATATATATATATATATATATATATATATATATATATATATATATATATATATATATATATATATATATATATATATATATATATATATATATATATATATATATATATATATATATATATATATATATATATATATATATATATATATATATATATATATATATATATATATATATATATATATATATATATATATATATATATATATATATATATATATATATATATATATATATATATATATATATATATATATATATATATATATATATATATATATATATATATATATATATATATATATATCGGTTCCAGTTGAGCTCGATGTATTATTATGTATCTTTGAGAGCTAATGTTTGAGGCCCTGTTGCAGTTGGCCACTAAGACCCATTTTTCCGGGGTCGGTCACACTCACATATATGTCATATATGGGAGTGTGACCATATCCAAAAAGCGCAATAACCCATCCGGCGGCCTCCACGTATGAAGTGCGAGCCCGGGTAGGACTCTTGCCTGCGGGCCAGTTTCCCTCAGGAGTCAATCTTCTGGCGCTCCTGGACGGTTTGCGCACCGTGCGGCATCAGCCAATCGATTTTGCAATCTGACTGACAGTCGGGGGAGTCTGGAAACAATACTGTCTCCTATAGAGCGGGGGTAGTTGTTCACCTTACGGCGACTGCTCTTAAAACGATGAATCGGCTACCCGATACCGGGTGAACAGCCGATCAAAGGATGGCCTTGTCCGCGATACTTTCGGTAGATTCGTAGAGGACCACGCAAGCGACCTCGAACCCATCACCAGTCGGGAGACTGGAGTAATCTGGTTGCAACTGGTAGTAAGGGCGCGAGTGTCGGCCCGCCGTTGGGTGACTTACCTGGCTATCACGCGTTGGCTTCTTACAGGCATGTGGCGGAACTTGACGGTGAACTGTTATGTCCTAAGTCATCTGCGCTCACCTCATCGGGGACAGAACGATCAATATCGTAAAAAAATTCTGAGGTGACGGGTTAGCCCGTTGTAGTCGACAGCTCTAGTTTTACCCTGCATTTTGAGAAAGAGTACTTAAAGAAAATGTGCCAAAATTATTTTATCTCAATATAAAATCTTGCCATGTTAAATTTACATTATTTTGTTTTCTAATTTGCCACATTTTATTATATATTCATAAGAATATTTTCCCGGTATATCATAAGAATATTTACGGTATTCTAAATGATGCAATGAAACGTAGGTTAAACTAGGTAGATTCTAATTAGTTAAACCGGTAATACAACCAGGCCGAAAGTTCGCTTTAACGGGAGGGCTTAAGTTGGCTAGTGGCGGGTTTAATCGTCGCTTCCTTTCAACGGAATTTTCTTTCCGCCGCAGATTAATAGGTGATGCCTTAAGCCGAACTCCCAATTAGCTAAAGTATCCTCGTCTTCAACTCCCTCCCTCTTTCCTCTCTATTGACCTTCCAACCCTCTTCGATCACCTTCCCTGTTAAAGGTTAAAATAGTCGGAGAGCTGACTTCAGGTATATTAAGAATATAAAAAAACTTACGTGATACCGAATAATAGATAGAATCTCTGCTTACCTGGAAAGAAAAAAAATACATTTATTAGATAAGTTGATTTTTATTGTACAATTGTATGTTAGAGATACAGATGGTTTGGTGCAAATGGTTCGATTCAGTTTGCTCACAGGGCGTAAACCACAGATCAATCTTTGTGCGTATTATTCATTATTTTTGTTTATTATTATTGGTATTAATACAAATACCAGTTAAAATAACCATTTAAATTAAAAAATAATACCATTTTAGGATTTTAAGAATTAGTCGTCATAGCATTTAGGTAAATGTAATCCAAGAGTATTCAAAATAATACTAAACAAGTAAATATGTAAAAAACACGATTTCATGAAAAGAAAGTGAATTATAGTATTTATATTTATTTATGTTACGTTTTTTAAAATATTTGTAATTTATATATGTATCCATATATGTAGATGTATATTTCCGGAATGTACTCAATCAGACCTTTCATTAAACACTAAACACGATATATTTATATTAATTAATTTACATTTGGACATTTATACAACTACTTACTTGATATTTGGAATGTTAAGGTACTCTATGATATTCGAGATGACATAGCGATGCCAACAATACCCCAATTCTCTAAATCGGTTCAATCGTTTAGAAGTTATGGTGGAATAAAGAAACGGAAAACATACATAGATGATCTCGAACACAATACAATACTTTTTTGTTGGGCAGTCGTGTAAATAGTCAAAGATTAATAAAAACTGTGCAAATAATGTGTAACATCGAAGAAACAAAAGGTTGAGAAAATAAATATCCCGCGCCGTCAAGATAAAGAGAATATTTCCATTACACAAATGAGTTTCACCGGCGCGACGCGGGAGGGCGCTGCACACAGAATCGCAAGAACGAACCCCCTCTCGCCGAAAAAATGCGAAGAAAGCGAAAGCACCGCGCCGCGCCGGTCTGAATATCAATTTTCCGTCTCCGATTTCGTTTCTTTGTATAATTTGCCGTTCGGTTGGCTCTCTAATTAAAATCGGCGCCATCCCCCTCTTTTTACGAAAAAATACAATTACACCCTCTCGCCCTCTCGCGGTCGGCCGGATGCTGCAAAGGATACTCGGATTCGGATACTCATTAACGATAAATCTAATTATCGCCGGTATTATTCGCGCCGGCGACGGCCGAGTGGCTCGGAGTGTCCGGCTAGCCGCTGCAATTTGTCGTCTTAATCGGATTAAAGTGCCCGCGGGGAAGTAAAGTCATCCGCTAAAACAAAAGTTATCAGCGGGGCGTCGCGTCGGGGCGCCCGCAAACATGGGGCGGCGGGCGCCCCTCCTGAATTTTCAGCGGCGGAATTAAAAATTGAAGACGCCGCCCGACCGCGCTCGCCGCCCAACACTCAACCCAAACCGCGCTAACATTACAAGCGCGCAGGAATGGCTCGGACGGATCCCGAGATTATTGTTAATATTATTATTTATATCCGAAATTATTATTATTATTTTAGTCCAGTGAGTAACAGTAGTCAATAGTCACTTATTTATCCATAAATTGTAAAAACATATTGTCATGTAATTTTATTCGGAAGAGAAATACAGAATCAACAAAAAAAAATATTTTTTAAAAATGACTGGAAATAACTTTTATATATCAAATAATAAAACACCTAAATCTAGTGAAATAAAATAGGTTAGACAATATGTTAATAAATAATCACTTAAATAAATTCTATATTTATTTTTAAGCTTAAAATTATGCTTTTGAATATTAGATCCTTGATATGACTTAAAATGGGGCTAAGTTTTTAAATTTGTATCTATCAGGCAAGTAGGGCTATCCTACGTAGATAGGTATTAAAGGAATAGCTAATAAATGAATAGTGGAAATCATTAATCTTGTTGCTCAAGAACATCTATTGTTTTGTTATTTTTTTTAAAGAAAAATAATTTCCAGATTTACTTCGAGTATCGCAGCTATGTACCTATAGATATGTAGCTTAAGTGCAGGTACATTCATTTATGTGTTATTGTGCATTCATACATGCACAATAGTTACATTCGTATACTAAGATGTTATGGTAAGCACTACCTTTTAAACGGAGTCTCGGAATGTGCATGCCTCCTCTCTTCGGCTGTCGTATTCATCGCCTGTTTTGGGAGATAAATGTTCGGCTGCTCTCCGAGACATTACCTCAAACCATGATCACGTAAGACAGCCTCAGGTAGAAAGACATAATATCATATACCTTTAAGGCCGGCGGCTCTAAATGTAGCCCAGGTAATACGCCATAATTAAATACGAATAATCTTTGCAGTTTTCTGTATATTATGTACTAATTGATTTCCAGATAAAAAATGTTTTCTTTCGACTGAACAAACTTAACTAATCACTGCTCAGCCACCTTTTTAATAAACCTAATATTAATATATATTTTTTATATTATAATATGCCTTCTTATACCGTATGTGAGTACCTAAATTTTCGTCGAAATATTGAACAGTTGGTAAAGGCTGCAATGAAATCTACCCAGTAGTTTTCGAATTAATACATCGCTATCAAACAGACAGGCGCCTTCTGAGGATGATTTTTCGGAGTTTAAATAATATTTTACGATGCCACTTTTGTAATCTGAGGCGACAAAGATTAGGATGTTGTTAATAATGTCAGAAACAATCTTTATTGAAATTGCATATTGTACTTTTCTGTCACATGATGTTACGTAATCAAAAAGATTGATCACCACTCTGGTTATTATAACATCTACAACCAATCCTTTTTTACACTAAAACAATCTTAGGTATTTTCCTTCATAGCATCATGTGAAGCAATTCCTAACTAGCACATTATTTTTTTATTGCTAGTCTATCCACTGAACGTGCCATCCCCTGATTGATCTTAGGATTCTCGCGCTCCTGTAAGTGTATATTTCCGCAGCGGCTGTCGCCGGCGACTGAATAAGAAATAATTCCACTTGTTTTCCGGTGCGACGTACGTGGCCGTTCGCCACCGCAGACGGGGCGCGCCTCTCCCTCTTTCTAACGGCCGGCGACGGCCAGCGACGGCCAGCGGCGGCCGACCTGCAAAAGTGATTCATTAGTGTTTTGCCGGTTATTAGCCGCCGCGGCGCGTCCGATCGGTTCTTCTTAATTAATGTCGCTGTCGCCGCTGCCTGCGTTATTGGATTGTCTGCCCGTTTGCGGTTGACGACGCCGCCCTTACACACCGCTCTTACACTTACGCCGTTTACACTGATTTACCCGGTCGGCGATTTTACATTTGTATAAGAGAGATACTATTTTTAGCTGCCCAAAAACATGATCTTGACAAAAAGCTGACAGCTCTCCCCGCTGTCAACTCGATCCCCCCTCTCAATTACCGCAGATTTCCGCCTTCCGGATTTTTCCAGGGCCTTTTTTCAGTGTTGTTTTTCGGCAATTCCGGCCCGGCGTAAAATGTCAACAGGGGAGGAAAGTTTTTTTAATTGTTCGTACTAATTAAGGCCCCGTCTCGGATTAAGACGGCCGACGGTCTAATCGGTCCCGCCGACGACCAGCGACGGATATAATTGGAGTGGTTTCATTTCGGCGAATTTTAACATTTTTTAATTGGGGGGATTTTAATGGGGCGTTTCATGACTTGACGATTCTTTTCATGGTTTTCTTTTCGGGGGTTGGAGGGAATTTAAATGAGCTGTTTCATGGAATGGATTTTTGACCGTTCCTTTATTTAGTTGATTGGTATCGATATTTGGTAGATATTGTTTACCTATGCCTTCAAAAGGGGTGTAGGGTAGAGTAGGGGAATACCGATCAGTGGGTAATTCCGATTAGCCTCATTACTTGTAAACACTATATCGACGTGACAGGCTGGGAAGTAATATACCCAATTTAATGTTTTTTGGCTAATTACATGTACAAAATTTGTTTTCAAAGTTCCTTTCACTCATTGGACAATTGTGACCGATCGTAATTACCCCCTGATCCATAGTAATGTGATATTTTTAAATGATTTTAAATTTGGTTTTTAATTTGATAACTCAAAAAAAAGGGTAGAAAATATACGTAACACCAAAATAAAAGGTTCGAGTTTTGAACCAAATGAAAGAAAGAGTTCGAGTGTTCGAGAAATGAAAGGAAATCCAAAATTTCTGGAAAAGTTTGTACCACCAGCACGGAGCTAGCTGCTCCGTGACCACCAGTCATGCTGGTACTTGAAGGCCGTTTACATTAAAAAAAACATCTCTATATAATTGGACAATAATGACAGCTGGAAATTGACGTGTCGATAGAGTAAATGGAACTGACGTAAGAAAATTTTCTCAACATCACAAATTTCAAATTGGATTTTTTCAGGAATAATATCTTCCTGAGCATGTTTATATATTGCTGTGGTATTGATCTTATTTCTATAGTAGGTATATCACATAGTCAAATATCAATATATCGCTGGTATTCAGAATTCCGATATCGACAAGCATTGCTTAGCAGCGTAGCATACCCAACTCGATCCAAAGCAGATTTAACACAAAAAAAGCGTCACTGCTTTAAACCAGCTATTACGAGAATTCTGTCGTGCAGATTCGGATATCTTTAGGCACTGAAATGCATTTGATCCAGAATACTAGTTTTACTCTTGGAGATCGCATAATTTGACTGTAGAGTGTAGAGAATAAAGCTACTCGCGTTAATTGATGCTAGTTAATTTACTCTGAAAGACTTTAACAGATAAATATCGAATCCTGTTTTAACAGCTTCTCAGTCTTAGCATTAATCATAGGTATACTCATATGACACTAAAAGAAAGTATTTATCAGTTGTTTGGGTCTTCGAAAGTTAGCTTAAGTCTACAAAAAATATCCGTTCTTGCAGCTGATCAAAGAAAGTGGTCGCTTCGTTTGTCTGAAAATCAGCATATGTTGCCACAATTGACATACAAGAACAGACAAGATTAATATACAACTGTGTTTTTGCCAAAATGACAACCGAACTCCGTACGGGTGGCGAGAAACTTTGCATTATCCTCCACTATGATACTGAAGTTATCGCACCGCTCGGTAAACAATGGAATTTTGAAGTAGAGCAATATTGACTTAATGGACCATCCTCCGTAAAATCCTAAGTTCCAATGATTATTTTACATTCCTGAGATCTACCGAAAAAAAATAAGCCCCCAAAGGAGATGTCATAGACTTCAAAACAGTCATTTTAACCACCCGAAATTCGGATTAGGATTACCCTTTCAACAGTTGGTTCTTCTGAATGTAACATTGCACTAATTTTATTGGAAGGTAGATGAGACCGGCGTAAAAGCACGGGTAGGTTGGCGCAGTTCAAATATTTTATAAGTTAGCACATTGGCAATAATACATCTGGTCCTTATCTTATTGGTACTAATTTAAAATATTTGGTACACAAAACATAATATTACAAACACATTTATTATTACTAATATTTTTACATAATTTCTTATTAGAGCATATTATTCCATGTGTATTAAAAGTATTGAGATCAATTATTATAATATAATTATTATAAACCCAAAAACAAGTTTTAAAAAATTGGGTATCGGCAGCGGCTATGCCCCTGCAAAAATATTGGAAATTTTGTGTTTTTACGTTGATCTAGATTTTATTACTTCAATTTCGAACATCACCTGCCCTAATGATCAGACCGATTTTAAAACAATTTATATTGTGCCGTTGTCTAAATCGAATCCGGGACAATTGCGGCCCCGTACATTTGCGGCCCCGATACATTTGCGGCTCTCTCTTAATTTTTCTAATAATGATAAAATTAAAGTGACACATTTGCGGCCCTGACACTGTCAATGGGATACCTGCTAATACCAACTAAGAAAAGTCCGAGCAAAGACTCGCGGTAGGTGCAATAAAACATGCAAGTAACATCACGTTCTCTCGCATTTAATCGTTTTATGGCAGACGTAGAGGTGCGCGTCATGTTTGGTTACGTTTGGCGAAGTTTATTTTTTTTGGGAAGAAAAATTTCCTGGAAGACGGACCTAAGAAATTTTCATATATTTTGAAAAACATCCAGGATGATGCGAAATGCACGCTGGCGATTTTTTTTTTATGAAGAAAATTTCCTGAATAAAAACTTGCTCGGATTTTTTTAGTTGGTATTAGCAGGTATCCCATTAATAAGGTCAGAGCCGCAAATGTACGGGGCCGCAACTGTTTCGAGACGGTCTAAATCGCTACGAATTAATCTAGGCAAATTACAACTTTAGGGCATGCCATTTGTGTTATGCTTGCCATCTAAATTAAAAATGGCATTTGGGGTAGATTCGCATTCTTGTCTTCTACATTCGCATTCTTGTCTTAATGCTGATTTTATAATGGAATTGGAAATTTGGTTAATTTTTGAAGACCTCATTTTAAGGCAATTTAGTTTTATGAGCATTTTATTAAAACGTTTTAATAATTTATTGTAATATTAGAGCCCTGTTCATCCTAAGACGGGCTTGTCCCAGTTTGGTGACAGAATCAAATAAGCATAAGTTAAGGTTTTGCCATTCTGTTTTAGTTATTTTTGTAATAAAAATCAATATCTTATAGTAATTATTTCCTAAATAAAAAAAATATAAAAACTATGTAGAGCAAAACTAGAAAAGATATAAATATCAAAGCGTCAAAAAAAAAATACCAGAAGCGATATGCTGCAATTTTAATAGAACTATAATCTAAATGTCCCTTGGGTGATGATTGTTATTTTCTGTAAATGTTATCATAATATAAGATATAATCATTATTATATTGCAATATTACATCTAGGTAATTTAGTACGTTTGGTAATTTTGTAAATATTGGCATGTATTATAAATAGATGATTTGGAAACAAATTAATTGAAAATTAAAATTATTAATAAGCCTTGTCAGCAGATTAGCTCCTTAATTTTCCCCAATCAAAAACAGGGTTCCTTTTAATGATCAGTTAAAAACTCATTAAATCCACTGTGCGGCGGAATATTGTGGTAAGGAGCACGTGTGTGCCGTATCGCTCGAGTGCGCCAATCGGTCGGCGGCCGCAGAGGATTGGAGGCGGTGTAGCGCCTCTTTACAGGATTAATTGGTGTTTGATCGCGTTACCGACCGCTTCGGGCGTGAGCGGACTCACGAACTAAAGCGGGCAGCACAGGTATAGTTATACAACGGGGCGGCGCGACTGGAAAATAAAAAATGTGTTTATTTGTCCCACGTAAGATCAATTAGCTCATTAGAGATTACTCATTATAGACAGAGACGCGAATGGCGCAAAGCACGGCTCCAGAACCCGACAATACAATCCCACTTCGCATTAAAATCAATTACACACTCTATCACCTCAATTACCCTAAGGCTTTATAAACCTGTAATGAGTTCGATTTCAACGAAAATCTAATTAAAATTAATCGCCCGCGGCCATAAATATTGCGTCCTTTCGAGGAATATTCTCGTAAAAAAACGAACATTACAATTGCCGGATTCACTCGGTCACGTTAATGTCCCAGTGGATAATTACGATAAACTCGCATGGAAATACATTTATCGGTTAATTGCCATTGCCGGTAATTACGGTAATTATTCGTGTCGGAATCGAGAAACGCGGCGCGGTCGCGTTTTGTTTCGGGAACGAAATCAATCGATAATCCACCCTCATTGTCGGCGCGATTGCTTATTAGAAATGTTCATAAATATTTTGCTTTTCTAGGAGGGTGAGCGAGGAAGGGGCCGTAATATTAACGCGGGTCTGGAAATACATATTTTTAGGGTTCCGTACTAAAGGGTACCAACGAAACCTTATTGGTGAGACTTCTCTTATTTGTCACCTAATGGTTCTTATGGCACCTATTAGTTTCGGGCAGATTAGGTCATGATGACCTGTTTGTTTTCTTGGGTCGGCTCTACTGACCGTTTAACTATCCGGTAGTCTCCCCGAAGAGGGACTTACCTGGAGAGGAATCGTCTGTAAGCCCAGTCGTGGACAGGTGGGATAAGAGATTCCAATCTGGGCAATCACCTCGGGCGGTGCTGGGCGGCTTGCTCTTCGTGTGGTGTTAGCTAATCGACTATGCACTTCAGCGGTCAACCGGAGGAGTCGGGAGAAGTACGTCTCCAAAGCCACGGGGGTTGTTTTTGACCTGGTGTCAGCCACATAGAGACCACGCAAGCGACTTCGAATCTGTCACCAGACTGGACAACGGAGAAATTCGCCAAAATCTGATAGTAAGGGAGCTGGGTCGGCCCTCTTCTAGTGTAAGGCGTTGGACTAATACTGGATTATCGTCCTAGTTAGACACTGGATTGTCTTTATTCGCTAGGTCTTTCAGGTTCACTCCATGGTATACAGAACGACTTGATGCCGTTATAACTCCCTGGAGTGACGGGTTCGCCCGTTATGTTTGACACCTCCAGTTGTTCTTTTGTCAGTCTATATGTCACCGTATATTAACTACATCGTTCAGGTAGCTATTGACATGACAGTTGACGTAATCTAGGCATAGGCCAAGGAGATACAATTAAAAACATATTTTTAAAGGTTTATTTACTTACTTAACTATAAAATTTACTTACTCTAAGAACTAAAAGTGCTTATCATAAATTTACAAAATTGTAGCTAAAGTAGGTACATACTTTATATGTTATCCTAATAATTATAAATAATATAAAAACGAACTTACCGCGTGAAGTTTGTAACACGCGATATTTCGACGATGTTGCAACCGCCGTTGTCCAGGGTAGACTAAAGTGTTGATGTCGATTTGGAAGATTATTATTTTGTTTATAGAGAGAGGCTCAAATAAACTATTTACATAGCTTTAAACGGAATTTAATACACATATAAAGGTTTACACAATAATAATGTTGGCATTGTTACTATTAATTGAAATGAAATTAGGCTGGTGAAGAGCAAATATTATGTTATAAAGTGATCAATTAATATGAAGAGCAAGTCTTTTAGTATCCATTGCATTTATTTTCCAATCCCACCAATGAGGAGGGAGAGCATTGTGAACGCATATGTTTTTTCGATTTGAAGAAAGAAATATCTATTTTTTGTCTCCTGAGACGATTACATGTTTAGTTAATACATGTTTAGTTAATACATGTTTGGATTGGGTGTCTTACCTTCTTCGCCTCAACTAAACACGGTCCAGCCGCTACCCTACCGAGTTTTCGCTAGCCACGTTCTTATTGCCACATTTATTTTCTTATTGCCGCACCGGCAATATCGAAGTGTAATTTACGCGTGGATTTGGCAACGTCGCGACGACGCCTTGGCGAATTTGCCTCGTATGTCTACGTCGCGACTTCCCCCTATTTTTAATGACGAAAAAAACCGAAGGGGACCACCGCCGCTCTCGAGTGGGTGGACAGGGAAAAAAAAGACCCTCAGAAAATGGGGTAACCGGCGCGGCGCCGCGCTCCAAGAGACGATTCGGATTGCAAGACGATGGCAAAAGTCACCGAGAAAAATAGCCCAAAATAAATATTCGTACAATATGCATGAAAAAGGGGACTATTTTGAAATGAGACTCAACGCTGTGTTTTCGAATCTACCAACTATCCAGTGCTAATATACATAAATATACGCCAATTTCAGTATTTTGGACTTATAGTGCGAAACCAAAAGTGAATCAGTGAATTACAAGAAATTATTTTTTTTTTTAAATATTTCAGAGAGGACATTTCGACGGTCTCTGCGTATAGATAGGTACCTACTCCGCTTTTCGTAAAAATATATTTTAGGGAGAGTTAAACGTCAAATGTGCACAAATTGAAATATCAGTTATGTTGTAATATATTTAAAAAAATATGACCATACTAATGAATAAAAGGCTATCGCAGTTATTTGACGATATAACAAAACGAAAACGGATTAACCGCCAGAACTTTGTAGAACCTACGATGATCTGCAAAATTACATTATGGCATGGCAAATTGAATTGCTGTCGGTTGTCATCCGATGTTGTTCTGCGGGTAGGCGTCAAACTGCTGCTGTCACTACGCAGATTATAACAGCGGAGGAGGGGTGGAGTTCCGCCTTGCACACAATACTCACTGTATTTGCGATCGGCAAAGCGCGTTGTTGACATTTTAAGAATAACATAGCCGAGAGTTTGAAACATTCATCTCTATTAAAGTTCAGGGTTCATATTGTTTTAATGACTTCTCGAATCGTGTGGAATAGTAAAATTGTTCTTTGGATGGCTTTAGGGGTTTCCGAAACTGTACCTAGTAGTTCGGTTCGCTATCCAATATCGATTCGCAAATCGCCAATTTATCTCGCTAAAAATTTTTATAGTATTTTATAAGTGTTTTATAAGTCGGTCGTTAGAGGACGCTTTGTATGTCGGACATATGATGAGCCAACACACAACAGTACTCGATCCTAAAGCCATCTACAGAGACAAAACTATAGGTACTTTAGGTCCGTTTGAAGATTGTTTTTATACAGAATTTGTTCAGCATCTTACTTATTTATTCCGCCATTTCCGATACTAAGGATACTCATAATCTGCTCACTTTTTAAGTTTCTTCCATGTTGGATCATGTGCGTGTCATATTATCTTCCGCATTAATTTATCCTAAGGATACCATTGACATGCTCTTTCTCTTGCGGAAAGTACTCAGAGTTGCATAGGTCATGTGCTCAATTCACGAGCGACTTTTGCAAATAGCGATGATAGTATAGGAAGGATGGTGTTAGCTGGCATGCAAATATCTGCCAAACAGTGTGGGTTTTCTATGGATGCCCGAGAGTATTTTTTTAACCTTTCGAGGAGCGGCATACTTTCATGGCATACCGCGGCAATTTATTGGAATTTCTTGCAATATCTCCGCGATCGACAAAAAGTAAAAGTAAGGAGCTACTATAGAAATCATAAAAATAATAACCGTACAATGATCGCATTGAAATTTCGTATATGGAATATTGATATCTCATTTTGTAAAACAATTAGATAATCCTACTACTATATAAACGCGAAAGTTTGTAAGAATGTATGTATGGATGTTTGTTATTCTTTCACGCAAAAACTACTGAATGGATTTTGATCAAACTTTACATATAGCTTACACATCAGAATAACACATAGGCTATAATTTCTAAAGATATATAGTTTTCTATCATCATTATCACAATTTTCCATCACCACGCGGGTGAAAACGCGGGGCGCAGCTTGTTATGATAAAATATGAGAAATTCGAAAAAGTGAAAAAAACTCGACATTTCTAACTTGTACCTATTTGTCTTACGGAAAAATACGGAACCCTATTTAGAAATTGTAAATACTATCGTGATCTTTATTAGATTCTCTATCAAAGGTTTTGCTTATAAAAATATTTAGATATTAGCTCATAAAAACCAATAAAAAATTTGATTTCTCGAAAAAAAAATGATGATGTTTGACTATTGAGTTATACGTAATAACTCAATGTGTTTGACAATGGAATTTTACCAGAAATATCTGCGAAATGACGAGCGAAATTATTCTAAGGCCGTCTATGTATCTATGCTAATAATGAGATATTTGGTATGGATTTTAGGATACTCTCGAATTAGAAAATAATATTAGCGCTCCGGGAGCAAGCCGCCAATATTGGTCGTTACGTAGTCAACGGTGTTCTGATGTGCAATAAAATTTGGTCGTTACGTAGCCGAAGGGTTTATGTGCATAGCAACAAAGGCAGTTTGACGCATATCCGCAGAAAAATAACGAATAACTGATAGCACTTCAGTCTGTCCTGGACAACGGCAGTTAGAACATCGCCAAAACGTCAGGTGCTACAAACTTCACGCGATAAATCCGTTTTTGTCTTGTTTATAAGACCATACTCAGGACTTAATATATTGTATGTTTATATTATGTTCGGAGAAACTGTACTTAGCGGCATATATGCGTAATTTGGTATGCGTTATCTGCCAAACATGTTACTTACTTAATGTTTTTTAACAATCACCAATTCAAGTATGACATGTTGCAACTTATAATTTGAGATAAATTCGGATGCGATGTGATTCACAGCCATCAATTGCTTGATTTATCATGTTAATAAACATTTGCAAGTTCTTATATTTTCAAGGTGCGAATTTAAATCAAATTTAAAGTGTTTGGAAAATGTTACTTTTTGGAAGTGTTAATTGTTGAATTTTTTGGAAAATCTAATTGTTTTTTAAATATTTTGCATGGACTAGAGTTCGGAAGTTATGCTCGAAGGCAATAAATATCTTATGACAAATTTGAAGTTAAACGCTTCTGCTTAGTTAATTAATTAGAATTAGTTAATTAGAATAACTCAATGTATGTCTACGCATCTCGAAAAATCTCGCAACGTAAATTCTAGACTCGCGCACAGCAGCCGCTCGCTCATTTTTTGTTTTCCTCTCTCGTCTAATATTTTGTCTTAGGGAGGGATGAATCGGCGAGGGGGTCGAAACGGCGCGAAGCGCGTGGGGGGCAGAAAGGTTGATGACCCTCTTCCACCCCCGCGAGCTTTCTAAGATTCAAATCCACCCCCGCTCGCCTGCATATGAAAAAAACCCTAATCGATATTTTTTCCCTACCGCCCTGGGGGGGTGCCGCTTTTTTCACTGCGTACGATGAGGGGACGGGGCGGGGGTCGGGGGTTCCCGTGATTGGAGTGGCGGCGGCTCTCTCTTTAGAGAGGGGTTTAATTGTGGACATGCACCGGAGAGAGCTCACCGCTGAGGGGAATAAGTGACTACGGTCGAAAAGGAACTGTATCATTCCCAGAAGTTTTTGTTTAATATTTTAATGAAATGTATATCGTTACAATATACATACAGTTAATAGTAGTATGCTCAGTAATGAAAGTAATTATAATATATCGTCGATCTATATGTGAGATCACGTAAACTGAAAAACATATAAATGTGATGCACGGAATACGCATGTTAATACATGGATTACGTATATAATTTGGACTGTGGCCCATACGTATGAATTAACATGACGCACGGTGTTAGCGTGATGAAAGTTACCGTGCCGAAATGTTAAAACATAATGTTATTTCATTACGTCGCGATCTTAGGATCTCCCTTCTAACATGACAGCATGTAGTAGTATTATTTATTTTATATTATTTATTATTTATTCAGTAGCCGGCGATTGGGGAGGGGGTCGCCCTCGCAGCCAATACGCTGCTGTCGGTGCCGCGCCGCTGGTTTTCGTACTCAATTCACGATTCGCTTCCATTCTTGACGATTTTTTGCCACGTCTCGAGCATTCCTAGCCGATAATCGTTGATTCTTAAGGTCGTCCTTGATGTTATTTAGCCAGGTTTTCTTAGGTGCCGATCGTTGAATTCTCCATTCTGTCGGACGGTCTCGCCAAAGAAGTTTACGTGGCAAGCGATTATCGTTCATTCGGCAAACATGGCCGAACCATCGTAATCGACGTTTTTCTACTTCTTCTTCAATCGTTGTATATAGTATTAGTATACTTACGGTTATAGCCGGCACATGAATTATGGTCAAACTACAGTATACTGTTAATTCCGTATTAACCGTAAGTAAAATGTTGTTACATATAATCGAGTAATGGAGTTTCAACGAAATTCTTTGTAATTCAACAAAATTACGATTGAAACATCGTTATTCTGTATAAACCGTAATAACAAAATGGTTATATAGGAATCAATCCAATATTGTCTGCTCATGTCTGGAGGGATCAAGTTGCTTAGTTTTCGTGTAACTCATTGTAGAAGCATCTGGTAGACATAAGTTGACGATTTTATACAGTGATACATCTTACGTGCTAAGTATTTAGTCTTCGCAAACAACTTAACATTTTGTCAGTTTTAATTGTTAGTATTTAATTAGTATTTAATTGTTAGTAAATGAATACTCTAAAATATTACTAAAATAAACTCTAAATTAGTATTTAATTGTTAGAAAAAGAATACTTTAAAAAAATGTTCTAATTATACAACTAAAAATTCTTATGAAATCTAATCAGTTTTTTCTATACCCTGAAAAGTTTTCTTGTTAGGATTTACGAGATCTCACATATAAAGCGATGATATTTATAGGCTCAATTTTGACAGTAAAATTGATATTAAAAATAATGATGTTTGGTGAAAAATTGAATGTGAAGTAGAAACAAGATGAGGGCGATTATTTTAGGGTGATGGTGAATTTGTCACTAAGTCGGAAACTATGATCAAAAAAATGTTTCGCTTCAGATAAAATGAGTCACATCCAGAATCTTTTGTTGATGCGCCCGTTAAGAGGTAAAGCATTGAATTTCTGGAATAACAGCGGTGCTCGTGTCACTTGTGAAGGAGCTCTCAACTGTAAACCAGTAAGAAAATACGGCCTCCACTCCTAAATTTTGCTGCTTCCACTCCTAAGTTTTGTAAAACTTTTTACAGTGGAACTGCCGACCAGAGACGACTGGCTAAAAAGTCAACTGAAATGGGAGGCCGATAGCCGTAAATGGTATACTGATGGGTCCAAACCGGGACTTTGGTATATATGGAGAGCGACAAACTTCGAAAGAAGTGTACATTTGGGGAAATACGCCTCCATATTCCAAGCGGAGGTATACGCCATTATTGAATGTGCGGATATCAACCTCCAAAAGAACTACGCTAACCATCGTATCTATATCCACTCGGATAGCTAAGCAGCTCTTATGGCACAAGCCTCGAATACCATTAATTCAAAGCTAGTGCAAAACTGCATATCACTACTGAATTTCCTGGGCGAAAAGAACAGGTTAATTCTAAGATGGGTTCCCGGCCATGCAGGAATTGAGAGAGATGAAAAAGCCGACGAACTTGCTAAGACGGGAGCAAAGGGAACGTTATACGGCCCTGAAACTTGCTGTGGCGTACCAAAAAGCCTTGCAAAAAATAAAAAAATACGGCCTGCCACGACTACCAATGATTGTCATGGAGGAGAGTACGCCGATCTTCGGGTAAGATCATTTTAAAATAGTGCAGATGTTCATTGTAACAGTTCAGCTGTTGACATGCACAATATTTATTTATTTAATTCAACCATTCATATTTATTTTATTTAGAGTAGGTATTACAAAATTTAACTAGTACATTTTAACATGTCACACTGTATGTAAATGAGGCAATAGCAGAAAACTGATTCTTATTGTGACTGAGACATGGTTATGACCGAAAGTCGCCTAACTAGGCCTGAGCCTGTTCTAAGGCAGACTTGAGCAATTTTCTTTGTGCATTATGATTACTATTTATTAACAATGCATATATTTCTAGACACAATCAAATAAAACTAATTATTAAAATAGTCTACAAAAAATTAAATTAAAAATTAGAAAATTCAAATCTTTTTAAAATAAAAATAAAATAAAATAAAACTAAATCTAATCCAAATAATAAATAAAACAAAATTAACATTAGAATAATCAGAATTAATAAAAATGCAAATTGATTGTCACTTTTTAAAATATCAATGGCTTAATAGAAATGAAAAATTTTAGAATGATATAATGTCGTATTTTTTTCAATTTATAAAAATGGAAAGTATCTCAATATTTAATGTTAAAATTATGTAAATTAAATTAAATTAAATTAAAACTAATTAAACTAGTGCTAAATAATAATAATAATAATCATCAGAAATATAAATATATAGTATTACTCATAATATGTAATATGTATTACTCATATTCATATCAATAAACAATTGTTTATATAATTAAAATTAAAATTAAAACTGAACACGGCCGATATGAGCATTATCATGTATGTACTGCTGCTGCCCAACTAAGCGCCAGGACTTGTTCCACGGCGGCTGCGTGCACTCTAGTTTTATGTTCACATACATTCGGCAATTTGAAAAAGAAGAAAAAAGAAAATATATTACCGTCAACATTACAAATTATAACTAATAATCACAATAGGTAATATTTAAAATAAAATACAGAAAATAAATAATCGTGTTATTAAAATAAAAATAAAATAAAATGACAAATAATATTAAACAATAGTATATATAACCAAAATTAATGAATAATCGTAACAAAAAGTCATCGAAAATAGTATGTTGAGTAATATATGGAGCCTTGTTAGTATGTCCGTAGTATACTTGAATTTGCATCTTGTATAATGGTCCCCCCAATACAACTTGTACAAGTAACGAATCGAGCGTATTCAAAAAAAAATCTTAAGGCACTTGTGCTTTAGGGAAAATAAATCTGCCGAATCGTACAAGGATAGATTAGCTCTTAAGCTCAATATTCTTTGAGATAGACTATGACAACGTATAACGATAAGTTCGGGTACCTACATTGATATTTTTTCATCAGGTAAAAGTCACTTTAAGAAAACCATTAAAAAATCTTATTAGTCCTTTGTCTCCCGTATTTCATATAATAACTGTTAATCGCTTGAACAGTTTACAAGAATAGATTTTTTTTGTTTTGTAAAAATTTTTCAAAATATCTTTTTGTTACAAAATAATTAATATTGTTTATAATCTCAACGTAAAATTTCATTGTTTTTCATTTTCATTTGTTTTTTGTTCTTTCTCTTTTTCTATAATATTAAATCATTGCTAAAGAAATGTATATATATATATATATATATATATATATATATATATATATATATATATATATATATATATATATATATATATATATATATATATATATATATACATATATATATATATAATATATATATATATATATTATTTATATATTATATTTTACCTTATTTATATATTACATAAATAAGGTAAAATCACGGAGATATGTACTGTACATTTGTTTTTTGTTCTTCTCTTTTTCTATAATATTAAATCATTGCTAAATAAATGTATATATATATATATATATATATATATATATATATATATATATATATATATATATATATATATATATATATATATATATATATATATATATATATATATATATATATATATATATATATATATATATATATATATATATATATATATATATATATATATATATATATATATATATATATATATATATATATATATATATATATATATATATATATATATAATATATACCTTATTTACGAGTATATATTATATAAATAAGGTAAAATCACGGAGATATGTACTGTACACGTTAACGGTAAATAGTGTTAACATATAATTAGTCATAGTTTTATTATTATATTTTGTATTTGTTATGTATAAATGCTGTTTGTTAACCAAATAAAATAAAATCATCATCGTCAAAAATAACATTTAATGTTAGAAACTGTCTGAGTATATAATAATTTGTGGATATTTTGTCGGGTATCAGGTTTCAGCCAGGAATCAATTTTGGCGTTAAAAAAAGACTTAGGCTTATACATTTTTAAATATTTTTCTAGCATAGACGTATTATATATCCTGTCGGCTATGTACACAAAATGCCTCTGCCCAAAAGTGATCTGCATTCGACGGACGTCGAAAGGTATATCTCGGGATTGCCGCGTGCAGATTTTTGCTGAGTTCTTATTTCGGTTTCTAAAATAGTTTGATACTCAAATAGTTTGATAGACAATCGTTTTACGAAGATATTACTAATTGAGTAGTGAGCTCTCCGACTATCAGGAAGTCCGAAACGCGCGCTTTTGTCTACGCGCGCCGCGCGCTTAATAAGCGCATATCCGCGCATTCACAGGAGACAATCGCATAAAAATATTATAATCGGTGCGATGGCGATCGGTCGCTGCTCGTAAAGTCATTGACACGGCCATCATAATCGAGATCGGCGATTGGAGCTGCCCCACGGCCATTACCGTTATATGATTCTGTGATCATATTTTTTTTCATAATTGCGCGAGGGCATTACTCTTTCACGAGTTGTAACAGGCGCTATGACAATAACGTCATTATTGCTACAAAGCAGATTATTTTAATTATTTAACTGAAGTTTGTGTATTTTTTGTTTGTTTCTACTCTTTATTGTGGAATTTCACAATGACCGGTCTGATTATGACACGGCAATCTCTTGCATAAAAGTACACCCTACTATAAAGTATTTATATGTTTATGTGCGTGTAACAAGTGTGTGTGTGTGTGTGTATGTGTTGTTATTGCATTCGATCGACAGAATTAAAAATACAATTCCGGTGATTTTTATCCCAATGGAAAATGGTGACCCAGCCGGAAATCGAACCTGGAACTTTACCATGCGACCGGCGATCAGGCGACCTGACCACTGCGTGTGTGAATTTATTAGTATGTAGAATAATAATAATATTATTGGGAGTTTCAGAGAGATAATAAACTTAAGTGAAATAGAAAAGTTCACCTTAATTAATAATTAACTGATGGAAATGCAGGTAGGTATGTGATAAAAACTTCAGTGTTGTAGAGAAATTATTCAAGATGCATTCACGAGTAAAAGTAATAATGTCGAATATATTATTTAACTTTATTGTAGGGAAATATGTCGTACTTTGGTCTTATTTGAAGTTTCTATAACCCTTTCTGACAGATATATACAAATTTATTTTTTAATGACGTATCATTATAGTATTCTCTATGTTAGATGGGAATGTTTTGAGATTGAAAAGTGATTGGTGTGCGAGTTATGCTTATATAAAAAAATGCATTTTCTTGCAAAGTAAGGTAGAGTTGTCGTACATTAGACCATATAAATATTCAATGTACGACACCTCTACCTGATATTTTAGAAATAAATTGAAGATTTAGAAAACATATTGATGTTTATTTTGCGGAATATCATGAACTCAAATTAAAATACAAAAATATGAATGATTTCTGACGAATTCCATGAAATAATATAAAATAATAGATTAAAGTATCTGTATTAATTGATAATATCGCTAACGCAAATGTATGTCATTAAGGAATTTATTGTTTCTCTTGGGGATGTCGGCTGATGGTGTTTCTATCATGTATCTGGTGGCACCAGCCCGTTTAAGTCGTTATTCAATGTCCGAAAACGAAAACGTCGTTCTTCAATGTCCCATTGTTCGAGCGAATATCCTACATTTATCGACATTTATTACAATAAAGTGCGAAAATATCCTCCTATCCCTTAATAAGATTGCTTCTTGAGAAGCATATTGATGCATAGCATATTTTACAGAATTTCTTGTGTAATGAATGCTTTACAGATTTTTATGTAATGCATATTTCACAGATATTCCCATATAATAGCGAAAGAATTCAATGGGCATACGCGTACAGATAAATTCAAGGTTTTCTACGATAAATGTAGGAATATCGCTACATTTATTACGATAAACAGTAGGACGAGGGCGGTGCTTGTCTTAATCAATGTGGAGAGAAGACACATCTAAAATCAAAGTGATGTAATTAGCGAGTTCGAGCCGCAGATTCAGCACCATCCAGGAGATTATAAAGAGGCGCCAAAGTAGCAGCATCTTTTTTTGCAACGCCATAAATAGTGGTTTCCAGCATACTTTTAAAATATTTTACGCCAAAATGCACGTTGAATATCGAAAATTTTAAGTATATGGGAAATAATCTCACTTATCTGTACCATCGCCCAAAACAATACATTGTACCTTGGCTCGGTCCGAGTTACATTGTATTTTAATGGACTAAAGTACAACACCTCCACCCCGTTTGAAAAAACTCACATTGTAAATATTAGGATACTTTTTACAAAAAAAAGTATAATTTTTTTTAAGCCCAGGATACCTCCACGAGTATAAAAATCCCATAATAGATAGAATGCTAGTATATTATGAATAACTATATACTGCGAAATGATGTATCATAAAAACGGGTATAAATGCAAACGAAAAAACTTAAATTTAGACTCTTCTATGGCAGTAACGACCAACTATCATCAAGACATTTAGAAAACCTAATAGATAGCTCATAATTTTCTAGCAACGTAGTACAAGTACATAGGTCCAAGGTAACTTCCCCTACGAATGCCATCATGGTGAAACTACAGCTCCTCATTGACAATCTTATCAGAGTAGGTGACCAATGTGGGTTGAAGATGAAAACCACAAAGAAATGTATCATCAAAGATCATCGTCAAAAAATGACATAAAACCGAAAACCGATTGATATTTTGATTGTCATATTCATAACGCTACATTGACTTGAAAAAAATAATTCAATCTGAAAGTGGATATATGGCATGAAACGTTGACCATGATGACATCCTCATATATATTAGTATCTAAGATTACAGAATTAAAATACATGCCTAAAAATATATGGGCAAAAGCGCTCGATAATTCATATCCCACCAGTTTCCTTAAAAGCCTTTCTCAATACCAGTAATCCTTGTAACTAAAATTTGGAATAAAAGCTGCTCTTTTCCTTGTTGCTTTAAATCCATTCCAGCGACGAAATTTCCATTAACGATCAATTTATTATACTCTACCGACCTTAAGGCTCATGCACACACAATCGCTTAATTTATGCGAAAGGAGCTGTTAATTTTGCCGCACATCGCAGCCCCGGTGGCACAAAGCGCCTGAAATATCGATGTCTTGTCGCGCCGATTGTCGCGGCCATACATCAAAATACGGGGACGCGCATTTTTCACAGTCGCTCTTTGTACACCGCGCCATTAAAACCCCCTAACTCCATTTTTGCCTCATTTTTAATCGTTAAGCTCGCTTATATTCGCGAACGTCGCGGCGCATGCGGCGCATTAATCACGAACATCGATTTTGTTTATCGACGGTTCGCATACTCATTAAAACAGCAAACATCAATAATTAGGGATGTCATAGAATGAGAGAGGCCTTCGATCAATATTTAATTATAATATAAGACTGAAAATACATTACTAATTATATGATTAGCTTATATATTATTAGGTAAAAAAATGATAAGTGCCAGGATATAATTTTAATGTCGATACATATCTATATAATTATATCAGACGATTGTTTAATAATTATACATTATACTCAATATTATTTGCGTCATTTTAGTTATAGGGACTCGAATCATTTATGTACTTACGCAAAGTAAATTGAGCTAATGAGGTACAATTACGCGACAACTTTCTCGGGTAAGTAATGATTTACTTGTCCGTTTTTTTTTTGTGTAAATAAGTAATGTCGAGAAATGGGAGAAGTCGGGCCATGCCCACTTGCAATTATGTCGTGCCCTCGTATCGAAAATTAATATGGAGAATTTAACACCGACCGGATCTCCATTGTTGGGCGCCTTCTGTTAAATTGAACCCTTTCTCGATCGATGCCGCATCGAACGACGGCGCCGCCCTTAAAATAGGAAACTTTCTATGAAGAGAATTAAAAAAATAAAATAGATGAATTCTCCTGCGCTTGGGTCACAATTATCGCGGAGTTTCTAATAACAACTGCGCCCGTGTGGATGTGTGTGTTTTTTTCGGTTGACACAGTTTAAATACGGTGCGGGCACTGAATGGGTTGACAGTTTTTTCGGCATTGTGTTTCCTTTCCGATCTACGTTTTTTTCGCTGACGTTTTCGGTCTTATTGTGTCGCTAATAAGGAACCGAGTTTGACATGGGGGCTGCGGAAATTAACATGGATAAGGAACGGTGTAGGTTCTATCGAGCGCTGATTCTCAAACAGTCCAAGAGCACGCTGCAGATTCCCAGAACACAAATGCGCGATCGTCACAAAATTTTGCTCGCTGCACCTCGGCAAAAAACAGTCGGTTTAAGTAAATATACCATTGCATAGGTCATTCCTGGGTCTATATAAGTATGTTCTGTAGATTATTTTAGCGTGCTGGCGTCAAGAGGCCGTGGGAAGAGTACGCTCCCAACCGCTGCAGCGAGCGAACTGCTAATCTGATCATATTGAATTGAATTAAGTCTTTTTTGTCGTTCTAACGTTTATACACTTAATTGTATTGGCAGTATAGGACTCTAATAAATACCTAAAATAAAAAACTAAAAAATATAAACAATTATCTAATAAGAAATAAAAAACAAATATTTTTATGGTATTAAAGTATAAAAATAATAATTAAATATTGTATCATAACTTATAATGCAAATGGTGGCAAAAATTAATTTATTAAAATAATCGAAAATTGTAATAGCCGCACGGTAATAAATTATATAAATTACATTTTATATACAGACCTTACCACCGTAATTGTCAGTACAAATTTACACTTTTCACTAGCCTGTAACTTTTGAACAGTGCTTACTTTCACATGTCTATCTTGTTTATTTTTATGAATATTACAAAAAACAAAATTATCACTAATTACAATTCAATATCAGTTCTAAAAAAAAAGTGGGTCGCTATTAAAATGAATTTATTAAGTATAAAATTTTAGTGAATAATATCAATTATTATTTTAATCACGAGCATTGATAAGTATATAAAAACATATTTAAAAAATAACTCTAATTAAAATGTGGTATTGGAAAATATATTAACTATGTACAAGACGTATTGAAATCATCAATAATAATGTTTCGAAAAATAAACAAACTGGGATATTATAAACTAAAAATATCAATTTTGCATGTTATTTACAGCTTCAGAAATGCAATATTCTGTTGGAAAAACCCTTAGACGTCTATACCTCTGCCATTTTATGATAATATTAACAACTGTAAGATAACTCGATACAGATAACAACACTAAAAAATGTTCCTAATATCTCAATTTAGAAAAGTTTTATTTGAGGAAGGAATTGCATGTTGAATCCTCATTTCACTAAATCCGTGACACTAATAAATAGATACATAAATAGGCTGAGCCAAACACACACAGTCTTTGATTTTTCTCACTATGAAAGAAAGTTGTTATCGGACGTTTGAGAACCAACCACCATTTCCAATCTCGTAAGATCGATACGAGCGTAAATGAAGATAAGAATTAAAAACGCAATCTCGAGTTACAGGGATTTAATTTAGGCCGGGTACCTGAAGAGACCCATAATGACAAAAGCCGCACCGAACCGTCGACAAGTGACGGGTCTCAGAGACCCCTTCAATGCGGACACTCACAATGCGCCGGAACTCTCGGCGGTGAATCAATAATGCTAATTTTGCTCGCTACATATCGATGGGAATATTCATAAGTGTACTTGCGCATGGGCAGATGTTACTTTTATATCTTTGATACATAAGAAGGCCGTTGTAAAACAGTAATATTTATTACCTTTTTACAAAGTTAATTTAATGAGTTTTTGCATTTGAAAATTTACTTAATTATAATGTCCCAAGAGCCATCGCTGGAAAAGTCACGTAATTTTAATGACAAAAATGGGCATTTGTGTGGTCGATGCCACAAAATCATAAATTACATCTGGTCTGGCGGGAATATACTGATACTGATATTTATATAATTAGCAGATACTGATATTTATATTATTGCACATTCTCCAATAGCCCTCAAGAAATGTTGTTACAAATTTGACAGAGTAGCAAGAGGCGATTCAGTGCTCTATGTAGAGATATTCGAAGGTGTACCTTCAAAGCTCTTAAGAAATATACCTAGATTTTAAGATTCCATTTAAAGCGTAATTTTAAACTTCAATGTATGTGTTTTTACATGTTGTGTTTGTTTTTTTGACTATTATTTCCTGGGATAACATCTCAAAGTTTAACCGGCGGCCGTGGCAGAGCCCGCTTTGCGAGCCGGTTGTCTGTGATGCCAAGGTGCAAGACACGGTCCGTTTTTTTCAGACTTATTCTATGTCAATTGTAGAATAGACCATTTGTTATGTACATATATGACCTAATTCACCTATATGCAAATATCACAGTTTCTAGGTAATTTTAGTATCTTTTATTTTGAAATAAAATGCCAGACAGCTGAATATAATATTACAGCTGTTATTCGCGAAGTGCAGTGCGACAACATGATGACAATTATTCATTTATATATCAGTGTAACTTAAGGCGATTTCGCCGACCGTGTAGTAGGTCAGCGCAGAGACGTCCATTTATTAGATATATGGTAATGTGTACACTGAAAACAAGGGATTTGAAAAAAAAATATGATTTACTACCAATAACTTAAGGTGATTCGTCGCGGTCCGAGGAAACTATTCTGATAATAGATGGCGATGTAAGCAATATTAACAGAAAAATACGATTTTTAGCTCTCTCAGTGCAGTAAAAATTACGAAATAAATTTACCGGGAACTTTACATATACACGGTTCGATGTACTTCGTATCACCGCGATAATCAACCGCATTACGAAATTAATGGGGAAAACAGACCAATTTCGGTTCAGAACCGAAATTGGTCTGTTTTCCCCATTAATTTCGTAATTCGGTTGATTATCGCGGTGGAATGATGTACATCGAACCGTGTATATGTAAAGTTCCCGGTAAATTTATTTCGTAATTTTTACTGCACTGAGAGAGCTAAAAATCGTATTTTTCTGTTAATATTGCTTACAACGCCATCTATTATCAGAATAGTTTCCTCGGACCGCGACGAATCACCTTAAATTCAAACTGAAAAGGTCACAAAAAAACTTTTCATTTATCTCGAAAAGTAAGAAAAATACATATACATAAATATAGCAATATAAAGAATATTTTCGTTTATATGTATATCAATCAATCATTATACATCTGAAATCAAAGGCTATCGCGTATGTTTGACATTATAAATAAGATAAAACGAATTTGTAGCATCTGATGTTTCGGCGATGTTGCAACGGCCGTTGTCCAGGGTAGACTGGACATTGTACCTTGCGTAACGGCGGTTGCAACATCGCCGAAACTGATAATAAATCAAATCAAATTAAATTAATTTATTCATTTTCTATTCGCATTTTTTATAATTTTAAATAGTCAAGACCTAACTAGGCAGCCGCCTGTTCTAAGGTAGACATTTAATAGTCAATTCGTGTTATCTTATCAATCATACATGGTTTTCAATATAATTAAATAGGTAGGTACTTAGAACGTTCAATGGATTCAATCATGAATCTATAATAAAATCGATATCCCTTCCTTCCTTTAATAGATGTAGGTCGTACATAAACTCCTCAACCTTTCAGTACCTTTCGAGGTTTACCGAGATCCTCATGAGGTGCGAAAGCTCCGCGGGGCATGCTCGAGTGCCAAAGTAGTATCGTATCTGTGTGCCAAGAACCGCTGCTGCACACGTCCAAAATTAGGGCAGAGTCCCATCGCTCCAGGGAAGATACACAGACAATGGCCGCGTCAAACGCGTATCATGCACAGAAAGAGCGCACCCTTCTTTTTTATGCCCTGTTTTCTGTTACAGTTTATCCGGTGGATTTCTTGGATGAACGCGTTTTCGGGATGGGATGCGTTGCGTCGGATGCGGCTGCCATTGATATCAATGTCGATTGGGCCGCGAGGTCTGTCGCGATTCCAGGAAACAGGGTTGGAAGCCGCGAATCAGGGCGAAATTATATCGGCAAAAAATTATAATATTAAAATGCATGTCAGAAGTTTTAAAGTCAGAAGCTATAAATATAGAATAGGTATTGTTTTGTTTTAGCATAATATTTTTTGACGATTCAGTCTAACTGACTTAAACACCCAAGGACCACAGACAATAAAGGCTTTCTTACAATGGTAAAAAATATATATTTGCGGTTGTAATATGGAATTGGTTGCAAATTAGGAAAACTATACCTTATGGTGACCATATTACTTTTTATTTAATAATTAAAAAAAGGTAATTTAATTCATGAAATTGATAGTTATAGAATTAAATATTACAAAGATGTATAGGAAAGTTACTTAGCACTATCAATCGCATGTAGGTTTGTCTTTTTCCTGTCTAGCAGTCAGTCGTGTTCTCACATGTCAAACATGAGGCACCGTAATCATTCACCAAATGTATCATTAGAGAATAATTTCTTCCAGCTAAATAAAGTCCATCTTTTTTTATATCGTATTTTGAACAATAAATTAATTAAGGTTTGAGGCATCTGAGACCTATCTCAGTGTGTGATCTTTATCTCCTTTAAGTCCTCCGCTCCTTACACTTTCAACCCGCTTTATACTACGTTTCCAAGGCTTCAAGCTTTTTTAAAAGTGTATCTGTATGTATTCAGCTTTAATATGAGCATAGCTATTTAAGTATGATTATAATTCTAACTATACTTTGAATGATAATGTTTGACAGTAATTATCTATTGTGTGTCTATTTTAAGGAGCAATTTATTATCATAGAACATCCAACCGAAGTGTTCTAGATTGCTCAAAAGTTTCTATATTTTTCGTATCATATACTACCATAAACTAAAACAAGTAATTCGTCGTCTATTGATACAGAATAATAATTATTGAGACCTCGCTCGTCTGAGAACACAAATCCCGTGTCAGTCTCTTAAATCGGGGTCGATCTTAGGCGGGTAAGGAACCCTTTATTTATTTGCGAATCTTTTCACGCTCGTCATCCGCTACTCTTCATTTTGACAGATCTGGGTGTTTCAACATCCATACCGGGACCCAACATTTAAGCTGACACTTTTTTACACGACAGATGCGGGGTGTAGGAAATTACTAAATAGTGGGGAAGTTATTAAAGGTAATAATTTAATCTTTTGTCGTACCGATTGGAATTTGGCCGAAAGGCGAGTATCGAATGTTCAACCGAAAATCTGGACACATAGCCGAATATTGAACTTAATTGTGGAAAATCCGTGGACGTATACACAACAAATAAATAACTGTATTTTTAAGTTTCTATATTTGTGTTTGTACCATTTCATTAATCTGATGTGTTTTACCAAAATATAAAATAAAATGATGATATTGGTGTAAGCGCAAGAGGGCGCGTGAGTCTCTCGTTTGTTAATTTCGATTAGGAAACAATGTAATGAATTCTTCTTAAAATAGTCGATTTAGAATATTGATTTTAGTAAAAACAATGGCGTCATTCGTCCTTAACCCTTAAATTCATTATTATTTGTTTTTAATACAATAAAATAATTATAGGAAAATGGTGTTATGTGGTTACGTAAAAATAGTGGAAAATAGTGGTTACGTAAAAAATTAATAAATGAATTCAGGTAATAAATATAGGGTAAAGGGAGGTAATTTGGTGATATAGGTAATTTGGTGATAAATCTTAAACTGCTTGCCATCAACAAACCGATAGCGGCAGATCAATGAGACGGCGCTACTTTCTAGCTGCAAGCCAGAGCGAGACGGAGAGCTAGCAACCAGGTCCGTGCGTGTCGCCGTCTCGACGCAGCGACAGTGCTCGCCAGTCGCGCCAGTGAATTGTATCTGCAGAGCGTCGCCCAAGAGAAGTTTTGGAAATATTACTGTAAAATCTACATCTTTCGAGGTAGGTGTTCAACGTTACTATAGTTTAATTGTTATAACATGACCATTATATTGACATAACCATTGCTTTCCGTATCCTATAAGAAAAAAAAATATTCCCTAAGTTTTGAGCCGTTTTGCTTAGCATTTTTAGACAACATTATTACACGATTCGGACTGGTGGATTTCAGGATTTTTTTAATTTTTAACAGGCAGCTTTAATGTCCGATTGTTGGTGACATATTACGGTCCATATCATAAATATTATTTTCCATGGGTACATTGTCTTGAATTGAGCAATTTTTTTTTATCACCAACTTACCGTATGTATCACCAACTTACCGTATCAAACTTTTAGTTCACATTTTTAGTTTTTTTTAATATATTGTTCCAGAAGCAATGGCTGATAAGGAGAAGAGATATAGAAAATATGACTCAAGCGAGCTCCAGCTAGCTTTAAAATTAATAAAAGAAGATGGGAAGAGCCTATATTTTGCCTCCAAAACTACAAAAATTCCCTGGAGCACCTTGAAACATTATGTTTCAAGAGAAGAGGAAACGGCCCGAAAATTAGGACGGCCTTTTGCCCTCTCCTCGGAATTGGAAGTAAGATTATTTAATTATATAATTGAAATGACGGAAATGGGCTTCGGCCTAACAGTATTTGCTATCAGAAAAGTTGCTTATGACTTAGCCGCCGCAAGTGGTCGCAAAAACTTCCTGAACTCGGGCAAAAACATAGCCAGCAAATGGTGGTGGGCTAGCTACAAAGAAAGGTATGGTTTAAGTCTGAGAGTTCCTGAAAATTTGTCTGCATACAGGGCCTCAATGGCTAACCCAACGATATTGGCAGATTACTACCTGAAGTTGGACCACTTGACAACTGAATTGGGCATCAAAGACATGCCAGATCGCATTTGGAATTGCGATGAGACTGGCATGTCTTATGTAGTAAAACCCGGCCGTGTAGTCACAGCGATAGGTAAGAAATACGTCTATAATAGAACGTATGCAGAAAGAGGAGAGACTCACACAGTTTTGGCATGTATCTGCGCAAACGGAACATGGATCCCGCCGATGATAATTTTTAAGGGCGTACGTTGGACTGACATACTGGCAAGAGACAGTCTTCCCAATTCGTTGGTGAAACTCTCCCCGAAAGGATGGATAAACACCGAACTGTTCGTGGAATGGTTTAAGTTTTTCATTTCCGCAATACCTCCACAGCGACCAATAATCCTTTTGATGGATTCGCACGCAGCCCACATCGGTCCTGAAGTCGTTGAACTGGCTAAGGAAAATCGAATTTACCTATTAACTTTTCCAGCGCACTGCACTCATATCTTGCAACCTTTGGACGTCGGTGTTTTCAAACCACTTAAGGATTACTGGCGGAAAGGCATAAATGAATACATGCGACAGTACCCAGGCGACAAACCCAACAGGACCAACTTCCACTCCATTCTGAATCCGGCCTATGTAGCTAGTTTCACATCCAAAAACATAATAAATTCGTTCAAAAAAACAGGCATATGTCCTCTGGACAACAACGCTGTCAATCAGTTGGCTCTAGCGCCTTCCATGTTAACTGAGAAAGCATTGACAGTCGATGGTAGTTGTGGAACTGAGCCAAACATTATTAGCGTTTCCACAACCCTTGAAAATGTTCCAGTTGATCCTGTCGCCTCCATTCTAACGAAACCTAAACGGCCAGAGAAGAAAGTTACAAAAAGGAGAGCCAAAGACTCGTCCGCTAAATGTTTGACACCTTTAAGAGATACAAACTTGAATGTACCGTCGGCTTCAACAGTTCCAGTTGCCAGCTGTTCAAACTGTCCGAGTGTCGCGAGCTCATCGAGGGGTTCCGATGATTCTGAAACCAAGACGACGGGACTGAAGAAAAAATTGGTTCAGAAAAAGGCCATCTTGAAAACTGTTCAGAACAAGGAAAACTCACGCCATCTTGACGACTGGGAATGTGGTCTGTGTAATGGTCTGTATTCTCAAGATGTAACCGCTAAAAATGGAGCTCAATGGATCCAGTGCTCTTACTGCACTGTGCCTTACCACAACGACTGCCTTGGGTGTGATTTGGACACAGAAGAACAATTATATTTCAGGTGTGAATATTGTGAATAAACAAAAAAGTGCTAAAATTATACAAACTCTTATGTCTCCTGTTGTTGTTTGTATTCCTAAACTCGTTTGATATTGTTTTAGGAGTGGAATATGCTCCTTTCGATTTACCTCAAATAAAACAGAATTTAACCTCACAAATATTTGTTTATACTGATTGTCACCAATTTACCAACCCCTTATCACCAAATTTCCGACCGATATCACCAAATTACCTTTGTCGGCTGATACCACATACTAATTAATAAATAATTATGTAGACGCTTTACAACAACTACTGATTATTCATAACTAAGCTCAAACATAGAAGTATACAACATGAGGATAACGAGCTGGTATCATTTATTTTTATATGAACTATTTCATTATTTTGAAAATTATCACCAACATACCTTACCTTACCCTATATGGTATATGTATTTTGGAAAAACTTGTATGTGGACATGTAACCTGTATGTAGACTTGTAACTTGTATGTAGGCTTATACACTTTTGGCAACAATATGCGTTTATTATTAAAATTACTATAGACATAAACAAATAGTCATATTATATGTATATTCGTTAGTATAGGAATTTCCATATTATTTATGAATGAAATACAGCAAAGCAATTGCAATTTTTGTTGTGACATACTGCTGATGAACCTGTGCTGTGCAACCTTGCTGATGAACAAAGTCTGTGAAAATCCTTTATCACCTGGAAGTTTACATCTATTTTTTAAACTGCACCTTTTTTTATCATGGCTTATAAGTGGGGCATATTGAAAGTTTCTGGAACTCGCTACTTATAATAAAATAAATACAAAACCAATTACGCTTGGTTTGTATTTCTCTATCTACCTATTCCAGAAATCTAGCTTGTATCTAATATAATTTTCAAATAGAACTTCAAACGTAGATAGCTTAGGTACCTGACAATACATCTGAAGTATTTTTTTTAACAATTAGATACATCACTTCTTTATTGTGAACTCGATTAATGTGTTACTTGAACAGAAACTATCTCTTCAAGTAAAACATTGACCTTCATCACCCACCATATTCAAATGACAAAAAACGACGTAACTTACCCGCCAAAAGTACTTTCACAGATGATTTATTGTCTATGGTTATCAACGTGCATTCGGAAACGGACACAAAAAGGTTTTTGATTGAAATTAAGTGAGAATGTATGTAGTCAATTGGCATCACTATGCATTTAAGGGTTAAAGAAATATTCCTCCCGTCAAATATTCGGCAGAAATTAAATTATTCGGCCATACGACCAAACACCGAATTGTTGCCGAATATTCAGTGCAACACAATTTAAATGACTTCAAAATCACGTAACGTAGCGCGACATCGTGCAACATCGCACAACATAATCGCCCGAGCAAGCAAATTCCTAACGGGGTGTCGCATGTCGCCGTGTCACATTATTGCCTCCGAAGTCGCGTCTCCCGATTTACGATCCGATAATTCCCGTGTAACTCTGCGTGGCCCGCTGAATTATGACGCCATAATTTACGCCCAAATTAAATTCTCCATGCGAATACTCCATAGGATGCCTTCAGGGTAATTTCTTTTAAATTATTATTTATACTAAAGTCGGTTGCATTGCGGGGACAATGGACGCCTGGCATATAATTCAAGGAAACAATTGTCGCGCGAGCAGGCAAGGGACGAAAATGCGACTTACCCGCTTTTACACGGGGGCAGTCACGCGTGACGAGGAGACAGTCGTACCCGGTCTCTGTATATTTTTTTATTTCGACCCAATTCTGCAAAGGAGGGTATCTTTCTTAGATGAGTCGCTGTCTCGACACGCCAAAATACTCGTATACGAAACAAGCTTGCTTTAGGAGACTTTTGCCGTGAAATTTTGTGAGTAGGGTCATTATATGAAGTTCCCCGACTGACCAATTATCAACACCAATTACTAAATCCTAATAAACTGATCGTAGCATTATTACAAGTATGACAATATCGCGCTTGACTTACACAGCTTCCTGATTATCATATCATGATATTTTGAGATGTGTTGCAATATTCACATAAACATTATTAATTGTTAATCATAATAAAACATCAATCGTAACGTCCATGGCCGCCTTGAAACAATCGTTTCTGTCAGTTCACCGAAGTTAAGCAGCGTCGGGCATGGTCAGTACTTGGATGGGTGACCGTCTGAGTAAAGCCACGTGATGCCATAACAGTCAGCCGTCTGTAAGATAATTGTCGTTAGTCATTAAGGTGGGCCGATAACGTAGGAGCATAAAGGATAAATAAAGAAAAAAAACATTCACAGCCGCAGTTATGTTTCCATAATTGTAGACCACACTTGTATGCATACTTTATGATTTAAAGTGGCCTCTCTCACTAACATTTGAGTAATTCAAATATGAGAATACATCAAAAATGAACTTAGGTGCTGTCATCTGCAACGGGCGAACCCGACACCTTAGGCTGTTAAAAACGATGTAGATCGTTCTTTCAGCCGTGAGGTTATTTACACAGTGACTCTGCAGGGTCAACTAGGTCCACAGTCTAGCTCCGCGAACATGACCGTATGAAGCCGACGCCTTACAGCGAGGCACTGGAATGTGAACCCAGCGGGTCGATCTGGTATCGGGTTTCAGTTCGCTTGCGCGGCCTCTACCTGATGTAAGCGGTTATTCAGTTTGAATATTTTGCGGACCGCGACGCCCTTAGCACGCCATGGTCACTCGGGATCGGGTGGCCGATGGATCGATTCAAGGGTTGAAGACGTCAGGTCGATAACTACCCTCCGCTGTCATAGGAAATCTACGTCCCCAGACACCTCTGCTTATTTGACAGCTGGGCCTTCAACACATAGCAAATCGGATGGTGCACCAACTGCCCAGTTCCGCCCGAGGTATTACCCCCAATCCGCGGTCTTCTAATCCCAACCGCCTCCGACTGCAGGATTACAGCAGTGGCGCTCACGGCGGCCCTGACAGAGTAAACCCCTCTTCGAGGAAGCTATCAGATAGGTGTTGAACCATGAGTTGGGCAGGCCAGATGGCATAGATTTTTGGCCAGTACCACCCAAGCTGCACGGTACCATTAGGAATAGTTTGTTTCTGTTACTCTGCAACCGCCGGACGCAATAAAATGATTTAGAAAGCTAGCCTACTTTGGACACGTCATAAAAAGCGACCAAAATACGAGCTGATGCAGGAATCATTCGTAATTAAGTGGCGTCCAGGGAAACCATGATACTCCTGGTATGACATCGAAAGAATCATTTTGTTATAACGCATAGTATTTGATATGCACAGTATTTAATGCACACTATTTTGTACAAATTATGGATCGCCCTCGTGATAGCCATTGCAGTATTCGACAAAGGGGAAGTATTTCACATTTGTTGAATTGTCGTAAATTTATCTCCTATTTCCTACTGCCTCATATATCTCACTTTTTTGTCTATTTTTATAATGCAATATTAAAAAAATATATATTTTCTTTATTGCTGATTACACAGCAAAATAAAATAACTAATTAATTATGTTTTAAAAGCCGAGATAACAAATTGAATTTCGACAACATTATTGCAATGATAGTTAAATGACCAAATTAATGGGTCTAGAAACTTTTGGCTATTGTGATAGAGATCAAAGGTAGATATGATGGAATGTGAGGGTGTATATGTGCATATATTAGGGCGTGCTTATGTAGAGTGACGATGCATGTAACCAGTATCCGTATAAATGTTTATAAGTGTTTTAGTATTTAATGCTCAGAGAGTAGCTTGCGTACGGCTGTTAAAAGTTCAGAATATCTATAGTAGCATATATCTATATTATTGAGAGTGTTGTTAAAAGTACGCAGTAAGTGAACCAATACCGAATTAATCGCATGAAAGGTGTTTTATCGCGGTAAGTGAAACGTCTAGAGTGTCCTGTTACGGGATGGCGGCACTTTAATGGCGATTCTTTATATCAGCCTCCCACTCTTGACCTTGTTATCAATGCTGTCTTTGAAAAAGACCGTATCAGCGATAGCACGTCGATTGTTGAGAGACTCTATTCTGTAAAAGGTTGCTCGCTCCTAACACGTGGTGAGACCTAGCCAGTCTTGATGGTTGAGTTCCTGTATAAATCTCTTCTGACCACCCTTAATCCTTTTAACATGGATATCATAATGCAAATAGATATGTAGGTTGGATAAGTAGGATGTTTTAAGTATTCTATTCATTCATTCAGAGACTATATACAAAATTACATCAATCGGAATGATTGTATTATGCCGTAGACAATAGGCAGTTAATAAAGCTTATACCTCCGACATTAAGTAAGTCTATCATTTCTCTTACTTCTGTTACAGATGTCATAGAATCATTTAAAACCACCTTGCATATAAAAAAAGCTGATAACACTTCATATAACTGTACCAAGTACGACGCTATGGTGTCAAAAAGCGAAATATATCAGATCCTGGGACAGGAACACTAGAACGTAGAGTCTAATAACAAGACTTTCTTTAATTACTATTCCAATGTACTGCCAATTCAATGACATGGTAATTGCTGGGGATCTAACCTACAGATCTATTTGCATTGAGGTTAATATATCCTGCATAGAGACAGTGCATATAGCAGTATATAGAGTCAGTGCAGTATTTACGTAGAAGCTGCACAATCTATAGCATAGATCCCACATTTTCTTGGGAGACCCAAAAAAATGTCCGAGTGAGAAATTGTCATTTATACTTAAATATACTTATCAAGTCTAAATCTGGCGCTGCATAGAGCAACACATCCTATAAGATGTACAGCCCTTTCATTACCGCATAATCTTAGAGATGGATTGTTCTTTTTACTAATATAAATTTGATCTCTAAAATAAATTGAACTAGTATATTCGTTCTTCAGATAAACTAAATTTATTAGCTCATGTTTAATTAATAAATAGTCTGAAAATATTAGCAAAGAATATAACGCTTTAGTCCTCAATGCCTCTCCCGAAGAAGTAACGACGAAAATTAACATAGAAATCGCAGAAGGGCGTTCGAATAACGACGCTAACGAAGCAAACGATTTGTCATTAACGGGGTGACGTTGTGTCACAAATTCAGCTCCAATGGAATAACACCCGATTTACGATCCAATAACTCCCATGTAACGGCGACAAGAACGCGCTGAATTATGACGTCATAATTCACCACGAGCGAATTAAAATCTTCACGCGAACGACTCTCGATTCGATTATCTCTACCTGCGACACATTGTCACTTGCGCATGAGTGGTAAACATCACGTTACCGCTTTTTCCACGTGGGTAATGTGAGCGCGGCGCGGCCGAAGTTCGGCACGTACGTAAACGACGCCGTTTGTTTCCCTTGTTTTATTTTTCCACGTGAACTGGCCGGCGACTCGCAGATCTAATTAAAGTTGCCGCTCGGTCGATACCGGGTCTCCAGTTGAGGCGGTCGGGCGGCGGGCGGCCGCGCTGTATCCACCGGCGAAAACTCCTGAAACTGTGTGTAATTAACACCTAGCTAAGGACTCGGCCGCCTGCTCGGAATTAACTCGCCCCCTCGCTACACTTACGGACGCTAAGCAAATGGGAGCTTTTAATTAGTTTCTACGTTTGTGTAATAGTGAATCGTGTATTGAATTATTACCACCTATTTTACTCATGAATGTCTCTCTACTGTCTGTCTTTGATTAGAACGCATGATCTTTTGAATTATTCCTTAAAACTAGCCAAACCCGTCCACGCTTAGCTGTGGCTCAGTCTGATATGAAATAAACGGGAAACCCACCGATGTCGAAGCGCACCGAAGATTTCACTGGCGCGGGAAGACATGTATTTGAATGCAACGTCAACACCATTTTACTACATATATAAAAACGCGCGTATTCGAAAGAAACGTTGTGTTAAAATTTAAGGATCGACTACTTTCCAAGTTTCGTGAGCACAAACATATGCAGGCTGATTTTTTTTAAAATAATGAAGATATATAAATTAATACCAACTAAATTATGAAATCGAAGACTATCGCGGTTGTTTGGCATATTAAATAGTATAGAAACGAATTTACTGCGTGAAATTTGTAGCACCCGACGTTTCAGTGACGTTGCAGCCGCTGTTGTCCAGGGTAAACTGAAAGTGCTGTCAATCCGTTGTTTTGCGGATAGGCCGCATACCGCTGCCGCCACTGCGTAGGTTATAACGGTGGTGGGGGGCGGGCTCGTAGCGCGCGAATTTCGAAAATCCGTCTTGCACACAACACTCACTGTATCCTGTCTTACGTCCTTGCGCTCGGCGTTCGGCGGCGGGAACATTTTAAAACGAGGGTTCCACGTAGAAGAGAGTTTGTAACCGTCGTCTCTATTGAAGTTCGGGGTTCTTCTTATTTCAATGGCTTCCCGGATCATGCGAGGAAAGTAGAATTGTTCCTTGGATAGCACAATAGGATTTTGGAACTGTATCCAGTGGTTACTTCCGCTATCCAACTAAATTGCTATGTATCGGCTAATAAATATATGTATCATATAGTTTCCTCAATTTCGTTTTGATGAAGCGACAAAAAATCGACGCTGTTCTAGGTATTGGCTATATAATAAGTGCAATAATTTATTTGAATTCGTTTTTCAAACTTTTAAGTTTTCTTCTCGTCGCTGTTCAAGGTATTGGCTATATAAGAAGTGCAATACATTATTTGAATTAGTATTTGAAACTTTTCAGTTTTCTTCTCGTCGTTGTTCTAAGTACCTATTGGCTATATAATAAAAGCAATAATTTATTTGAATTTGTATTTCAAACTTTTTAGTTTTCTTTTCATTGCTGTTCTAGGTTTTGGCTATATAATAAGTGAAATAATTTATTTGAATTCGTATTTCAAACTTTTAAACCTTCTTACTTCGATTTAACTGATTTTTTGCGGCTATAAAAATTGCGTTTATAAGGTTCCATTTTCAAATTTATCAAAACCCATCATTTTATTATATTTTTATTAACTCCATATACCACTAAAGATATTAATAAAAGATATACAATAAAGTTAGAGGCGTTATTGTCAGGATTCTAGTGTTAATAATAACGGAGACATGACGTATTAAATTTTCAGAAAATAACATTTTTAATTCGAAACCCGCTGATGATGGCAAACAGTAACGTTAGCAAGACAGACACATGACAAATACTTATTTTGATTTGAGTTAGGGAACCAAGTTAGGGAATGATTTGAAATAGGTAGATAGATAGAAAACTCTTTTTTATGCCTCTAAACTCTTCGCTCATTACTTTATATGTCATAATTAGCTGTAAAAACGCCTCTGTAAGGTAGCATTCGCAATATATCTCACGCAGTACAAGTTTAATTCGCTAAGCTGTGCCTGAGTTAACACACCCTCTCTTATAAACCTCCAACGTTAATGCCGATTTACTTATCTGGCGAAAGCGGCTCCCTCAGAGCCGACCTTATTAAGAAAAAAGATCACGATATACCAACTAATTAATCTTAGTTTCCAGAGTTAGCGAGTTCTAATCTAGTCTTAGGTTCTTATAGGTTCAACGCTTTATACGTCGCGTAGGTGTAGCCAAATAAAACGTTTGATTAATACTCTTAAAAGGAGATAAATATTATCTTAAATAGATATGGACTCGACTAACACAGACTTTTTTCGATCAAGTTTAATTGAAAAGTCTTGAGTTTAATTTTCCAATAAACCCTTTTAGATTGTAGGAATTTGAAAAATCAAATATCATTACAGTATTTCTACTTTTTTTTAATGATAGTACAATTTCAATATACGTGAAAGCACCTAGAAAATAGACAATAAACAAAACTAGTGCCAAAATAAAAATGTAGATATAAATAACTATTCAAAAGCTGAAGAAATCGTTGCAGTAGATAATCAACGATACCTAATTAAATAGTCTACAGTCTACATAATACCAGTAGAATTATTATTATTGTTTGTTTGTTTATATTCTTTATTGTGCTATGTGTTTATATGTATGTGTGCGTGTAACATGTGTGTGTGTGTGTTGTCTTGTTATTGCATTCGATCGACAGAATTGAAATGCATTTCCGTTAATTTTATCCCAACGGAAAATGGTAAACCAGCTGTGAATCAAACCAGGGACCTCACAAAGTGAGATCAGCGGACCTAACCGATATGCTAGCGTATTATTGCCATAAAAGAGAAGATAAGTAAAATAGTAGATATAAATGCAATAACTAGAAAATAAAAAAGGGATATAATGTACATTCAAACGATCCGAAAGCAATACTAAAATTCAATTAATTAAAATAATCAAAACAACAATTATAATTACAAATAACAATATTTTTTTTTGTAATCAGCCAATATTTTTTGCATTTTTTCGACAGCGCGTATATTTTTTTATTGATGTATTTAATATTCTCTAGTAACTTTTTTGTGAAATTGTATGCTTCTATATTGAGACTTTCATTCATAGTGTGAGGTTGTGATTCAGATATAGTGTAATTTATTTCGTGCGTTGTGTGTATGTGCGTCGGCGTGAGAGCTGTAACTTTAATTATAATTATGATATTGGCATGGAAGTTCACTAACGAAGATATCAAATGAGGATATATTTATGAGGATCCTTGATGGCTTCATATTGCTGTCACTAAAAATCTAATTCTGCGTCTTTAAATCCTGGCTGAGTTACATACCCAGTCAGTTTTTGATTTTTTCTCAACCCTTCATCGCTTGAAGATCATCTGCATACGATCGGTGCATATGATTTGAAATTCTCGAGCACGAGCCACATTGACAGTGTTCATATCTAAAAGCGTATTTTGGGCGCGGGTCAATTTGGGATAAACGGTGTTTAAGTCATTCATATGCAAACATGTTGAGGGGCAAAAATCTTTGAGCCATTTGTAGGTGCATATAATTATTTTATTTTATTTATTTATTATTTATTAATTTACAATAACTTTATATATGCCATATACCCACCATTAACATAATATGGTTGAGTTGGGAGAGATTGAGCACATCCTATGGTGAAAATGTTTATCCGCATTCCTAACTAGGTCAGAGACCCGTATCTATAGAAGCTGATTTTTGTTTAATGGTATCGACGAGCTGACTCTTGTGATATTATGAACTTACGTTTCATTGCATAATACATAAGAATACACATACATACATACATTCATAAATATATATATATATATATATATATATATATATATATATATATATATATATATATATATATATATATATATATATATATATATATATATATATATATATATATATATATATATATATATATATATATATATATATATATATATATATATATATATATATATATATATATATATATATATATATATATATATATATATATATATATATATATATATATATATATATAGGTATATATATATATACATACATACACATATATATAAGCAAATAAAACACGAGATTTGATATTAGTAATATATAATTTAATAAAACAACTTAAATTATTAGCGAGAGCAATTGAGACTCAGCTTCTATTCTACTAGATCTATTCCCCCCCCCCCTCGCTCTCGCTCTGCCCCCCCCCCCCCCCACACTCTCCTACCCCCTGATAATGAGATAAAGAATACATTTTCACTTTCGACTCTTGGTCTACGTGCGAATATACCTATATGTTCTATGACTGTGCTAAAAAAACAATGGGTAAAAATATATCGGTGATGGGCCTACCTCTCCAATAAAGATAACGTAATTGTCATTGGCAAGATATATTTATCTAGAATATTTATAGCTACTGCAATTATCAGCTGTTTCGTAGTTTTGAAGTTCGGAATCTTCTTGAATATTACACGAAAATCACGGAATTACACGAAAGTGCCCATGCCAATTATATTCGTAAAATGTATTATTTGCACTGAATATCCATAAAAAAAATTATTATGATGAATGGTCACTAGACACACACCATGTTGAATAGCTGACCTTAGCATATTGCATACATCACGAAACAGAGCGAGAATGAAATCATGAGACACATACAGAGTTCAAACAATATATCCCAGTATTTCCCCTGCTGACAAATTTGAGCATTCTTAGAATACGTAGTTTATAAATTAGTCATATTTATCCTACTACTATTATAAACGCGAAAGTTTGTAAGAATGTATGTATGGATGTTTGTTACTCTTTCACGCAAAAACTACTAAATGGATTTTGATGAAACTTTACAATAATATAGCTTACACATCATAATAACACATAGGCTATAATTTATAAAGATATATAGTTGTCTATCATTATTATCAAAATTTTCCATCACCACGCGGGGGAAACCGCGGGGCGCAGCTAGTTAGGATATAAAACAGAAAAGGCTCATAATTTAGATCAGTCGTTATTGTAATAAATGTTCTACACAAAGAGATCTTTCCATTTGTATATGATTTAAAGCTATTGAAAAAGTAGTCTCAAAATGTCGATTCTTTTTTCGTGGCAATGGCTGTAACACTGGCCGAGATAATCTATAGGAAAATCCCCCAAATATAGATATCGATAATCGATAATGCAAATAATCGCATGTGCAGTGACGCGAGGCGAACGCAGCCGCCTCGCGTGTGTGTCCGCGTGTCGACAATCGATATATCGACCGGGCGCGACGCCACTTGCGGCCGGCGCCTTGCTCAATGAGACGCCGGACGTCGCCCCCGCCCCCGTCCTTCGCAGCCGCCCCGCCCGCCCCCGCCCTCGCCCGCCCGCGCCCGCCCTACGCCGCCCGCCCAAGTGCATCGGGAAACAAACACCTCGACCGTCGACGCTTCGTCACTTCTGATCCGAGAGGGACGATCGCCCCCCGGTCATTTCCGACGTACGGGAAAAGCTACATTCTGCTTTTTACATTATTTCAGCCATTTACATAGTTTAATAAATGATAACGAAAATAGTTACGTTACATTTATTTGCATGTTTGCCATATTCGTACAGTAGTGCTCAAATATAATATATTATATATACTTATTACATTCTATGTATATAAACAAAAGATACCGCAAGTTACGTAAACTTCTCCACATTCATATACATTAACCGCCCTACCCATACGAACGTAAGTGATAATTCGCTATATTACCGCCCGAACGCAACAAGCCGTATCTCGTACATTCAATTAAAACACTTTTTTGATAGATACATAAGAGCGGTCTTGATGTACTTCCGAGGAATGACAGGACTGCGTCTATTAAACTTCGGGACCACGGACATGACACTAGACATCGATACAGACAACCGGAGTTAAAAATGAACACGACGTACGGACAAAGACATTATACATTTCTAGCTCCGAAGCTACACTAACAAACGACCGACGTACCTTACGCTACATTTAAAAGAGTGGTGGCAACTTGGCTTTTAAATAAATCTAGGGAAGACTGTGAAGAATTATTGAAGTCTCGAGTGTGATCATGTTATATATATATTCTCTATTTCTATACTCTATTTTATATACTATCATATCATATGTATGAATTTATATATAATATTAATACATATATATAATATAATAATATATTTATATATAATATATAATATTATTTTTATATGGTATATATCATATTTATATGTGTTTGTATCTAATATATATTTAAAAAATATTTTTTATATAACTTAGTAGATTGTCGTACATTTTAATTTTAATTTAGTTTGTTTAATTTTATTGATGTTTTTTAATTTTAGGTTTAATTTTTAAATTGTATTCACGTATTAGAAAAGACTTGCCCTCTCGTCTCAAAATAAGTTACCGATGTTAGTATCACCTCAACACAGGTTCATACCTAGTGAGGTGGTAAACCGATATGTCAAAAGATGAATTTCCTTTCTAAGCTGGGTATAATATGTACTCTCATTATAAAATGTTTTTGTGTTAGGATAAGGATTTTCTTTTTGTAAATTGAAACTTGAATTATGGAAATAAATAAATGAAAAATAAATAAAAGATCTTTTTTGAGATTGGTTTGTCTGAGGAAGGAATGATCAAAAAGTCACAATTCACGAGTTCCTTAAAATAAGTAGTTAATTTGCAAAATGTATCAAGAATTAGTTGATTGATGTATTACATTAAATACAAAATATATTAGAAAATAAAAAATGTAAAGAAAAAAAATTTAACTACTTTTTCAATAATAACACAAAGGTAGGGCGATTAAACCTACCTTAATACAGACGAGGCTTAGTTGGGATGGCTTTATAACTTAAATAAATGTAGCTCAGTAGATTTAATAAAGAAATTCGAATTTGAGCTTTGGCGCACATACAGGTGCTAGACGAAACTCAATAATATTTTAAGGATTGTCTGGCTAACTGCCAACTCTCTGGATTTCGTGAAAGAGGATTTTCGTTAAACCTCCGTAGCAATTTAACTTCAGTTTAGTCATAATGGAATCGATTGCGTTTCTTTGTGAACTAAAATCGGAAATTAGTTCGTGTGAACGAGATAGGGCAATACGCTAGAGCGGAGTGTGAGATGAGCGGTTGTCACTTTTTCGCATTAAAACTGCCCGCCAAGGTCGAATCTTAGACCGCACGAAATATGCTCGAATTTTTTCGAACGAGATTTTTTTCGGACGACGATCGTTCGTTTCATACTCCGCTCTAACGTATTGGTCTGTCTCGTTCGCTTGGACTAATTTTAGTTTTAGTTCACAAAGAAACGCGATCGAGCCTAATATGCACCCACCCAGAAATCACATTCTTCTTATTACGGTAGCTTAAGACGACTATCGGTGTGAGCCCCCATTTTCACACTTTTTAGAGTCATTATCATTTAGGCTTCATATTGAAGTACTTAAAACTCTGATTTTGAATATTCACATCCTTGCTGGGTTGCATCCTTGCTGAGTTCATAGCGAGTCTGCCCAAAAAATGGGGTGTAACGTTTACAGGGTTCATGTATGTATGTATGTATGTATATATGACGTCCGTTCCTTTATTCATCCATAACTTATAAATGCTTCAACGGATTTAGAAGTGTGTGGCATTGTTAGAATCACTATGTCATCCCAGGTGTCATAAGGTACCTAAATGTCAAATAATTGTATAAATGTCCAAGTGTCAATAAATTAAGATAAATACATCGTGTTTAGTATCAAATGAAAGGCCTGATTATAAAATATAGACAGAATATAGACGAGTGTTCTCGGGTTTTTAATTTTATTTAACAAATAAAATGCCGAGTATTCTTGGGCTTTTATGTTAAGAGGTTAAATTTATTTTTTATTGGCAAAAAATAAATACATCGCCCGCCACGCGCGCCATAAAATTGATATTTTCGTCTTAATCTCAAAAAAAAGTGCGTTCACAATACTTTCCTTAACCGTTGGTTCGCCGGGTAAGTAATAATTTAAAATGAAACGTGCAATGCGAGGCAATGACAAATAAAATAGCTAGTGTTTGTTTTGTCCTCAAGATGGTAGGACGACAAACATTTGAAAAACAGAAAAATGGTTTACTTTAACTATTTTGAGTCATTGCCATGGTACGAATTAATACGCTTGGGAAGTTTGTTATGATTACCATAAGCTATACAATTTTGCTTCTCAGAAACAGGTCGCTAGTTAAGCGAATCCACATTATGATATTTTTCCCACTGCTTAGGAAACCGTATGTCTGCCAGGCTTCTCCAGTTATTCGCCGTAGTGCGACAGTCGATTGGCTGTCGGTCGGCTGGCAGTCAACTGACGCCGCACGGTGCGCAAACCGCCCAGTACTGCCCGTAGGTCGTACCCCAAGGGAAACTGATTGACCTTTAATGCAATGAGAGGCAGGGGAAACAGAATCCTTACCGGGGTAGACAATCTTCGAGGAGGGTACTGGATGGGAGCTGAACCGTGAGTTGCGCCGACTCCAAGAACAAGGTGGATCTTAGTGGCCCAAACATTAACAAGCAATCTTATATAGACATTTCGAAAACATATAGGTAATATATTCCGAAGATATAATAGGTAGAGAAAAATCCATATCCATATGGAAAAAAGCGCAAATAATAACAGCGACGTCGTCAAAGTCAAAGGGTCATTTATACAAAGGAGGAAAGCAGATTCCCATCCCAACTACGTATGCACTTACGCGTTTTAAAATGTATTTTTATTTATATGTATTTTTACTGCAGTGGTGGGACGTTTTTGTTTATAAAACATATTTTTGAAGCCCCCCGACTGCTTCAAGTTTTTTTCTGTTCGTTTTTGTAAGGGCAGCCGTGCTTTAATATTTTTAAAATTATTACTACGAGGTACAACATATAAATAATCCGTTCCGAAGGCTTCCTTATTTAATATTTTCTCAACCCTTCTTCGCTTGAAGATCATCTGCATACGATCGGTGCATATGAATTCGGACTTCTCGAGCACGAGCCACATTGACAGTATTCAAATCTAAAAGCTTCTTTTGGGCGTGGGTCAATTTGGGATAAACGGTGTTTAAGTCGTTCATATGCAAAAACGTTACCGGGCAAAAAAATCTTTAAGCCATTTCTAGGTGCATATATTTGGCACGCGACCGCTTTAAATTTATTCAAAATTCAAATAAAGTTTAGGATAAAGAGCTACGCAACTAGTGTAAGTAAATATTGTGTATGTGTAAATATATGCGATCATACGCTTGAAGTGAATATTTTTTTGCTCATGGTTATATTGAATGCGGGAGATATACCTATTATTGTGGGCAGCAGTCAGATGGTGTTATAATAATAATATGTATAAAGATATGACAGGCTTGCATCCGGTGTCTACTACACCGGTGTAAAGTTGCCAGCCGGCAAACTTTCACACTTTCCGTCCGATGGGCTGCTCAATCGTCGGTGACAATCCATTAATATACATATTTAATTGAAATTCAGATTAAACATCTCAATATTCGCTAACTGTACAACTTTCTATTTAATCCTACAAATATTCGAAATACGGTGAAGTTAAATAAATAGAAGTACAATAATGACAATAGTGGTTTATGAATGGAGGTTGGCATATTAAAACCGAATTTTTGATCGTCTTATATATTTTTTAATTTGAACCATGCGTATCGTATGTACAATTTTATCCTCCGACTATTCTAATATGATTTTCAACTATTAATTGCAATGTTTTCCCCATATATAATTATTGTTTAACCTTTGTCAGATACTACTGAAATTTCTTTAACTATTTATATTATTATATTTTTTGTAATGAAATTTTTAATTATTCATCGCATGTGCAAAATATTAATTTTAAATATTCACGATTTTTGATTGCATGATTTTTAAAAATACCTTTGAATATCTAACTTGATCTTCGAGAGTGTTTTTCTTTTAATTTTAACTTAACGTGTGCACGGATAAAATATTTTCTGGTACACCTGCCTTAGTATTTTTTTTTTTTTTAATTTTAAACCAGTTGATAGGAATTCCTACACTTGGTTATGTCAAAACTAAAAAAATAACAAGCATAATATTTAAATAAATACCTATTAAGGTATAGGGTATGAACGTCGGTATTGCAAGGTATGAACGTTGAACATCCAAGCGCAGATTTTCTAGGTTATATAGAGGAAACAACATTTTATAATATTTTCAATCATAATCCCTACATACTTTCGTAAAATTTTCATGTCGACAATAGTACTAAATAATCAAACAAATATAGGATAATTTCACAAATTATCATACGGGAAGATATTTTAAAGAAAAAACACAAACGAATCAGTAGTAATAATTATAGTCAATAGGCAATAGTTAGAAGATAAAAAAAACGCAATTGTAAAATAGTCAATAATAGAAAGAATAAGGAATAATAATAGTCAAGTAGGTCAATAAAGCTGCGAAAAATTGATATTTTCGAAATCCTCAATGCTATAAATGGGGTTTTTAGTCAAAATACCCTGTACCCTGTACCCTGTACCAGTACAGGCCTAGGCCTAGTTAGGCGGTGTTGATTTAATGAATATACTCGGCTGCGGTGCTCTGTTTTTTCCCTCTAATAGTGCCAATGTACTGCAAATAATATAATTGTGCTTTCTCTAAATAACATAATATAAGAAAATCAGTTATTGTAAAAAGAAAACGGTGTGCAACCCCGATTGGCGATCCCTGCCGACGTGTCAGCGATCCCTTGTTTCTAGAACATACCAGATGATGAGAGAACATAGAAGATGCGACGCAGATAGACGAAGAGCAATACAATGTCCGCTGGTGGACTTCCGCAGACGCTATTCAAACCCCTATCTCGATCGCCCGTCCGCCATACAATTTATTACCTGTGTAATTAAAACTTTATAAACAATAGCCGCGAAACGGGAGGAGGCATTTCGCACAGCGTATCGCATAAATTAATGATTTAAATAATTTATTAACACGAATATAACTGTGTAATTAATCACGATCGATTCATTTCAAATGAATCGGCTAGTTTATGCTTATATTAAGTCATTGCCTATATAATTGCCGTTTTTATTCACACTGGCCTTTTTAAACTTGGATAACTTTGGTTTCAGTTGGAATATCAAATTCAAATATTTTTTTGTTAAAGTCATGTCATTTATTTTTAAAAGTCTAAGAACTGCAAACAATGATGGAGAAGCACGTGGTTAAAAAACCGAGTCTGGCCAATCGCTCATCGCCACTGCTTCTGAACGACAACGCATATCCACAGACTTCACTGCAAACAGTCGCAAATTTGGCAAACAGGAGTTGCGGCTGGAGACTCTTGGTCACCCACCGTACTTGCGAGACCTTGCTGCTCTAATAGAGTTCTATTTCTTTCAGAATTTAGATATACGAACAGTCGGCGAAACAGGCCTTCAAAGCATTCATTGGTTCCTGCCCAATAGAGTTTTACAGCAGATGAATTTAGTGCCTCCCATTAAAAAGACAAATCGTCATAGATAATAAGGGTCAATATTTCGATTAATGAAATACATTTTTTCATTACAAAATTTTTAGCCTTAAATTTCTTTATGGAACGGCAATTTCATATGTATGAACCAAATATTAACGCTTATATTTTTCCGGTACTTAGTAGATAAATAGACTTCTTGCTATTGCGACGCCATTTCCCCTTCAAGTCTTTCGCTCAAACACGTGATGTGAAGCGATGTCGTCGCTGTTTCACCAATAACCCGTGCACGCCCACCGCCAATATTGGTTGAATAATCTGAATCATAATAGGCATATCTGAATTAAAATAAGAATGGGAATCAGAATATGCTATACAATGATACAGGTCATTATTGTAAACTGAAAGCTCCGCCTTTGAACATCGCTACAATATAATTGTATAATCTGCGAAGAATGCAAATGAGCGTTGGTCACGTTCTAAGTATATTCGTTAGTCTTGTTCTTCTTAGTCACGTTCTAAGTATATTCGTTATTCACATTTTATACACAACTATGAAATAAGCCCGCTGATATCGGTATTTTGATTGAAGTATATTGGTAGATCTAAATAGTACAGCGAACTCATTTTATAAATAAATGCGCGAAAAATCAATCGATCGGTACTAAAATCGCTAGTGGTCACCTCTGTATAGTCGTGCCTATACCCAGGGATATGAATTGTCGGAACCTGTTAAAAAATAATCTCATTATAAATAAAAACGATAAACAAAGAGAAAACAGTACATCAAAGAAGGAATATTCATATACTTGCTCTCCTATATCGTGTACTCTCCCAATTAACACCATCCTATCTCCACGAGCTTTTTGAACCACTAAGTTCCCACGGTCTCGTACTTCGGTCAGCCTCTGACAGTTTACAAAAAAATCCGAGTCATAATAGTGATTTCTATTCCTATTCTTTTTGTGTCCATGGTGCAAGACTGGAACGATCTCCTAGCAAACATACGAAACTCGCCTTCTTTATCATCGTTTAAGACTCACCGTCGTTGACAGTACTATATTTTTTGTTTAAAGTGCCTAAGATGACTATTAATATTCTTATAATAATTTTCTATTTTATATGTATACTCATGTACATGGATTCAGCTCAATTTTTTTTTGTCTGCCGTGTAAAGCCGACTTTAGTCAACGCTATTGTCGAATTAATATTTATGCTTTAATTGTAGCAACTGACGAATTCTAATATGCGATAATTAGCTATTCATGCTTTTATTGTATATTCTGAATTAATAAATTGAATACTGAATACTGAATAATGACCTGTATCATTGTATAGCATACTCTGATTCCTATTCTTATTTTGATTCAGATATACCTATTCTGATTCAGACGTTTAAGATTACTAACTTTCTAAGAAGTAACAAGTTCTTCCCTTTCTCTCCTCTTCCTCTCCCAATTTCCTCCCCTCGGGCATTATTAGTTTAAAATTCTTCCACTTGTCTGTATGTTATGCAGACGGTTTGTATGTTGTGTAATAATGTTTATTTTCACAATGCGCGTATGTACCACTGTGTTTAGGTTAGTTGTAAGGCATTGCCATGTGGAAATAAGCTCGCCTTTTGGTATAATAATTAAGTGCAAATATAGAGTTTATTATTATTAAAACAATGAAAATGTGCATTATTACATCGGCGAATGCCGTCTCCGTATATTGGTTTGACATTAATTCGACCCTCTCCCTCATTTCGTTTCGAAAAAATCTGCATAAAGTGGGTGCATATCAATTCGAACTCGTGCGCTGTGTCTGATTTCATCATTTCGCGGTCTTCACCTTCTTCAATATAAAAAAAACCCTCCTCATCTATTTTACCATATTCAAATTATATGCAACGGTAATATGGAACATACGTGTCACGTGACGGCAAAGTATTGCTAAAGGCACGGAGCAGTTTTGGATTATTGGAATATATTATTTTATTACAAAATTTCGAGAGAATTTGATTTAGTTACAGTAATATATTAAATAAAATGTGTCGGTTATTTAATTGTAATATTTTTTAATTTTCTATTTCTTAACATTTCAGAATTATTAGCCTATCCAAAGTCAAATTTACAATTAATACATATTATAACCTACCTTTCTCGGATATCATTAGAATAGTCCCCAAAGAGGACAAATGTAAAGAGAGCAAAGGTATACGGAGAAAATAGGAGATCTCTTTGGAGAATTCTTTAAAAGAAATGTTTCAAAGAATGTTTAAAAACAGACTCAGAGAACATAAAATCGAAGACTATCGCTGTTGTTTGACATTATAAATAGGATAGAAAACGAATTTACCGCGTGAAATTTGTAGCACCCGACGTTTCGGTGACGTTGCAGCCGCCGTTGTCCAGGGTAGACTGACAACGGCAGCCGCAACGTCACCGAAAGCAAGGGTAGCTGACAACAGTCTAGGTACCCTGGACAACGGCGGCTGCAACGTCACCGAAACATCGGGTGCCACAAATTTCACGAGGTAAATACGTTTTCTATCCTATTTATAAGACTCAGAGAACGTTTGAAATCTTCCACAAAAATTCCCTTTCCCTTCCCATTCTCCTCTTTTTAATACATTTGCGTCCTTATAGGTGTTAGTTTATTTTGGTGTGGCACATTTGTGCCCACAAAGAGTTAAATATATACTTTTTTACTTTCTACTTTTTTGTTGTATTTGTCATACCTACTCTTTATACCATATAGGATAAGTTAGCATCTACTCCCAAATAATGTTCATACAATAGTATAGGTTAGCTCTAAAATATTGCATGCTGGCAATTAGCTCGCCTTTTTTTGCGAATAAAGCGTTTTATTATTATTATTATTATTTAAAAAACATTTAAAGAATTGTGTCATTTATACAAATGAAACACAATGGATAGGTAGGGAATTACGGAAACAATAAAAGAGACATTGTATTATTATATTTAAAAGAGTAGCATTTAACTTAAATTTCTGTGTATTCACGTTTTTTGTTCTAAATCTACTAACCTGGGCCTCACGGTGCACGACTCGATCCATTTTTAAAGTAATTTTTGAGATTTTTTAAATGTATGTTGCCGGGGGCATTAGCTATGTATTTCATCTAATTTACCAACATTGGTAACCTATCAATAGGGCAGACCAACGGATAGTGATAGGTATAAGAAGATAATGCATATTTTATTAGTTTACCTACTAAAAAAGAGTGCACTTTGTCGAAGTAACGCTTGAGTAACTCGTCAACAGCTAGCGGCGTTATGCTAATGCTCCGTTTCTTTCGGGAGGCGCCTCAACTTTGGCCTAAGTACCTTGTTGATTTACAGCACGTTCTGCATATATTTCTTTAAATATAAGGTCGCCTCAAGGCTAGGCGAAGTGCGGTTTTGCATACCGCAAAGGTAGGCGCTTATGCTTTATCATTTAAATAGTTGTTTTTGTCGAATAGTCAAAATAAACATAGGAACTTGGGGAAACGTAGCCACATTCGATCGCCCATGAGTAAACTATGTCACGTCAATCAATTGCAATGGCGACTTTCCATGCTTAGAATCAAATTATGCACTAGAGACATTTCGAGTATAGCTGTTTCCATAATTCGCTGGGAAACAAATGAACTAAATTTTACAAGAGGAGCAAGAAAACTGAAACACCGTTGACATTTTGTATTTGAGACATTGACACATAAAAAATAATTTAAATAAGATGAACGCATTACCACTTTAATTTCTATAGTGTTAAATAATACACAAAATTTGCTCAACAAATTGCAGTTTTGAAAGTTATTTAAACAGATTTTTTCATAGGCGACAATATTTAGCTGCTGAAATTATTTAAATCGCAGTTTCATGGGACTTAGCATAGAGTTAGATCATAGCATTGTACAGGGTACTCATAGAGTAGATTTTTGGAAAAAAATTAACATGAAATTTAAGTTGATATATGTAATAATGTAAAACTTAAGTTGTCATAACAATAAGTATATAAATCATGTTGAGTTGGAAAAAAACATAGAAATTTACAGGTTTGACTAAAAACGGTGAGAAAATCGTCCGTCAGTGAAGTGTAACTTAGATAGAAAATGAATAATTACGACTTCAGCTGAAGCCGCTCTGTAACGTTCTAGAAAAATTCTATGTCAAGAGAATTCTACTCTGCTTTTACTTCATTTGTAGATACATATAGTTTACCGATACACAGAATTTCTAAACTTATTCAATAATATAGATAATTAAGTATTAGTTCCGGTGCAAAATATTACATAACTACTGCTATTCTGTACCTAATGCAGAACAGGCAATTTGCTTTATTTTCGATTCGCAATGCTGCCCAAAACAGCTCACAAATAAGACGCTTTAACGTTGTTTTTAGTACTTACTTCTTTTCATAAGCTTTCGAGTAGGGTTGTTTGTATATCTGTTTGTGCAAATTAACGCAGAACATGGAAATTCTAAAAAAAGCAAATCGACTGTTTTACCTTTCAGAATAGAAAAAGTATTGATAGAATCGCAGCGAATGGGTGCTTTGATGTACGTTATTACTTATTCGCTTTCTTTATAAACGTGATGGCTGCATCGAAAGGGTTACATTGATTGGCGCGGGCTTGCAACTTAAAATGTTATTACCCCGCCGTTTTACATGTATGACCGTGCAGCATGAAAACATTACAAATTGGATTATTTTTACATTTTTAAGGTATTGATTTTTCAGACTAATACATTGTGGCTTTTCAGCCGCCATGTTTGCCTCAATCGAAAAAAATATCCGTTACGAAGCGTAGACATGTGAAACGATATCGAACCCTATTCGATATTCGATCATGTAATTGTATTTAAATTTTATGCGAACGTATTCGACAATAAGACCTAATGCATAATTTGATTAGAGATGCATTGTGGCCGAAGCGCAGGTACGCGCGGGTATACCTACACGCAGGGAACAAACAACGCGGCGAAACCCCCGTCACAAAACGCAGCTCCGCCAACAATAAACACTTACCATGAGAAATTATAAATTCGGGCATTTATTGCTGTGAAAAGGATATTGATTATATGCTCTAATAAACGATGAGAAACGAATTTTACCGACTGCAAAGACGGAATAACGGTTTTTCATTAGCGGCGATTAGTTATTTAGTCATTTTCGTCGATCCAGAAATAATAACCTATAAAATGTCCGCTCTTAGTTGGGCGACATCAGACAGTAAATATTTAATAATTAAGTTTAATTTCTTGCTGCGGATTAAGTTATATTTATTTATTTATTTTATTTGGTAAAGATTTTGATAAAGGTATTTATAAATAACAAACACAGAAAGATAAAAATAAAACTTTGAGTAATTATATGCTACCACTATTTACCGTTTATGTTATGTGATCTCTGTTATTATACCTTATTGATACATTTCTTTAGCAGTGATTTATTGTTAGAGAGAAAGAGAAAGGACAAAATGAGAATGAAATTTTACGTTGAGATTATAAACATTATTATAACAATATTTTGCAACAAAAATATTACAAAAACCTATTATATAAAAAATATTATAAACTGATATATAAAAAATATTACAAAAAACTATTTATATAAACTGTTCATGCGATTAATAGTCATTAGATGAAATAAGGGCGAAAAGTACTAATCAGATTTTTTAATGGTTTCCTTGATGAAAAAACATCTACGTATCCGAACCTATCGTGATAAGTTAACATAGCTCTGTTTGTCAGGGAGTGCCTGGTATATTTGTAGTTACATAATACTTTATTTGATGTTACTGTAAATTGTAATATTTGTGAATTTCTTTAAATTAAATTAAATGAGATACGTCCAACGATCCGACATCTCGTCACAGCCGATTACCGTTATAATGTTAACCAATTCAAATTTTGGCGCGAGCCACATTCTAAACTCTATTATGCAAAGCTGCATTAAATCAGCCAAATTTTATGCACATCGGATTTTCGCACACAATAGCGGACGCTTGAAAAATTATGTCACATAATGTTGTGTTTGATTTTCCATTTTATTACGTTGCCATTGTATCTGTTATAAAGATACATCTGCCTAGTTTGAGGGAGAGAGTAACAACCTTTTTGTCGTTTTAGTCAAATTTGACTAAAACAAATATGTCAGTTAGAAACAAAAAATACAAATAATTTATTGTTTTGTTACGAACGCCATTAGTGCTACAACTCATTATGAGCTGCACTCACTTCTTCCACTTTGTTGAGAGTATACAGGTTGAACGCCCAGCGCCGAGGAAGACGCAGGCGAAGTCTCAGCCTGCCGCCGCCCCTACGGAGCCCCTGTCGTGGAGGAAAAAGCCGGCGCCGCCGGCCACTCCACAGCAGCCAACTGTGGAGAGGAAGAACCGGCGACGCCGCTCGAAGCCACTGCAGCAGCAGTCAACAGTGCCCCATCCGCAGCAGGAGGAGGGGATGGAGGTCGAGGCGACCGCCCAGTCCACCAGCTCCCAAACGCCCACAGCAACCACAGCGTCCGCATGCACGCAAACGGACGAAGAAAGTGCGACTACACCACCCCCACAACCCCAGCCAGAAAAGCCAGAATATCCAGAATACCTGGACGAGATGCGCTGCCTCGAGAGCGACGAGCTGGTCTTGTTGAACGTAATTCAGCTGCTGAAACTCGTTCGCGCGTGCCAAATCGGCACGAAGGAGGAGAACACCATGCTGCTGAATGCGTGCCTTCAAACAAACCTGCCTCGTGCCTCGAGAGTAGCATACATATTGAAGTCTGCCTCAGGGTGAACAGCCCTGAGACGCCATACTCATGAAAGCCGGGCCTATGGGCCCGATTCAAGAGAAGCCCCACGAAAAGGCAAAAGGCCTAGTGGTAGACGTCACAGGCCGTTCTAAATGGCCTGTCGACTGATTTCGTTGATTCGTTGATTCGAGTATACAGGTTGATATATAATGTGTACAATACGCGTAAGTTAAGACTAGTCTGGTGAGGTCATACAAGGTCATGTACGGTCATGTAAGGATTTGACTGGAATCCGAAGTAATCTATCAGTCCGGAATCTATCTGTGTCATTAAACGTACCATCTCCTATTCACTAGTGTTGTTATCGCTGGTAATAAATAAGCCAATGTATATTCATTTAATAATAGATTCTAAAGTGCATCAATGTTTTTTCCGTCTTTATTATTTAACCACTTAAGGACTACGTCCGAGTAAACTCGGGCGGCTATTATGTGCGAAAATTCCCACACCCGAGATAACTCGGGCAAGCTTAAACTGCAGAAAAGATAACTCCCGAATGTTTCGGGCGAAAATAAATAAGATTCATGGTATGTGCAAGGGAGACAAAAGACAGTTTAGAATTTACCACACCAAAGAACAATTTTGATGATGTTTTTTCATATTTTTATTTTTTAATGAGTTCATTGCATTAATAAGGCATAATTACTAATTATGATGAATAAAAATGAATATTTTTTTGATGAATTTGCTTTATTTCTGAACTCACACTATGCACCATAATATTAACTTTCAATCCCATTTTGGGCCTGAAATGGGCCATTTTGGGCTTTTATGAACGATATATATGTTCAGTAGACAAAATTCATTCATAAAAAAAAAATCTTTTTCCATATTTTTTATGATTACTGAAGGGGTTAACCCTGTATCACATCTTATTGAAATCCCTTTAATTATTTATTTATTTATGTTTTTATAATAGATGTTTTTAAATATTATTCGCAGACTATATACTCGTAGGTAGGTACTTTAGGTTTGACAGTGTTTAGATAGATGATTATTGGGTTTATCTCTATTTGTAATTATTTGGTAAATACACTATTGTTATGACAGTTTTTAGATTGATGATTATTTTGTTAATTTCTATTTCTTATTATTATAATTTTAGTTATTTTTATTATTTCCTTTTATTATTACTAGTGTATTTTAATATTATTTTATTTGAACGTATGCACAAGTCATTGCTTACTTGGTACGCTTGCTTTAGTACAGCCCTAGGCCTAGTTAGGCCGCGTTGGTTTAATGAATATACTCGGCTGCGGTGCCATCTTCTTTGCTACTGATTAGAATAAAGCCTCTAATGATCCTAATGTACTGCAGATGATAATATTGTGCTTCCTTTAAATAAATAGATAAAAATAAGGAAACACAACAGAAGTATACTTGGGTTGATTCTTTTAGCGCGGGCAGTCATGTATACGTATTTTATACTGGTATACCTTTATGCACATACATTTTGCTGCCCTGTCCAATGCTAAGAAGGCTTCCTGGATGGCTTGTGGGGTGCGTGTAGTAACCAAAACCATCAGCATACGCCAGTGGTTGTACTGACTTATTGAAGATGGTGCTGTAGTATTAATACTACGTAGGTACGAACGTAACTACACATAATAAGAAAGCTACGTTGTTCCGCTGTTGTTGCAAGTTAAAAAACAAAATCGCCGAGCCAATAATGAAAAGAGCAGACAAATTGGTCGCGTGATTCGCTTATTTGTTTCCTAATAAAATCGCTTAAAAATCCGCGATGAATGATTGCCGTCAGCTGCAGTCGACTGCGGACTTTTCGACTTATCGATGCGGTTTTTTCTTATCCGCCATTTTACGCTAAAGCGTCTGTTGCAGTGGCGTAACGAAGCCGGTGCAGCCGGTGCGGATCACCGGGGTCCACGGTAGTTTGGGGGCCCAAAATGGACGATACCGCAATTGTGACAAATGCAACATATTACAAAAACAATTTTGAAACGCCCTTTCGGAGTCACACGGACTAAAATTATTACTTTATTTTAAGTCCTTAAAGAGTGAAATTGCAAAACTTGCAACTATTTTTGAGATAAAAATAGCCAGTTGCTGAAGTATATTCCTTACTAATATTATTTCTAACTATTCTTGTCACGTGTCAACAGCTGAACATTCGTTATCGTTTCCGCAACGTTCGAGGCGATGCCTCGAAATGAATACGCCAATTTATAATGTAGCTGCAATATAAATATAGAATGGACCGACAGGTAGAGGGCTTTCGTTATGCAGAAGCGTGCAGTCCGCACAATAGCGCGTGTGGCGCTTGATACGCCAGCTAGGCCTCTGTTTAGAGATCTCTGCATCATGACGCTGCCATCCATTTATATAATGGAAGTAGCGCTGTTCGTTCGCAGAAATCTAGCCGATTTGGAAGTGAATGGTGTGCATCGTCACTATCCAACAAGATGCCGTAGCATGCTACGTTCGGTAAGTCATGCATTATCCAAGTCGGAGAGGCTAGCCTATATCGCCGGCCCAGCGGTTTACAACAAACCCAGCGAGCACATTAGGCAGGCGCGATCTCTTATCGTGTTTAAGAGACGCCTTAAGAGATACCTTACAGATAAGGCGTTTTACGCACTGGAGGAATATTACTCGAGTGAAGTCTAAAATGCTTTGGTGGTTAAAGTATTTAATGATCTTTTTGCATTTTGTCTTGTATTTCGTCTATTTACATTATTCTTGTGTTTTTTTTCGTTTTGTTTTGTTTATTTTATCTTTTCTTTATGATACAAAAAATGTTTGTTTGCTAATATGTATGAATGTTTGCTAATCTGTATCTGACTTGTATACCATTATACTAATAAAATGAATATGAATATGAATACGAATATATAATGTAGCTGGGTATACAGAAATTACCTCATATATGCCATAATGAAGGGAATTAGAGGGAGGGGCCCTTTATTTATTTTATTATTTTTTTTTATTTTTTATTTTATTCTATTCTGGAACCAAACAGAACTACATACAATGCAATAAAAACCTATTTAAAAATGACAAAAATCCATTAATGTGATTCCGAATATAAAGTATACAAAATGAACGCAATATAATTTTATATTGTTTCCGCTTGAGAATGGGGGGAATCAGGATGGGAAGTGAGGTGAAAGGGAGAGACAAAATAGATAAAAATGTATTATGTATGTATATAAATATATTTATATTTAATTTTAGGTATGATATATAGTTATTATAATGAATATACTTGAGATAACATTATGTCCTTGAACTAAATTAAATGAAATATAATATGTATAAATGTTTTGTGATCTGTGTTAATTTTTGCATAGGGGCCCATTTTTAGTAGTTACGCCACTGGTCTGTGCTATAACTTTTTATTTTTGAAATATTGTGCGTTTACACAAATTGTAACTTTTTACAAATAGGTACGTCCGATTATACAAATTATAACTTAAATATTGCGGTAAATTCGAAGAGCCAGCGCCGAAAAAATCACTTAAAATAAATTCTTACCTTGATTACCCGGAATCATAGAAATGGCAGTCTGGCTACTACACTACTGGTAGTGTTTGGCGGGCATCTATAGTTGAAATCGCGCGATAAAGTAACTTATTTATCTTCTGGTGCCATGTTCACTACCAAGCGTTGGCTATCATATTGGCTATTGCAACTTTATTGGCCTCCGTTCGACACAAAAGTGTGGTCGATTTCTGAAAGCATTTCCGTTGAGTACGAACCAAGATATTTTCATTCATTCTGGATATCTTCTCACGGCAATTTTTTTTGAATTATAAGATACATGATTTTGTATATTTTTGGATGACGCGCGAATGAGCGAAGTATGCAAGGTTGCGGTTTTTATTGTCCTCGATATTTCTATGTTCTTGCTCAAACGCTTTAAGGCACCTTAATCCCTGACTGTCAACCCAATTTTAACGCAAGTACCCTCCGATAGTCTCACATTTCGAAGGCCTAGTTTTCGAAGGCGAAGTGTTCAGCTTTCCATCCTATGAAAATTGGGATTGGCGAAAAAGGTAATACGTTACAAAAAAAACCTACGAGGATATCTAAAAATCAATCCGAATATTATACTCGATATTTTGAAATTTTAATTTATCAGAACTTTAACATATGTAATTCACGAAAGTTACGTGAAGTAGTAGTTTGCATAATGGGGTAAATTTTCTCATTCAAATTTTGAAATAACTCATAGCTACTTCTAACGAGGGATTTAATTTATTCAAAACAAAATCTAATAATGGTAATACAAAACAATTTACAGGTTTCTAAATACTTAATTCTTTATAGTCTAAATATTTTACCTTGGAATATTCATCCAAAATTACTGTTATATTTACTGAAAAATGTCAGTTTAAAATACGTAATAATTAAATGAATTAATTATCAACTTCTTTTTGCATTTGCGAAGCACTTAAGATGACATTTGTGTAGATGTTTGCACCCTACTAGATTGTCTGGGTAGATCTATTATGGGATGTTAGTTTGTTTTTACTCTTTATTGTGATATTTCACAATGGGTGAGTTTATTGTCATACGACAATCTCTTACAACTAACCCTCCTATGAAGTGTCTATATGAATGTGTGCTTGTAACATGTGTGTAAGTGTGTGTCTTGTTATTACATTTGATCGACAGAACTCAAATGCAATTCCGTTAATTTTATCCCAACGGCAAATGGTAACCCAGCCGGGAATCAAACCCGGAACCTTACAATGTAAGATCAGGCGACCTAACCAATGTGCCACTGGGCCGTGTATGAGGTCGTTAATACACGGCCAATTTGTCAATAAATATGAGCATGTCAGAGTCTCAACGATCGACCAATATAGGCATATGGTATGTATCTCAGAAATTACATTCAAGGTTCAAATGGAACACCCCTATCAACGCGTTACATTACCCCCTCCCCCCATTGACATTGTAGCAGTAGCTCTCTCCGGACCCGTTCAACGATACTTCTATTGCCGATTATTGATTTTGTCTTTTTTCCAATACTTTTAATGTTCTATGCGATGGCGTAGGGAGGCGCATTTGTGTGCGGTTGCGTCCGTGTGCATTTTATTCACTACATCCATAATTAGTGAAAAGGGGGCAGTGTGGCGTTAATGAAAGAGCGTTGCATTCGATGATACCATTACAAAATTAATAAGTTTTATCATTTGGTTCATCACGACTTAAAAATGTATTTTCTTGCGAAATAAATGCGTATTCCAAATTTTGGTGATATATGCCATGTTGAAAACATCTGAAATGAATCAAAAATTGGGGAGGTCATGATTTTGTAAAAAAAATAAAATTAAAAATAACGATTGGTAAACACATATTTATCAATCCATGTGATTAGTGGTGCATTTGTAAACGCCAATACTGCTTCAAGAGTACATTTGTGGCAAAAATAAAGAACCAAACAAAAGACAACTAAACGTTTCAAATTTACGAGAAAAAAAACATTTACGGAAATTTCAAAATCTTTGATTATTCGTAAGTCACAAGTAGGTATACTTGCGTGTAGGAAATGATGTTAAAATAGCCGTTTATTACTTCGAAATTACCAAACCGTTTTGTCATTCTCTTTAAAATATCAAACTTTTAAGAGTTAAGGCCTGATACCAACATTTATTGTGACAATATTTAAATGTGACAAAATATCCTGAGATGTTTCTTATCGGAAATCTCAGCTGTTCTAAAAAGTTTGAAAACTGGAATAAATTATGAGCAATTTATTAAATGCGGTCTTAAGCTTAATCAATGAAAACCTTGTCCAAATATTACTTAGCCAAGAAGTCCTTGAGCAACTGGAGAAATGTAAGTACCTGGGAGGCGCAATAACATCAAAATGCGACACTGATGCTGACATTAATGGCAGGATTTACCGCTACTTCAGCCGCTTTCAGCAAAATTAGATCAACGGTTTTCTGTTCGCAATGAGATGAAGTTGATGCCACAAACATCTGTTTACATGGCGACTGTACTTTCGAATTTATTATACTCGTCAGAAATGTATATCGAAAACAAATTAGCACACTCGACAGATTCCATTTGCTGTGCCTCCGGGAGATAATGAAAATCCACTGTTCGCACAGCAAAAGAAATACAGAAGTTCTAAGTCGAGCTAAAACCTAATTCTGTGGCAGCTACACTGGAGCGAAAATAATGCATCCTGTATGCCCAAGAGGAAAGTAGCGAAGCGCATCTTCTATTGCGAGCTTCAAGAGGGCAAGTACAAGCAAAACTGACAGCTCCTGCGATACAAGGACGTGCAAAAGAGTCTTATGAAGAGGTGTAAACTCGAACCCTCTGAATAAATGTCGCTGGCTGAGAATCGCCCTGGGAGAAGACGGACGGACCCCTTCGATTACAGAAGGAACCTTAAAAGAGACGAGCTGAAAGCCAGGCCAGCTGTTGCTAAATAGTATAATTACTTCGGCGGTATCCTGACGTGACCCAAGTGTACTCACATTCTCCACAACAAGATTGGTTACGTGAGTCTCTTACGGGTGTACGAGACGGTAGAGCATAAAGACGCCCCTCTCTAAACCATAAAGCGCTGTGGATGAACGAAATCCCCATCATCATCATCACTTTTGCCACATCTGTGGCGGCATGAACCTCCTAAATATTATAGAAATTCAAATGTCAACCAGTCTGAAAATAAAACCCCTGATGTACAGACATCCCTGTGTTTTATTTCATTCGACTATTCATGTGCCTGACAGCAAGCAAATCCGAAAATATAGACAAGCTAGAACCAAGACTGGCATCCAGGCTACCGGCCATCATTGTCTTTTCTTTCGCTCTTACACATATTTTTTAAATTTATGCCAAAAAATGTTCTATCTACAATATTTTTAGAAGTTTAAAAAATAAAAGAATTTAATTTTACAGTTACACGCACATTTTAATGAGCGCTTATTACATTTTTAATACTATGAAATCGGAGACTATCGCGGTTGTTTGACATTATAAAAAATATAAAAAACGATTTTACCGCGTGAAGTTTGTAACACCCGACAAACGAAACTACCCATAGCGACTCGACTGATAGAACACATCAAAGCTGTTAAAAACGTTCAGCGAGAAAAATTGGCGATTTGCGAACATATAGGTATTGGATAGCGGAAGTAACCACTGTGCTATCCAAAGAACTATCCAAAATCCCATTGTGCTATCCAAAAAACAATTCTTCTTTCCTCGTATGATCCGGTAAGCCATTGAAATAAGAAGAACCCCGAACTTCAATAGAGACGACGGTTACAAACTCTCTTCTACGTGGAACCCTCTTCTAGAAATGTTTCCATCGCCGAACGCCGAACTCAAGGACGCAAGACAGGATACAGCGAGTGTTGTATGTACGGCTGGCTTTCGAAATTCCGGCGCGCCGAGCCCGCCCCCACCACCACCGTTATAATCTGCGCAGTGGCGGCAGCGGTATGCAGCCTACCCGCGAAACAACGGATTGACAGCTCTTTCATTCTACCCTAGACAACGGCGCCTGCAACGTCACCGAAAAGTAGTTTTTTACCTTATATTTTTTTTATACTGCTTAAAAAGCTTTTAAATGATATAATCATTTGATTAGGACAAGCTAGTAATTAATATATGAAAAAACTTTTAAAAAACAGCTTCGATGTGACGTTCCATAGACCTATCCTATTTATTGCGAAATAGTATATCCTACAGGGGAAGATAAACAAGATGTATTAAAGTAAAACTCTAAATTAAAAAAAAAAACAATTAAATTACGACAAAATCATTAAATTAACATACTAATCTATTAAACAAGTGCCCGGTCAGGATTATGATTATTGCATTGTAATATTTTTGAATTTCCTGAATGGGCATCGCCAGCTCGATACGCCAACTATTAGCAAACACCGCCAGTGATTGGATTACAGGGAAAGAGAATGAGAAAGGGGATGGAATAGAAACGGGGGTATCTGCAACTTAACCACCCCACAACAGGCCTTCCTCTAGCGCACCCCACGAGAACGAAAAAAAGTGACTCATCAAGCCACATAATAATAGAATCGACTACATAATATAAGTATGTAGCGATTGCTCACTAATAGTAATTACCCCTAATTACAGACAACTTTTAATGAGTAAGATGTCCAATTTCCAAACCGCGTAGTCTACAACTTGTAACACCACAACAAGGAACAACATACTTAATTGATTATTTATTGTTATAAATAAAAACCTAACGGATTTTAATATCAAGCGAAAGAGGAATGGGAAGAATCGGCACAACATACAGCTAAAATATGGAAAGTAGTGCGAGAAGCATATAAAATGGGGAAAACGGATACGGAAACCAGCGGGGAGGAATAGATAAGTGGATCAACGATACAAGGAAACATCAAACCAAAAATGTAGAATTTACTAAATATTGTGGGCGAAGAGAAAGATAAACACAAAAGAAAATAAGTACCATTTACTCAGCTTTCTACTTTTGTATATCGTTTCTACGTTACTAGAACTCAAGTCGAATGATTAACCTTTCCCTCCCTTGCATAAAGGCAGGTGCTCCATTACCTTAAAATGTGTCCTCTAGTGTATTCGGTTTACCGTCTCAGGAGTACTCCTGGCTGGGTCTCTACCATCTCAGGGTGCCATAATTCATTCATTCATTCGAGATCCCTGGGTATGATGTTGCAGACCCTCAGGTCTGTCTATTTCTATTATATATAACTCATTAATTCTACTCCTAATTTATTCCTCCAAACATTCAAATTCGAAAACTGCAAAAGAGTTATAACGCCATGCCTGTTTTTGGAGATCCATATGATCTTACTCCCTACTGGCCTATTTGAAGACTCATACACGCTTATGACGGGATATTGGGCCAAAACTGTTTGACGAAAAGCTGGGGCCATCTATCATGTTATTATTTTAAAAAAAACATCAACGTCCCAATTATTATTTAAAAAAAAACATCATGTCCCGATGCCGTTTGTTAGCTTGTCGGGGGAGCTAATAGGCCCCTGCTGAGTTGGCCACGAAGACCCATTCTTTTCGGGGTTGGTCACACTCACGGGCCAACACCCATCCGGCGGCCTCCATGCATGAAGTGCAAGCCCGGGCAGGACTCTGGCGTTAGGGCTAGTTTCCCCTAGAAGTCAACCTTCTGGCGCTCCTGGACGGTCTGCGCTCCGTGCATGCGGCGTAAGCCAATTGATTGTGCACTCTGACTAACAGTCGGGGGAGTCTGGAAGCAGTACTGTTTCCTATAGAGCGGGGGTGGTTGCGGACCTTACGGTGACTGCTCTTGAAACGACCATCGGCTATCCGATCCTGAGTGAGTCCGCGATAGATTCGGTTACACCGTTTCACCGCTTCATAAGGGAGAGGACCGCTCCAGCGACCTCGAACTCGTAACCAATCGAGGGACCGGAGTAATCTGGTCGCAATTGGAAGTAAGGGCATGAGTGTATGCCCGCTGGGTAGCATACCCGGTTATCTCGCGGATAAGGCGTTGGCCTCTTACGAGCATGTGGCGGAGCTAGATATATAGTAGACTGTTTTGTCCAAGTCTTCTGCGCTCACTTCACGGGAAGTAGAACGAACAATCGTTAAAACTTCCTGAGGTTCCGCTGTAGTTGACAACTCTATTTGTTAGTTTGTCGGTTAAATCGCTTCCGCAATGATATTGTCAGTGGCGTGATGACATAAAGGCATATATAGAAACACCGACTACACAGTCCCAAAATCATGGTGCATATTTTTTTAACTACACTGTCCGCGATCGCTATTTGGCGATTAAACCACAGCCTATCTTGCTCCACTACACCCTCACCCGCGCTGCGAACCGTTCGAAACAATGAAAAGCATTTTAAAAAATGCCTAGTACCCACACACACATCCTGCCCACTCTCACCTGTGTGTATACACGCTCTAAGTTCAATAGTATGCCCCGTTTTGTACGTACCTTTTAAGGCGCTATGAAAGATGCACACGGCCGTGTCTCTAAAGCGAGACAGCGATACGGCACCGAATGTGCGAGAGGGGGTGGGAAACCACTCGACTCCTTCGCGAGGTCTTTTGCGCATAGCGTTTGCTAATACACTGAGACAAATATAACGATAAATACACATAAATATGCATGTTTCAACAAGGATTACCTACATATATAACTCGAACTGCGGCACATACGTATGAATTAACATGACGCGTAACGGCGTTGGCGTGACGGTAGTTATGGTGTCGTAATGTCAAAACATAATGTTATTTCATTACGTCGCGACCTTGGGATCTCGCTTCTATAATGACAGCATGTAGTAGTATATGTATGGTTATAGTCGGTCACATGAATCATGTTGAAACTACAGTATACTGCTATTTCCGTATTAACCGCAAGAAAAATGTTAATAAATTTAATCGAGTAATGGAGTTTCAACAAAATTTCTTTTAATTCAACAAAATTACGATTGAACATCTTTATTCTGATAAAACCGTAATAACAAAATAGCAATGTAAGAATCAATCCAATATTTTTCTCAGTGTATCTGGTGTTTTATTTTAGTCGTCGTCTAGTCGGAGTGCGGTGCTTTTGTAAATGAAATTCTATGACATACGATGTTAAGCAATCGAAAGTTTGATATCCCACCCCCCATCTCCCCCTCCCTAATCTTTGAATTTGAATTTAGTTACTGGCTCAATGTAAAGCACCTTAATATACATTTTACCGTGACATATGTATTCGTATACCTGCACCTAGATATATTTAATATCATTCATTTCGCTACTCCGCTGTGTAGTTAACAGATAATTTCGCCTTTCCGTCGCTTCGTTAGCGGTGTAATATTTAGGGGGTAAAGAGAAGAGGAGGGTGGTGTAGTATTGTCGCTCCCCTATCAATCCTAGGCTGACACTCTATCCTTTACAACTGCCACCGCCGCGACACTGTTAGGCGTTGCCAGATAATGCGTGATTTCGTGATAGAGATACAAGTTCATTGGAATTTATAGGAATCAAAATAAATTAAATCCTGGTAATCATCAATCTCTTCAAATTACAGAAATATCCCTTGCGGTAACGGTTCACCTTGTTGTCCGCAAAGGGCGGCCAGCTTTGATAACATCACATGGCAGCACGCAGGCGGTCACCCATCTTTTTACTGTCCAAGTACGACGCTGTTTAACTTTAGTTATCTCATGGAAAACCAGTGCTTCAACGGGGCTACGGACTTCCATAATTAACAACATTTAATAAAATAATTTGGTACAATCTAGCCTAGCTCGGTTGCTATTACCGCAGATTTGAAAATATAAAAAAAAAAGTATATTAGGGGAAATGTTATTTATTTATTATTTAATATGGCTTTGTTATATAATAAATACTTTTTTTTCGTAAATTTCAATATTGAATGTCACATATAACATTGTATACCATAAGTACTATATAAATTAAGACATATCACTCCGACAGATATTTACATAAAATATTACATTAACACTTAATAATGGTTTACCAAATTAGTTACAGACGTAGAAATAAAACATGTTAGTATATATTACATAGAAAGATGTAAGTAATATCTTAGGATAGGTTTCCACTTCCGGTAACAGGTGGAGATACTATTTTAGGCAACATTTAGGCTTGTAAAAAAAGTGTTATTGTATACATTTCACATATAAATTCAGTACCGTCTACAATAATGGGCGTTCCCATAGTGTGGGTACAGGTGGGCACTTGGCCACCTTGAATTCCATGGGGTGGGCCCCAAATCAAATCAAATCAAATGACATCATTCATTGTCTCAAGATCATAGTTACAAATACAAAATAACAAAACCTAACCTAACTGGACCGCAGGAGACAATCCGCAGTATATTATCATAGTCTGATAAATTTTTAATGATTTCATGACATTTTTCAGTTTATTACTTTACGTTATAATTAGGCAATATTCTAATAAACGTATATGAGTCTATCATATACGTTTATTAGAATATTGCCTGATTATAACGTAAAGTAGTAAACTGAAAAACGTCATGAAATCAATTAAAATTTATCAGACTATTATAATATAATTGCAAATCCTGTAGTCAATCACATAGGTATACTAATAATTTCGCTCCCAAATCTCAGAATCAAATATCAATGTAACTCATCACAATAAATCAGTGACGTGGCCTTATTTAGCAGATTTTTTAATCATTAGGTTGATTTGATCACCTTTATGCGAACACTTACTGCAGCAAATTGACACAACCATGTAAGAGCGGCTATTTAATGAACGCCTCTTGATTGGACTGGACATAAGGTTCCGCCAAGAAATAGTAAGTCTTAATAATGACGTTTGGAAACATCTTGAGCCATCTTAAACATCTTGCAACGAAAAATAGGTGCTGGCTCAAAACAAGATCTAAAGAATACATTTCATTATCTAAAGCTCATTCATTCATTTGCATGCTATGTAGTGCAACGACCCATATGAAGTTCATCCTGAGAGTATGAAACTCATTTCCAAGCCCTGGGCACGTTTATGTCGACAGTATATCTCCTGAACAATATATTTTTTCGATTATTTGTGTTGATTGAATCGATATATAATATCGATGGTTAAATGCAGCTGCGTGTACCTACATCAGTCGTCTGTGTAGGTAAGTAGAATCGTACTAATGTAACCCAGGTCAGGGCGCGGAGCTAGAAGGGCGGAGAAAGTTATGAGTGTGCAAAAGGGGTGGGGGGAAGGCAGTACGGTACGTTCCAAACATAGAATGGCAATCAGAACTTATCGCAATATTTATGTAGCAAAGCTCATTAAAAAATAGCTTAAAACTCATTAGTACGCGTCGAAGTCGCCAAATCGGCTTGTTCGCCGACATCGACATCGGCGCGCCCGACGCGCGCGTGAGTCGTGTCATTAGACCCGTTGCCTACTTTATTAACCGCGACGATAATAATTCGTGTGACGTGTGTAATTAACGGGCGCGGGGTCGATGTTGCCATGGCGACGCAACAGTCGACGCAATCAAAACTTTGTCTCGCCGATGGGCGATCATTAGACTGGCCGTTCTTTCTACTCCACCCTTACGTACTCAAAATCCAGTATACATGCAATGAGAAAAATATTGGATTGTTTCTTACATTACCATTTTGTTATTACGGTTTTACAGAAAATAACGATGTTTCAATCGTAATTTTGTTGAATTACAAGGAATTTTGATGAAACTCCTTTACTCGAATATATGTATTAATATTTTCCTTACGGTTAATACGAAAATCACAGTAGGTAAACTGCAGTTTCAACATGATTAATGTGCCCGACTATAATCGTACATATACTACTACATGCTATCATGTTAGAAGCGAGATCCCGATCCCGAGCGAAAAGGTGGCGACGTAATGAAATAGCATTTTGTTTTAATATTATGATACAGTAACCACCGTCACGCCAACACCGTTATATGTCATGTTAATTCATACGTATGGACCACAGACCGATTTATATATGTAATCCTTTTTAAAACACGCGTATTTCCGTGTATGACATCGTTATATTTTCTCACTGTGGGTACTTAAAAATAAACAGCGAGGGCTCTGTTTGACTATGATTAAAAGCATCACTATGCTTAATATTTAATATATATCGTGAAAAACGTGAATTAGGTCAAACATATTTTTTTCAATATACATAGTTTCAATTTAATATGTGAATAGAAGAGTATAAAAATATCATAATTTAAATCTTTTTATCAACAGACTGCTAGAAATGCTTTTCTAAAACCACTATTAAACTAAGGTTTTGCCAAAAGCGTCCTCAACAACAACCTCTGCCAGAATGTAGTTTCATATTTAGCCTGAAATTTCAGTAGTGCTATAAATTACTTAGCGGTAAGATGAGAAAAAAAAATGTTAGAATATTTTCGAGGAACAGTGGGCCAATAAATCATGATAGTCAAACGTTTCACACGATTAACAATTGGAAATACTAATCCCTCGAATAGAGTTTTTTATTCAATTTCTGCAGGACTGGAATCAAAAGTATTCAACAAATTATTGCCAAATTTTTCATAAAATATTTTCCTTGTTTTCAAATAAGTCCTGTCCAAACCTTAGATTTTTCTTCAAAAATAGGCAGAAAAAACTTCACTATCGCACCAATCCATAAATTTCTTAAGTAATTATCCAACACTGCCAATAATGTATTAGAAGCTGCGTTGATTGTAGATATATTTTCACTAGTTTCCTTCTTAACCCCTCAAGCCCCGATTGGCCGATATCGGCCACAACAGGATTCAGCGTGACGGCCACGTTTTAATTTCATTTTAATTTTAAAGCGGGTGGTGGGTTTTACAATCAGTAACACTTATGATGTGTCATGATTTATAATTGCTTTTCGATTTTCTCAATTTTATTAGCGATTGTATTAAAATAGTGTATGATATGCATTTAAAAAATGATTTCATTTTGCGCAAATAAATGTTTTTTATAAACTTCTCTCCTTACAAAAGAAATATCGCTTTTGAAAATAACATCCAAATTAGATATGTCTGTTTGTGGTTTTTTTTTCTAAGAAGGAATGTGCGAGTATGAATGACGTGCGAGTCAAACTCGCAATTGACCGGTAATATTGAAAATAAGCACCTAATCTATATATTCAGATGACCAGAATAGTAGGAGATCAACGAGCCATCGGAGATCAAAAAATAAAAAATAATTGAATTTTGCTGTATTTTTACTATTAAAGAGACTTACACTCAAATAGTCAAATACTGATCATTACTTGAGTCTTAACCAACTGTTACTCAGATGCCAAGTAGTACTTAAGTAATGGATGCGTTCTATAGTCGAATATCGTTCATCGACTCAGCTGAGTAATACTCGAGTATAGGGGAAAACATGGGGAAAATAAAATATTTCGTAATTTATTCGAAAACAAATTACTAATCTTTTTATATTACATCTACAATTATGATGAATATTTACAGAGAGTCTTTATACCCATTTTATTGTTGTTTTTGTATAAAAGATGAATTAAATGGTTCATTTTAATTCATAGCCGGTGATTTTAAAAAATCGCAAATTTGTTGTCGCCACGATTTGACAGCGATTCTAGCTTCACGAATTCTTTCAAAGCGTGCGTGAGAATCTTCTATCCTCATATCTGCTTCTGCGTTTTATTTGGGACTTTGTTTTATTGGGACTTCGATATGGAGAAAACAAATTATGCCCTTAATTCCCTCCAGCCGTTGTAGAAACTCGGTCATTTTACGAAATAATACGTAAATACAATAATATAAACATGCACCAACGCATATAAACGAAAAGTTTTGACAGCCCCAAGCGAAATAGCTCTCAAGTATCGCCAGACGGATACTCAGCTCTGAGTAATACTCGAGTATTAATCGCCTTCTCAATACTCTAAAATGAAAACTGGTAATCAAGTATTACTCGAGTACTGCTCGGTACTCGAGTAATGATCAATACCTACTCGACTATAGATTCGGGTGTTAATGCATTTAATACGTTATTCTACCCTCTTATTAATCTATTTTTCTACTTTCTATTCTTTTTTCCTCATTATTATTTAAATAGGCTAAATTCGTTGACAAATATTTTAAATAGATGATTATATGATCCCAGTAAAAGCTATTGCTACTATTTCACTAATTTTCGCCATGTAATTCTCATAGAATTGTAATCAAAATGTATTTTAGACGTTTATCTACCTAGCCGTGTTAAATTTGGAGTATAACAATTAATGTTATTCCAGCGATTGTGATCTTGCAAGGTTAAGTTCTTCTGATTAACTCTCACGAACAATCGACTAGCGGTTTTTCGAGAAGAAGCCATCTGGTCCACTACCCGTAGCATAGCTGCCGACGGCCGATGCCAGTCAATATATTTATATTCATATTCATTTTATTAGTATACTGGTATACAAGTCAGATACAGATTGGCAAACATCCATACATATTAGCAAACATTTTTTTATCGTAAAGAAAAAATAACAATAAACAAAAAAGACAAAAAAATACAAGAATAATGTAAAAAGAGGAAATCCAAGACAAAATGCAAAGAAATCAATAAACACATTGGCCACCAAAGCATTTTAGACATCACTGGAGTAATATTCCTCCAGTGAGTAAAACGCCTTATCTGTGAGGTACCTACCTCTTAATGCGTCTCTTAAACACGTCAAGAGATTGCGCCTGCCTAATGTGCTCGCTGAGTTTGTTGTAAACCGCTGGGCCGGCGATATAGGCAAGCCTCTGGGACTTGGATAATGCATGACTTACCAAACGTAGCATGCTATGGGATCTTGTTGGATAGTGGTGATGCACACCATTCACTTCGAAATCGGCTAGATTTATGCGAACGAACAGCGCTACTTCCATTATATAAATGGACGGCAGCGTCATGATGCAGAGATCTCTAAACAAAGGCCTAGCTGGCGTATCAAGCGCCACACGCGCTATTGTACGGACTGCACGCTTCTGCATAACGAAGGCCCTCTGCCTGTCGGCTGCTCGCCCTATACGTCAATGGCTACAAATAGTATTAATAATTACATACACAAAAGGACTGATGAGTAGGTACTGATCGTTTTCCCTTAGTTATTTAAAAGTAAAATACTTTTAACCTCGGGTTTGGTTCTCTAAACTGCGTCTAAACTACGTATCTCTAAATACACAGAATTCGTTGCTGCACCAATTTGTGCATCGCCACCGTTAAACGAGATCTCAATAAAAAAAACGCTCAACCCGTTGATGCTAAGTATAATGCGCCTTTATTAAGGATTCTTTAATATCGCGTTGGCGGTTTGACCGTGCGACAGGTTGCCAGCGAGGCAACCGGAAGCTGAACGCTTCTTCTCACCAATTTGCGAGCGCCTCTCCTCGCGCGCGCGGCCATTCGATACACCCGTCCCGCTCGCACCGCCGCCGAAATTTCTTCCGACATTTGGTTGAAGTATTAATGAGGACGTGCGTGCGACGATTAACCGGCAGGTAGACAAAATTTCTCATTTTAATACGTTAGACGCCGGGACAATGGAGGGCCAAGCCACTAATTTAGGGGCGGCCTGCGTAAAATATGCCGGCGGAACTCGATAATGCATAACAACATGATGCACAACGTTTTATTTTTATTGCCTGTTGGTATGTTTGAGCCAAATCTTGCTCCTTCTGTTTTGCATATTTTAGATTTGCCGCAATCAGCCTAAATCTATATATATACAGGTTGAGAACACTTTGAAGTAGGCGAATCAGTACGAGCAAAAAAGCCATTCATAATTAAAGAAAATAAAATTGAAAAACAAAAAAAAACATTTTTTTTGGAGAATTTGAAAAATTTACTGATAAAAAAAAGAAGCTTTGAGCTCGCTGCGTCATCTAGCAATAGGTAAAATATCGCGTATAAACAAACTTCGCTATATTTTACCTAATGCTAGATGGCGCCATACATACATACCTACTATTCAACACATATTCAATATATAAAAAAAAAAAAATTTTCAAAAAGTAATATTCTCAAAAAATCGTATCAAAAGTTGCTTCTTTGCTCGTAGTGATTGACCCACTTCAAGGATGTCACTAACTAAAAACTCACTCTAGATATGGATTGCAATTGGCAAAGAAATATTTTTGTAGTTACAATGTTTCAATGTAGTTACAATGTTGATGGAATGATCACATGACTCCAAAAACGATAAGTTGACTGATAATACTTTGGAGTTGTCAACTACTAAAGGCGAACCTGCCGTCCCCGGAAAGGTATAAAGGTGGGTATCCGTTAGGTTCGCGTATCAACTCCGCGTATCTGCAACTGCTCCAGTAGTGGATACGTCGGCGCTCCTGGGGCGTGCAACGTTGCACGCTTCGAATTTTACAATAAATTCTGGCGACGACATGTTCGCCTCAACGTTCGTATGAAAACTGCGGAGCACTCGTTGTTCTTGAGTTGAGGCGCGCACCGTCTCCATTTGAGCATTTGCAGATGCGCGGAGCAGAGTTGATGCGGGAACCTAATGAATATTTACTGGATATTAGATCATTCGTTCAACTGTATGTAATAATTAATTATGTAATTATATTTTTTTTTCTTTATTGTGAACTGTAAGTAGGTCGTACAAAATGGATAGGTATTATTTCATGCGCTATACAGTTTACCAATCAGGCGAACAATATTTATTTTTCTATAATGAAATATATTTTCACTTCGCAAGTTGAAGGAAAACAAATCCGATAAGTATTACGTTTTAGACATATTAACTAAAATAATTATTAGAACTTATTTATAGAAGACATAATAACAAAAATAATTACTATCTACAAATTTAGTAAATTCCCATTACTATATATAAAGTCAATGTCAGTTTGTCTTTAAATTAAAATGTCAAACTGGAATTGTTAGGCTATCTACGGTTTGTCAGATTTAGAGCTAGAATGAAATATAACTGTTTAAAGTTTAAAAAGTTTGACAATTATAATAAGAATATGTCATATTATTATGTATGGTGTGAACGCAGACTCTTAGGCACGACCATCGATACATGATTCCCTATCGATAAGTACGACACAATGGGTAGGTACACCATCAAACTACACCAACATGCCCGTGAGAGTTCAACGCGTTATCGCGAGGATTTGCCTTCATACGGGGCAGAGTGGCCAACGGGTCGTTTTAAAAGTAGCTGACATCACGTCAACAACAACCCCGCTTCTTGGGAAACGTATAAGACGGTTATTCGCCGGAGTGCCGAGTCGATTGGCTGACGTCGCATGTTGCGCAAACCGTACAGCAGTTCCCGAAGGTTATCCTCCCGAGGATTTGATCCCACATGTCCACGACACAGCCGTGACAGCACGGTACCGCAAACTACAGCCGAGTGATGATAGTGTTTTTCAGCAGAATTTAGCGCCCCATACATCAATGAAGAACAACAAGTTCTTGGAGAAAAAATAACAGTTCTGGACTGGCTAGAAAATTCTCCAAACGTGAACTGAACGATGGCACAACGAAAGATACGTTCATTTCGGTAATTATTCAAGTATGATAAAACATCAAAAATTGCAAACTACATGCCAAAACATGATCGAATCAATGCCAAAATGCCTGATTGAAGCCAAAGACCTCTATTAAAGCCAAATGATCACATAAGAAGTATTAGTTATGAATCTTTTCTATAACTTCGACACCTTCCTTAAAAATAAGCGTTTTTTGACAAAAATATACATTCACGGTTATTTGGTATTATAAATAATTTAAAACAAATTCACCACGTGAAGTTTGCAGCACCCGAAGTTACGGAAATGTTGCAACTGCCGTTGTCCGGGTAGACGAGTGTAACCAGGACAACGGCGGTCGCAACATCGTCGAAACGTCCTCTACTACAAACTTAACACGACAAATTAATTTTTACTTTATTTGTAAAATATACATTATTCCAATTAATCTGTTCGGTAATGTAGATTTTCGTTAAAATTCATATACTTACCCTTTGATCGCAATCTCATTAGAATCAAACATACATTAGCGTGTTGAAACCCAAGCATGTTGCAAAGTTTCAAAATGACACGCGTAAGTACACCGATCCTGAAATGTCAACTGCGAAAGTCGCAAAGCACTCCCACAATATAAACAACTCCACTTAGCGAGAGTTTTAATCAACTCCCGCGACGAATATAAGAGAAAAACTTTTCAGTCGATAGATTTCCATAGCGGGGCAGAACCTCCCTCCCATCCACCCTCTCTTCGCCTCCCCCCCCCCCTTCACCTCCCTCATTCTCTGCCCTGCAGATTAATGATTCTTGCGAGTTGAGTTTCGTGTCAATGCCTTAAATGCATTCGCCGGGTAATTATTTTCTTTTTACGTCGCTTTTCTTTGAATTCTTTTTCGTGCCCGCGCGCTGCTCGGGACACGAAACCGCAAATGTGCATTCGGCAAATTATTGAAAGTTTATACAAATTTGTAACGATAACTCGTTTAAGCAATATTTTAATGAGCTAATGGAAAACAGGTAATTATCCCTTGGCTAAAACTAAATTGATCACATAATTAAAATTCCTCACCTCTTTTGATCCAGGTATAGAACATAGTAAAACAGCCATATGCTCTATTGATGACATTTATTCTCACTGTTGTCGATCTCGAGTCTTCCTTTGTTGATCACAATTATATAGTAACTGTATAGATAAAGTTTGTTTCACTTTCTTATTATATTACAGCTGCAGCGAATAAAAAAAACTTATTACGAACTCTTTATTCCGAAACCGCAACACCAATCAAGCTCGAGCCAATTCGGAATAATTGTTTTAAATATTTTAATATGTCGAGTGTATAACTTGAATCCTTTTTTTTGTAATCCATTTTTTTCTTATTTCATCGAGTGGAATATTGCTTGTAATGGTTCAACACCGTCGCTTATCATATGATTAATAAAGTATGTAACCCTCGGCGTGCTAGTTGAACTCACACTTGGCGGGTTTTTATTTTATTACAAAGCTATTTTATTTATACAAGGCATTACAAAGCTAGTTTTTTGAAAATATTTTACATATTAAAAGAATTTATTTTACCTATCTAAAAATATACAAAGAATTATTTTATAGGAATATCCGATTTTTCTAAATAGAATAATACAATATCGTTTCCACATTTTTTTGATTTTCCGATTTTTTTCATTCCTATAGCTTTTATATACTTAGAATTACCTAAGGACTAAGAGTGTGATACATTTTCATATTATTTGATTATTCTTAGGCACACCTACTAATTATAATAATTATTTATATGCACATCTAATAATTATTTACATTTCGGCATGTCATATTCATTTATTATTTCTTTGGTTAATTAATTAACTGTATGTTTACATCACAGAACTGACTTAACAGCCGTATGGTCTGAATAGCCATCTGAAATGCTTAATAGTGTTTTAAAATAATTAAAGCGACCTGAAACTATTGATATTCTAAATGTATGGATTTACAAAATAACTGTATAAAAATATTGTGTTTATAATTGTTGGTAATTAAATTCACTAAAATTACAGTTAAAAAGATGTATATTTTGTGACGCTGTTGAATTTAGTACATTGAGGGTACTTAATGACGACGACAGTATAGTCAATGGGAGCATGAGGCAGCGAGAATGAGTTGTGAACCAGTGTCCGAGAATAGTGGTCATACACATATAGATTCATCATCTAAATACCGGGATTATCGACGCCCCCTCCGAGAATTTTAAAGACGTTCTGCACTGCCAAAAGATCACTTTTCAGCTGAAGGGAGTTACAGACAACCATCTCAAGAATGAACGACTATGTCAAGAACGAATGTGACCACCCCAAGAATGAATCATCCCAATTTGAATGATACAAATGCTTTAGGAGCAAGAATCTGTGGAATCTATCCTGTGGCATTTCTAGTGCAATAATGTAAGGACATCAGTTTATAGAGAGAAAATTTGGGCGCATTTACTTCTAGGGTTCTTTACACGATAGTGTCTTAAAGAGTGTCAATTTTGAAGTGTTTTAAGATACGCAGCACGAAGCCTATTTGCATAAAACACCTCGCTGCTAATTCGGAGATATAAGTAGCCTCTATCAGGCATATTGGCTAAGAAGCTTTTTATCTCGAAAGAGATGGTGGGATTGTTTAAAATGTACGCATTACCATTAAACGGAGCCATAAGGATTAAATATGTTTCTGCAGTGACTTTTGCACAGTCGTAGGTTTGTTACATTGTAGTCCCATTTGGCTGTTAAAACGGTGATGGCTTTCAATCAGGTAGCGACTCGCCCACGGAGCGCCATTAAGACGGCCGCAAACGTGGTGGCTTTGAAGAATTTGTATGACGGTGGAGTTCTGATCGTAAACGTCCATCAGAAGGACAATTAACTGGTCAAGCCGATGGCCCGCGGGGTGTGGTTCTCGACGGTCGTAAAAACGCCACCAGCAACGAGGGAGGAACCACGACACGTACCGCGATGCAAAGCCAACACCTCTTTCTTGCACTTGTGAAATTATAAAAGATTAGGGTAATTTCGTTGTGTAAGGAGATCGGGCCCGAATAAAGGGTAGGAAATCAATGGATCTTAAATTAAACCACCCCCCTCCGCCTCTTCCTTTTTAAACTCGACATTTAGCCTTTGAATAACTAAACTAAGATAAATATAATAACTTTTTTGTATTACATAAAACAAACATTTAATATCATACTATGTTAGTAATGAACGATGCTGCAAAGGCATAATTTATACCCTAACGTCGCCTAACTAGGTGTGAACATGTAATAAGGCGTACTTAAATGTTTGGTTCTGAATCTTCACTGTCACCTTAATAGATACATAATTATTACTAAAAATAAAATTGAAATCAGTCTAATATATCGTTATTCGAAGAATTTAAATTTCAATAAAAATATTAAAATATGGTAAATAAACTAATTAATAGTACTTTTAAAATAAAAGTTTAATATCAATAGGATTACAAACATAAAAAATGCAAAAACATTATGTGTTATGTGTCACTTCTAGGGGTGGAGAGCGGTTTTTGGGCAAAACACCAGTTTTGTCTCATCTCTCTGGAATGGGACTCTGAGTTTGGTATTTAAGAGTATTCAGGAATAAATAAAACAAAGAAATTTTACATCCCATGTTTAGAAAGACTTGAAAATGTGTAAATACCATTATTTTGTAAAGGAATGAGTTATTGATATATCTCTTCTAATTATAAGGTTACAATTATTTCGTATTGACCCAGATATACCAAATATCAGGAGGGTGGTATCACCCTATCTTCGAGGTAGCTTTTGATATGATAAATGGATATATGGATAAATGGATAAATGGATATGGATAAATTTTAGGGTATCCTTAGAAAACTGCAATTTTGAAATAAATTATTTACATAAGTCGATACCACTAATTTGATTTCACGCGAAATATCATTGATTTTTTGGGTAAGTTTACTAAAGGGTAGAGTTCATCTTTAAATTTAGCCAAAAAATGATTTATCCTTTGTCATATTACATTTGTATAATAAGTACTTATTACAGTATCAGAAAAACCGAAATTAAAAAGTTAATGCAAGTATGTTGTTAACGGTATATTGAAAAATATTTATTTTCAGCTGTTATTATAAAATAATATAGAAAAAAACACAAATAGAGATTAAAACTGTTAATAGATAAAGCCTATGTAACAAAATTACAAACGCTGGAAATTAGGGGTAACTCTATTCGGGTTATCTTTTATCCTGGTTTTCAGGACACTCCTTTTTATTATTGCTACATACAGGAAACCATAAAATAATCATATTAAAATAAAATAACTAAAATTAAATAAATCAAAAGACCTAAAATATACAACTCAAATAAAAATAAAAATAACTATTACCAAATAAATCCCAAAATCAATATAATCAAAATCAAAATACTGATACAGTAGGTATTAGCGTTTATTCTGCAATCCAATGCCATTAATATTTAGGCCCAAATAACGTAGAAAGTATTCACTACAAAAAATATTCTACCGGTTAAACTTATATAATTTTCCAAACTGAGACAAATACAACAAATAAAAACTATGAAAATCGGTCCAGCCGTTCTCGAGTTATAAGTGTTCGAACAAACCCGACTTTGTTTTGCACCTCGTATTTAACCCGTTGAGTATGATACGACCAAATCTGGTTGTGAAACAATTATCCGTTGAGATGACCAGACGTATGATACGACCAGATCTGGTTCCGCGTTTTTTTCACTTCTTTGACGTTCTCATATTTATTCATAATTATCTAATTGTTTTACAAAATGATATTTCAATATTCTATATTCGAAATTTCAAAGCAATCATTGTGCAGTTGTTCTTTTTATGATTGGTGTAGTAGTTTCGTAGTTATAGTACTTTAAGGTCGATGTCGCCGAAAATCCTGCAAAAGAAACAGATGCATCCATGAAAATACCCATTTACTCCAAGGGCTAGAGAAATGCTATTTTGTTGGAACCCCGTATAAAACTTAATAAAAAAGGCATAGGTTTTTGAAATAGGTTTGAATACCTGACGTAATTTTGTTATATAAATTTATATAATCTGTGTTAATTAGTGTTTTTTTTTTTAATTTTACGTATGTATATAAGTAATGATCAATATTTAGTCCTGAAATTTGTTGTATTTTAATTACTGTTATTTAATAAAATAATCAGTTTTAACGTCCTTCTGAAGAGTTCACCAAATGCCACTTACAACGTTCCTATGTTTCACAAACGGTTTGCTTCATGTAACTTAAATTTGGAAAAACGATCATTTTATGACATCGAAGACTTTCGCGATTGTTTATTGGTTTAAAAACGAATTGATCGCGTGATTTCTGTAGCACCCGATGTTACAGCGATGTTGCAACAGCCGTAGTCCAGGGTAGACTGCAAAAATCACGCGGTAAATTCGTTTTTAAACCTATTTATAAGTACGGTCGTTTCGTGACCATAACTGCGCAATGAATCATAATTGTTTTATTTTGATTGCACAATCATTGCTAATGAGTAGATAGCAACTGCCCTCTCTAGCAAAGTCCAAGATCGATGCGGTGACGTCACGGCAGCTCCCATTACGTCACGAATCAGCGGCTCGCTCCAGGTTCGTTTTTAAGGAAACGGCCGTCTGTTACGGAGCCGTTAACCGACCGTTACGCGACTTAAATCACGCGACGCCCCGTCGCATTCTAAAACGACGCAGACGATATCCGCGCGGGCGGCCGCTTGCGACCTTCCTTGTTTGAAGACCGAATCACCGAGGGCGCTAAGCTCTACCAGAGTTTGCGGCCTTTTATTTCAGGGTACTGGACCTTGATTATGCCGTCCAATATTACCATTAATAATGAAATTCAACTATAATAATATTAGGTCCTCACCAATGTAATTGCAGTTTTTAACATTGCATACTTGGAGAACTTCGGTTGTGTTATTACAAAATATTGTCATTCTGTCGTTTGTTACACGGATATTTTCTGTGCGCTTTGGAAAGTTAAAAATTCGCCTGATTTCCGAATACGAAGTCCTGTGCCGGTGTTGTCCATTACAGCTAATTGTGATTTCGCTCAACAGTTAAAGCGAATGTGTATTGTCAAGAACTGCAAATACCTGTGGACAAGCTTGTGCTTAAACAGCTGAGCCCGTTCAATCGCTCTTCCCCACTGATTCTACACGACGACTAAAGGCGACACACTTTACAGTAAACAGTCGCAAAGTTGAAGGAGTCACGACAGGAGACTCTTCGTCGCTGACCGTACTCCCCAGGCCTTGCTCTAACAAACCTATTTTTTTTGTAACGTTGGTATCTTTTAACAATAGAAATAAATAGTATAGTAATTGAGAAATATCATGTATTTTAAACATTGTAAAAAACGTAATAAATCTAACTTTACGTAGATATTTCGTGTGTTATCAAGTACTATCAAATCTAGTAGGTACTTACAACATTTAGAAATATTAAAAAAATATTTATTTTTTTGTCATATTCATATCATATCATTTTTTGTGTCATATTCAATAGGCAAGCGAGCGAAGTTGCGGGGAAAACTTATAAAGTTACCTAAATGGAGATACGAGGAACTTGTCACTAGCAGTTACACACACATTTACCCTAATGGTAGGTTTACACGGGCTTAGTATGTAACGCTTAGTAGGTACCTACTTGTCATTTGCACTAATACATTGCTTGTAAACATGCTGATTCAGCATGTTAGTTCTTAGTATTATTGCTTAGTATTAGTGAATCTGCAAGTGCCAGTGAATAGAAACCAATCATATTTACTAAACGACAAGTGACTACCCCCCACCGGAAATTACTAACGTCGCTTTCTGACTCGTGTGAACAGCCGCGGCAAGGGTTAGTGACAAGTTGAAATGACAAGTGAACACACGGGTTTCTCTGTTAACGTGACATCTGCTAGGTTTATATTGTGATTATAACTGCAGAAAGATGGAATTCCGAAACAACTCAAAAATTCATGACGGAATTTAAATCCTATGAAAAATAAGGCGTCGGTGGTGCTCCATCTCGAACGCAGGCCGTGCCACTAATATCTTGCATCTACGTGTAAACACCAACGTGTAAACGGTTACTCGTCACGATCACTAAGCAGGTTATCGTCAAGTACTACACTGAGAAAAATATTCGATCGATCCTTATATTACCGTTTTATTATTACGGTTTTATACAGAATGACGATGTTTCAATCATAATTTTGTTGAATTATATTTAATATTGTTGAGTTGAATTATATAAATTTTGTTGAATTATATATTTAAATGGAAAGAGCAAGATTTAGAAGCTTTGAAAATGATTTGTGATGAGTCTATTATTGAATCTGATGGCGATTCTTCTCCACTTCATAAGCAAAGATAAAACGATTGATATACATAACAGTTTCTGGAACTGTTTTGAGGAAGTCGCTACAGATAATATGCAAAATGATGAGGGTGTGAAGAAAAATTCACATGAGATTGTTTTTAATTTAAAAACTGTTCACATAGATCGGACAGCAGACCCTTACAAGTGCTGGTTAGCAAACGCAAAGCAATATCCGAGCCAGACGAAATTCGCAACGATTTATCTATTATCTCCTGGCAGTAAGTATCGTTTATAGTGAGAGGCTATTTTCAGTAGCAGGAATTGTTTACGAGTTAAAGCGAAATCGTTTACAATCAAGCAATGATGAATATATTGATTTCATTTATCATAACCTACCACTAATAGATTTAAGGTATTGATGCAATAATATAATTAATGATTAAAATAGATACATTTTTGAGTGCGTTTTTTCATGGTATTTCATACGTTTTTTCATGAAAACCTGCTTAGTGATCGTGACGAGTAACCCTTTACACGTTGGTATTAGATGCAATATATTAGTAGCACGACCTGCGTACGAGATGGAGCACCACCGACGCCTTATTTTTCGTAGGATTTCATTTCCGTCATGAATTCTTGAGTTGTTTCGGAATTCCACCTTTCTGCAGCCATAATTACAAGATAAACTTAGCGGATTTCACGTAAACATAGACACCGGTGTGTTCACTTGTCATTTCAACTTGTCACTAACCCTTGCCGCGGCTGCTCACACGAGTCAGAAAGCGACGTTAGTAATTTCTGGTGTGGGGTAGTCACTTGTCGCTTAGTATATATGATTGGTTTCTATTCACTGGCACTTGCAGATTCACTAATACTAAGCAATAATACTAAGCAATAACATGCTGAATCAGCATGTTTATAAACAATGTATTAGTGCAAATGACAAGTATTAAAAAAGTGGCTGAATAGGCCGAATACCGAATAGCACCGAATATTCGTTGTATCACTAGTTTTAACATTACGATACGGTAACTACCGTCAGGCCAAAACCTTTACGCGTCATGTTAATTTATACGTATGGTCCAAAGCCCGATTTATATTCGTAATACTTGTTGAAACATGCGTATTTCCGTATATTACACCGTTATATTTTTCTCAGTCTACTATGTAACAAGTACTAAGCCAGTGTAAACTTAGCATTAACCACTTCAATAATGTTGGCTTGCCATCATGCTCCAGTCGAAATATTGTACGCCGCCTAGAAAGACAGGTTTTAGCATCATCGCAGTACTGGGCGGCATGACGCGCGGTTATAAACGCGCTGTATTTCACGCCGCTCGCGTAAAAAATGTAACCTTTGCTTGATTTACAATCGGTTGTGGAGCGAAATGCGCGGGCGCTTTATGATTTACGACTTGGCTGGGCGATGCACTCTATAATACACAAAGGCATCTGCGCACGGATCCACACTAATCTTCAAAAATCGCGCTACTCTACACGTCCAAATTACAATGTTAACCATGTGACGGCTAATTAGAATGTTTATTTAAAAATCCGAATGGAATCTAATTAGATATAATCAGACTCCAGAAATCGTCTTATTATTAATATTTATAGAACTATTATTAGTAGTACCTATCTTCTGAAAAATAGGGATATTGACCCTTTATACGATTTTGCTGAAGAAGCTCTTTGTGAATTCTATTACAATAAGAGTTCGGCAATATCCCACAAGGTAGTAAATTAGCTTGACCCCAGGAATTAAACCCATTACCTCCAACCGATCGTTGCACGTACTGTAAAGTCCAGGCGACTAGTAGACACATGGGCTTTAAACTTTTAATAATGCTAGACAATGCGCACCTAGCAGAAACTGCAATTAATGCAGACATTCACTGGCATCATACCCGCGTTAGCTCCCTTTAATGCGTACCCCGAATACGACTGACAAAAGTACAGAAAAGCTACTTGTACCTAAGCATTAAATTCTATAATCTACTCCCTAAGGAAATTTAAACAGCTGGAGGACATACAATTAAAAAAAAAACATCAAGGAGATGCTGATAGGCCACCCTTTCTATAATCTGGCCGAATTTGAGGGCCATAATTTTTCAAATATTGTGCCTATTTAAATTGCTTAAAATGCCTATTTAAATTGCTTGCCCTATTTTCTGATTATTTTATATGGTCTTATATTTGTAATATATAGGGTCAAATATTAGGCTTCTATTTTGATTATTTATATTTATAGCTTGACAATCTAGTAGGTAAATTCTTGACTACCTATGTATGTTCAGTAAAGAGTCTTACTACTACGAGACTTACCACCTAACCCAATTATTTTGACACGTCCACTAGTGGTTTTTAGCCGTTAATTGGACACAATGAAAATGTAATAATTGCCTAATAGATTAAACACATTAATTGCCTATTAGATTAAACATATTGTCAATTGTTTTATTGCAAATTGTTATTTTGTAGCCTTTGTTTTTGTTAATTGGAAAGTTTGGAGTAATTTTATATGTTCTTTGTTAAATTGAGTTTACTTTATATGATCTTTGTTAGATTAAGAACTAGTTTAAAACTAATTTAATGTCATTCCTACACAACAGCAATGGTTGTAACGGATATAAATCTTATCTTTATAGTATAATTGTTTATTGGTATTTAAAGTGTTTTACTTAACTCGCATTAAAAGCCAAGACAGTTAGATAATAAGTCTTATTTTTGTAGGTGAGTAAATCTATTTATAATCGTATATCCAGAGTCTCTTATAAAAGGATGTGAAGTCTGTGTGATATGTCGGTGTGGCTTGAAGTTTGAAGTAACGTGATCGTTAGCGGTGTGATCCCCTCCATACTAGTCGACCCTCGCTACAGTTTCAATGTCAATAAGAGCCTGCACTGCATTTAGACTGTGGGTGCTGAGGTAACTATAGGTCAGACCGCGAAAACACGTCTCACAAGCGAATAGCAATCGATAGACCGATCCGAGGATATTGGGTTTAAAATGGTTTGTTTTATTAATGACAGAAAGTCTGAGAACTTTACAGTTTCAACGCTATTAACAATAAATTTTGCAGTCATTGAAAACTGCTGATATACACCTAGCACAAATCACAATTGAAACAAATTGATATTAATGTGTACCTAAGTGGATTGAAATATAACCGTTTTATTCCGTAGATTAAATTATATACATATTATATTAATTGGCAATCTTGAGATGGATCTCGAGCTGTTTTGCTGAGTGTTTGTGTCGGAGTCGGGGCTTACGTATTCAAGCAACGTTGAGAGAGAAGGAGGTGGTGAACCGCAAGTAACTCGTCGACTTACTCGAGTCGACTCATAACTGAGAAACAATTAGCGGTGCAATCGTCGCTTCGCGTCGACTGTGCGTACTTTACGACACTCTAAGTCGACGATTGTAGAGCTAAGTTTATAAAAAGTAGATACAAATTAGAGGAATATTTTAATCTGATCAGTGTTCGGATTCCGTTTAGTTTGATTGTTGCGAGATTTTGATGAGATGTTTCTTATTGGTTTTTATTTTTGAATATTTATATTTATTTGTCTCATAGATCTGTTGTTTTTTATTTGTCTCATATGACTGTCAAAATAGGTACATACTGAAATGTAGCATATCCTAATTATATATTTGAAAGCATTTAAAATTATTTTTACATTTTGAATAATAAACATTTTAGCTCAGTGTTAATGAATAAGATATTAAATATGCCTCTTTGCAGGTCCAGTGTCTTTCTAATCTTCAAAAATTACGGAGGCTCAAGAATTGGATTTTAGAATATGTTTTAGAAGAAATACAAGAAAATATTAATGAATATATTAAATAAAATGTATATATGACTATATTATGTAGCCGCGTATTCACATTAAATTTAGTTACTTATTGTGACACCTCTCCTCCCTTACCAGCTCCCCCCTATGTGTGTTTATTTTTCCAAAAAAATTGTTTATTAAATGGATGTAATTAGAATCGTACTTGAAATTTAATGGTTTTGTATCTAATGTATCGAAACAGCTGTATGTTTCCGAAATAATAATTAAAAGAAATTAAAATATTTGTACAAGTATTTGTACAAAAAAAAACTGGTTATTAATAATAACTTAAATTAATTGTCAAGTGGTAATAAAATCATCTGTTTGCCTTGTTTAATTTTTAAGCTGAATTTGCAATTATTTTTTAAAACTGTCAAACACTTCGTTGTTTACTCGTGCAGGTAGAGAGATGTTTTAAATTAGCATTTATTTTTTAACTTAATCATTTTATTTTACACTTTATCATATTTAATATTACTTTTTTATATATAAAATAAAAATTTCTTGTCATGATTACATATAAGGGGCATTGCTTGTCATGAATATACCTATGTATCACCCTACTAGGTATACGCCTGTGTTGAGGTGATGGATAGATTTATTACCTTGATTAAAATCCTAATAGCACAAAATCACAATAAATTAATATATTCACACTAATCACCTATATGTTAATCACTCGACATAAGCGTCACTAGTTTGGAGTTTGGCTAGAGCTTTATCGGGGCGTTTGAAATGATTTGTTTTGAGGGCGGTCGAGAGCGCGAGCGGCGGCGCGGGCGGACGCGGGCGGCGAGCGCGCGCGAAATTACCGTTGGAAAACAACCATTTCGGGAGGCGATCATCCCTCTTGTGGCCGTTATGAGCGCGGGTCGGCGAGCGGCGACAGCGGGGTCGGCGCGGCGCGGCCCCCCGCGCCCTCCGCGCGGGGGCGGTCCGACCCCCGGCCGCCGGTATAACTCAGGCGCGGTATGGAAATTCGGGACGCGCCGCGCGCATTTGCATAGGCGAGCGGGACGGCGGCAGCGCGACGCCGCCCGCCCGACAGGGACGCGACGCCGCCACGGGAAAAAGCCAGAGATGTTTCTGTCTCCGTCCGCGCGAATTTTTCCCTTGTTTAAATTAGAATTTAAAAGCCTCCGCGCGAGCGGGACGGCGCTACGCCGCCCGAGCGGGACGACCGGATGTCGCGGGGCGCCGCGCTATCTCGCTTTGCATACGTCTCGTCGCTCTCTCTGTCGTTCCGTTACGTAAATATCGAGAAATATGGAGTCTGGCTCCTGAGGACGACGCCGCGCCGCAAGTTGCGACAAGATGGACGACTGACGACATTTTTTCCACATTTTTTATTCATCACAATTAAGTTGCTGAAATATCATGAATATTTATAAATTACCTTGTTTGATTAGATATGTAGTTATTTCCTAACAAACACTAATCCACTAACTTTAATTAGGTTTATATCCATAAATTCAATATACAAAATATAAACAAATAAATATATTAAAAAGAATAATAAACACGACTGCCGTTACCTACAGAAAGTGAACTATTTTATTAATATAAATTTTGTAAGATTGTTTATAATATATTTGTGGTCTATGTATTAATCGACAAAGATAAATGAATATTACAGGAATGAAAATTTATGTGTTTTTTTCTGCTGTAACTTCACGGCGTTTTTAAACTTTGACAACTAACATTTCGGTCGCGAGCAGTTAAGTTAGTCACGGATCTAACTGGGTTGCCAGTTTAATTTCGCGATTATTGGACAGGTCAAATTTAACAGTCGGTCCAATAAACCTTACTATCCTCTGTATATTTCCTTAATGTACTGAATCAAATTTTTCATTTGAGACTAAACATGATATATTTATGTCAATTTATTGACATTTGGGCAAATACTTACGTGATATTTGGACAGTTAATGTACCCTATAACACTGATTTAAGGATTCTAACAATGCCACACACTTCTAACTCGGTTCAAGCGTTTAGAAGTTATGGCGGAATAAAGAAACGGAAAACATACATAGATGAACCCTGAACACGTTGCACTCCTTTTATTTGGGCAGTCGTGTAAAAAAACCTTATCTTAATAGAAAATATGGGGGAGGGGTCCACAAATAGTCTTATACGTTTCCTCCCGGAAGAAGCGTCCCGGTTGCTGACCTGATGTCCAGCTACTCTTGAAACTACCCGTTCGATGTTCGTGTTATTACGATGTTGACAAAATTATTACTATTTTCATTTCGATAATCTCATGCTTTAAACAACCAGACCGATTTTAAAGCGATTTATATTGTGTTATAGTCTAGGTTACTAGGAATTAATTTAGGCTAAATATGACTTTAGTCACTATAATCAAAAATGATCATTTTAGGTTCGCAAAAATAGCGCAATCTTGTCCTAGTTAGTTGGCGCAGGCGATTATCTATACTAAACACGTAAAGTAAAATCGCAACCAAAAGTTTATTGGAAGAAACCAGAAACGATACACTGCAATTTAAAAAGAGCTATAGGTACCTACACTAAAGGTCCCTCAGAATGATGATGAAAATAAATTATATGTGTATATTTTTCCTATATTCGTTTCATGTCATTAGATGCTGTTATGAAATATTTAGCTTAAAAATATAAAACAAAATATTTTTTAATATTTTTTTAGTTGGTTGTTATCCCAGTTTTTTTGCTGTTTTTAATCAACAATTATTTCAACTTAAATATTATTGCGTCTATGTACCTCATAAACTCCGCAAACAAACCCGGTTACGGGAAAAAGACTCACTCGACCCATTTACAAAAATGAGATATTCAACTAAATACATAAACATGCTATCGATATATGAATTACTGAATAGTAAGACAAACTATAGGATAAACTAAATATATCTTATCTTTGATTGAAAGATTACCTTTTTCTAATATACTAAAATTGCGCTTACTAGCGCCGGGCCTACTAAATTAGTTTTTTTTTCGATATTTGACAAACAAATGGCCGCCTTAAGGGGGGGGGGGGGGTCTGTGGTGTTAGGATTCGGGAGTATTTTCCAAGAGGTGATTCTGTACATCAAACTACATAAATAAGAAAATTGTTTTAGTTTTTTTAATTTCATTTGAAAAAATATGTTGTTGCATATTAGGTGATTTTATGACAGGCGTAATAAAGTCATCTACAACTGTTTACAATTTAGGCCTTGTTACTGAGAAATAAAAACTTGAATGTTAGAAAGACCAAGATAAAATATGATTGCCACGTTAACCAAGGCTTAGATCAAATAAGTTAATAGTAAAAACACATTTTTAAAAGCAAGCTTTTATTAAAATGCTCTATCCCGAGCCAACCCTGGGTGAAGCAGCCATGTCATAGTGTAACTTAGAATGGGCTATCATAATTGAATGCGTATACAAAATTTTGTTTCTGTACTGTTGACCGTTGAGGCGTCCCCTCTGCTGTAGCCAACCCTGAGTGCAGCAGCCATGTCATTGTAAAATTTAGAACGGGCTATCGTAATTGAATGCGTATACAAAATTATGTGCCTGCGCTATTGACCGTGGTAAAGTAGCCTCTTCGGGAGCCGACCCTGGTTGTAGCATCAGGTTTAGGGAGCTAATGGGCCCTTGCTGAGTTGGCCACGAAGACCCATTCTGTTTCAGGGTCGGTCACACTCACGGGTCAACACCCATCCGATGGCCTCCACGCATGGGGTGCGAGCCCGGGTAGGACACTGGGTCAACCAGTCTCCCCTGGGAATCAATCCTCTGGCGCTCCTGGACGGTCTGCGCACCGAGCGGCACAAGCCAATCGATTGTGCTCTCCGACTAACAATCGGGGGAGTCTGGGAACTGTATTGTTTCCTATAGAGCGGGGGTAGTTGTCTACCTTACGGCGACTGCTCTTGAAATGACCATTGGCCATCCGATCCCGGTTCAGAGTCGGGCAAAGGACGCCTTGGTCCGCGAAAGATTCGGTATACTCCGTTTCACCGCTTCGTAAGGGAGAGGACCGCGCAAGCGACCTCGAACTCGGAACCAATCGAGAGACCGGAGAAATCTGGTCACAATTGGTAGTTAGGGCGCGAGTGCCGCCCGCCAGGTAACATACCTGGCTACTCGCGGTAAGGCGTTGGTCTCTAACGGGTTGTGGCGTAGCTAGACGTCGGATTTGTTATGTCCAAAGTCTTCTACGCTCACTGCACGGTCGATAGAACGATGAATCGTTAAAACGTTCTGCGGTGACGGGTTCGCCCGTTGTGGTTGACATCTCAATATGTAGCATCAGGTTATTCTCACCATAAAAATGTATTGTCATCGGAACTGAACCAACGTGTTCAATGTCAACTTCATAGGATAAGAGGAAGTGGTTCTAATATGGCTTGCAAGATTTGACCTAAACAAACATTCTAACATACATTGCAAGGTAAATAAAAGCTTGTAAAAAGTTTCAGTAAGCTTTTAATTGTTTTTCATGTAGAATAATCTTCTGTACAAAAACAACTCCCAATATATTAAACTTTGTTTTTATGTCAAAATCAAAACAATCTTGTTAAGTCTGTTGCACAGAATCATCATTTGAAAAATATGCCCGTACGCTAATATCACACTGTATATATAACACGAATAGTTAGATAGAGGTCGAAAATTGAATGTAAAGTTTTATTTAGTAATAGTCTATATATTATGAGTAATACACATAGAAATATGAACAAAAACGACACAAAAAAGCGTGTCGCAAAATTATGATTTTTAGATTACGGTTATAAAGTAATATATCTATGTTTCAACTGTCAGTAAATAAATCTCAGTCAAAAAAATCAGGATAAAAACAAATAATATGGAGTCGAAGACTATTGCGGTTTGTATGGCATTATAAATAAGCTAAAACGAATTTGCCGCGTGAAGTTCGCAGCACCCGGCATTTCGGCGAATTTGCGACTTCCGTTGTGCAGTCTTCCCTGGCTGCAACATCGTCGAAACGTCGGGTGGTATAAACATCACGCTGTCAGTTCGTTTCATCTTATCTATATAATTTAAAATATTTTTTTCCTTAATTTCAGTGAAAAATCAGTGCGTTCTGAAAGGTTTTAAATTATTTTAAACATTTTGAGTTATTGAATTTGAGATAAATGGGTTACGTTCCGCGACACATATTTTTATGAGTGAGGATATGATCCCAGCAAAAGCAATTCTGAACTTTCTCACTGTCTTTTACAAATTACCTTGTACGTATATAAGTTAATGTTATTTTATTCGTACTATTTCTGTAATACATATGTATATGCCAGAGTACCTATGCCATAGGTACCTATGCGATAGCTCTATGGCATAGAGTACCATATACCACTTTTAGTTTTAATATGTGTAAAAACACATTGTCAGACAAAATCCTTTGTTAGATTTAAAAAGTCTCTGAAAATTGGAATCAACTGCGTCAGTTCGCGCGCTAACAAACAAATGTTAACTCAGCACCGCCAGATACAGACCTTATAAGTCTATTTGGTTGATTTCGCCTAATTTCGGATATGCTACCCTATTTATATGCATAAAGCTATGTTTTTTCTTTATACTAATGTTTATTTTTAACGATTCTGCATATATAATAGTATGTATGTCCGTGTCTTTTTTTGTACATTACTTTATAAAATAAAATAAATAAATATCGCTCTATGGCATAGAGTATTATCTGCGTATATCGCAGACGAGTTTATCTGCTTAAAATTAACACGTATGCGCATAACGACTTTTTAAAATGTTGTGAAAATACATAGCATCGTACCTTTATCGTATTACCAATGTCATTTATCATATATTTTTTTAATTGTCAATTGTCAATTGTCAATTTTTTAATTGACATTGCCATGTGGCAATAAGCTCGCCTTTTTGTATAACAATTAAGTGCAAATAAAGAGTTTATTATTATTTTTATTATTATTTGTTTTAATGTAACTTGTTACGTTATAGTCTTTGTTTTTGTACATTTGAAAAATGAAAATAATTTACTGTAGGTATATCATTTCTTGAACAAGTTGAGTAACTAGTTTAAGATTAATTTTATTTTATTCTTACACAATTGTAATATTTGCATTGGAAATAAATATTTTTCATCTTTATCTTTATCTTACATCTATACCATAAAGATTTTTAGATTTCATACAGATTTTATTCAAATTTCCATATATTTAATTTACTGCAATAGTTCCAAATTTAAATTCATAGTGACAGCATATTTAAAAAAAATCTCAACAATAAATAATAATTATAATTATTAAATGTAGTGAATAAAGTGCAATTATGCAGTCTAGATTAACCTGCGGTTGACACAGGACGCGTCCCGAATGTACTCGATCGCCGTTTGCATATCGGTCTAATTATAATGGGAAGCAATAGTATATAGCAAAAGACCGAGTCAATGGCGGTATAACCATTCCCAACTGGGCAACCGATTGAAGAGGTCTCAGCGGCCTAAGGATAGACCTAACATGTCTGGTGCAGAAGGCAACGGGAGACCACTGCACTATATATCCCTAGTAGTTAGCGATGGAAAAGTCAAAAATAGCTATGGCCCCGAGTGCTCGGCGGCCCATTAATGGGTCAGGGGTGCTAAGAATCCCCGGGTGGAAAGCTGGACCGGGATCACCTGTACGGAACAGCTTTTCCGGATGGCGCAAGACCGACAAAAGTATTCAGAGCTAACGGCCAACCTCGAGAAGAAGGCACTTCGAGAAGAAGAATGCAATACAGCAATACTGGGTAAACGTGGGTGCATAACAGTGGGTCTCCCTAATTTGAGGACAAAAGTTTTCCACGGCGTAGTTCTCCACATTCAGATGTAATTTCCCCAAACATTAGGTACAAAATTTTGTAGGTATGCAAAATCCAACTCGTCGCATGTCATAATATTATTTTTGCTTATGCCGACCCAGCGTGGGACGTCCGACCCCGTAGAATTTGTTGGGTCGCAAATAACCTATTATTATTACAATGTAGCTGCCGATATGCGCCGCGACTAATGAATAATTTGTTACTTCTTGTCAAAACTAACTTCACGAAGTGATTGGCTTCTCTTTGTCACCAGAATTACGATATGTTACCAGGCGCATAAATATAGATATACGCATTCATAATATATTCGTAATAATCCCAAACACCAAATATTAATTTTCCACCAACGATTACGCAATTACATCAATATAATTCTAATCCCCTATTAGTCCTAATGAGCTAGCGGAGTATACAGTACACTATAATGAAACGAAAATAATTGTGATGGGCATTTAATTACATTCATATTTTATTTTGTTTCGACGATAATGGAATTTTAATGAGATGTCGGATTCGTGCGAGTTTATTGTCTACCGAATTATTTGTAAGAACAATTACTAATTGTATTTTATATTATACAAAGCTGCTTAATTTTTGCCCGGCGATGGCAAAGAAAGAGGGAGCGAGAGGGCTGTACTCATTTACAGGCGCAGTCTGCGGGTCTGAAAGAGACGAGTACAGGCGGGGGTTAATTAATGAACGTGAAAGCTTGCGCGGTTTATTGCCGTTTGAGAAAAATGTCTCTGCACTTTTGGGCGCTGTGCGATTTCCAAGCATATTTTTTTTTTAAATCGAATAAAACATTAATTCTGCGAAAAGTTGTAATTTCCTTGATGGCGTTTTATTCTCCAACCATTAGGTTGTCTTGACAAAGAATACTTACAATTAGTATTGTTTTGAAAAAGATAAGTCTTGAAAATAATATACATACAGTTACCGATCCTTAGGGGCCATCCACATATTACGTAATCACATTTTTGGGATTTTCGGACCCCCCTCCCCCAATGTCAACAGACGTAACCACCTATATTTTTTACTAGAGATGGCGTGTCTCAAATATTTAAGCATTTGGAAGTGTAAACAGCGTTTCATTTATGCAAGACATTAAACGTTCTCCATACAATACATTACATTTTCGTCGTATCCAATTGACGGTTAAAACCGCTCTTGAACTTGTCAAAATATTTGTGTTCTGGTTAGCTGCTCCGTGGTTAGGTAGTTAGTCTCGTTACTACACTTTACTTAACATACATAGGTAGTCAAGAATTTAACTACTAAGTAGCTTGTCATAATGTTTTTATTTTTTTTTATTTTTTTTTTTATATAATAATTATTTAGTAATTTGATTAGATACATCTAAACAATATTTTATAAAGTCTGCCTTAGAACAGGCCCTGGCCTAGTTAGGTGACTTTTATTCATTACTATATCTCCTCGAGAATCAGTTTTTTGCTAACGTCTCATATATATATATACAACATGATATGGTAAACTGTACAAACGAAATTGTGTAATACTATAAAAAAATAAAATAAAAATAAATAAATAAATAATATAAATATAAATAATCAAAATAGAAGCCTAATAATTAAAATAGTCAATAGTTCAAATAGATACGTAGTAAAAGTAATATTGTAAAATTCAGGTTGTCAGTAAAATGTTTAACAATCAAATTAAAGGCATGCATTTAAAAACTAAAAATACAAATATACGTCAAAATAAAATAACTATACACTATCGCTGTACTTTTTTAAGTTATACAAATGATCCCCGATTGATGTGACCCGTCCATCACTGGATGCAAGCCTACCCACGGCGGAATTTGAGCGATCCAATATTGGATATAAAATCCAATATAAACTATCACACGTAGAAGTGACGGCTGAATTTTTACCCTGGATTTGGATTTATATATTATATATTGATATATAAATATAAATATAATCCTTATATTTGATATATAAAAGGATTAGCTTGATTTTTGAGATATATGGATGAATAGTGATCGTTAATTCCATCGGAAAATAGTGACACAGCCAGGTCATGAACCAGGCACCTTACAATGTAAGATCAGGCGACCTGACCACTATATACCTTCGGGTAGTGTATAGTATATTTTACATCGCCCTCCCACTAAATTATTAGTTCTATGAAAATGCATTCAGTGTCCAAAAGCGTTGAGACCGCTTCTACCCCGCCGTCGACCTCTTTTCCTCTAAGAAAATCGCGTACGCGCAAGTATGTGTGTGTAATGAGCGCCCGTGTGTGAGCACGTGTTGGTTAGTTAGCATCGATTTTCTAATGAGCCAGACAAGGACGGCGGCATGCAGGCGGCGAACGGGGCGAAAAAATGCGGTGCATTAGAGCGAGAGGAGAGGGGAGGGGGAGGGGGAGTCCCAGGGAGGGCTGGGAGGGAGATGGATGTACCCCACCTGTCACCCCAGCTCACATCCAGCGGATGATGGCTCGAGATGTATGCTAGCACGGGATGTTGCATTGTGGTGATGCACGCGAGATGTTAGAATGTTGGATTTCGTATACATTCTTGTGGTTTATATTCATGTAATTAATTATTGTGGTGATGCAAGCGAGATGTTAGAATGTTGGATTTCGTATACACTCTTGTGGTTTATATTCATGTAATTAATTGATGGACTTAATTAGTTTAGTATCGTAATTATTTCGCTAAGCAGCGCCAAATATAATTTATTTGGTTATTTTCCGACCGAATCAGCAACGTGGAAAATTTATCCGATCTTTTGGATTTTCTGTTATAGGATTTTTGGTCGCAAAAAGCGGTATTTTGGTCCATCCTCTAAAGGAACACCTCTAAAGGACACACCTCTAAAGGAATTTATGTCAAATATTTTTGCAAAAACTTGCAAGAACTTTGACCGATGTTGAACTCCTAGAATTAAAAAACATATATTTCTTTTATTAAGAATTTATGTGGTTCCAGCTTATTGACTATTATTATACATTAAGCCACATATCATTTCTTTTCAATTGCTTTTAACAATTTTTAGATCACATAGTTTTGTATAACTGCAGTTTTATTAAAAATAGCAAAACCCCAATTTAGCTAAGAAATATCCTCCCCCTCCCCCCATAACCCTAAAATGTAAAAGTTTCAGCTTAAATAACTAAATTATTAATTTAGTCCAAAACAATTTTCAAGGCTTTCATGAAATTTTACAAGAAGATATGCAGTTCTTAATTAGGTTAGGCATTTGCAAAAAATGTAGTAGAGGCAATATCATTTCATTGATTTTAAGTATAAAAATGACGAATGCGTGTATTTTTTTTGTTTTAGTAATAAATTTGCTTTACTCCCTTTAATTAATGATAATTTACTCTTTGTTGAGGTGTACAGAGTCTATTTAAAAAGAGAACATTTTCATATAAGAAATAGGTAGAATATAACGTACAATTTTAGTAAATAGTTAACGAAGAATGGATAGGCATTAGCAGTATTAGAAACTAATTAGATCGCGCTCCTTAACTGCTCGTGTGGAAAAGTTTCATCGTCTCAGCGCCGCGCCGCATCTACCTCTTTCCTTATTTAATTATGAAAATATATCCACATTAGCCGACCGCCAATGAAACTATGCGCTGTCTTCCCCCTAGGGAGCAGCCGGCTGCTGGGCATACGGGGGAGCCTTGGGGGGAGGACGGGCGTAAGAGACAGGGGGCACAGGGGGAGTAAAGAAATTAAGAAAATGCCAGGGGGAGGTGGCAGTCAGGGATAGCGTTTTTTCCCTAAACTCCACCCGCGCGAGGCATGTGTGCTGCCACTAAGGGCTGCCACAAAACATCGCTCTTATATAAATATTACTATATACAACTAAACCACGCGCAGTACCGAAAGTAAGCGATTTGAAAATTAGTTTAGGAGTTATTACACTATTATAAATACTATATTAGGACATCTTCGGAAGAGTATTTCCATTAACATGACGTATAACATTAAAAACATACGGTTATATCTCAAAAAATAGACACAGTCCACGTGCTTATAGATTGCGATGCCAGCGCTTCCTCGTTTCAGAAATTGCAAATGTTATCGACAAGCGGTTTCATTGTCCACTGGTAATGTTTGCTTCGGTGTGTTGTCCACTGGTAATGCTTTACTAATGCGGGACTACCTTGGCATTCCGAATGTTTTGAACAATTTAGCAATGTATTGTGACGCACAAACCATTAAATTAATAAAAATGGTTCCAAGTAACGTTTCTCCGTAAATCCAGCTCCGACCGTTGGTGGAGTAAATTTCAAAACTACCCTGTTGAGTAGTTTGTGCCTATAATGCTTACCGCGAACTGCTGTAGAATTCCATGCATGTTATTTTCGGAAAATCTGTAAAGAATCACATAAAAGTGCGCGCATTTCGAAAAAATTGAAGAATTTGCCGCGTGAAGTTCGCAGCACCCGGCATTTCGGCGAATTTGCGACTTCCGTTGTGCAGTCTTCCCTGGCTGCAACATCGTCGAAACGTCGGGTGGTATAAACATCACGCTGTCAGTTCGTTTCATCTTATCTATATAATTTAAAATATTTTTTTCCTTAATTTCAGTGAAAAATCAGTGCGTTCTGAAAGGTTTTTAATTATTTTAAACATTTTGAGTTATTGAATTTGAGATAAATGGGTTACGTTCCGCGACACATATTTTTATGACTGAGGATATGATCCCAGCAAAAGCAATTCTGAACTTTCTCACTGTCTTTTACAAATTACCTTGTACGTATATAAGTTAATGTTATTTTATTCGTACTATTTCTGTAATACATATGTATATGCCAGAGTACCTATGCCATAGGTACCTATGCGATAGCTCTATGGCATAGAGTACCATATACCACTTTTAGTTTTAATATGTGTAAAAACACATTGTCAGACAAAATCCTTTGTTAGATTTAAAAAGTCTCTGAAAATTGGAATCAACTGCGTCAGTTCGCGCGCTAACAAATTAAATTAATAAAAATGGTTCCAAGTAACGTTTCTCCGTAAATCCAGCTCCGACCGTTGGTGGAGTAAATTTCAAAACTACCCTGTTGAGTAGTTTGTGCCTATAATGCTTACCGCGAACTGCTGTAGAATTCCATGCATGTTATTTTCGGAAAATCTGTAAAGAATCACATAAAAGTGCGCGCATTTCGAAAAAAAACCGGTCCGGATTTAAAAGTCACCGAACGGATTTTTCCATACTTTAGAGTCTTATGGAACCCCGTGCACGGCGGAAATTACTTCGCAGATCGACGGCAGACTTGCTTATACAACGAAAACTAATAAATCCGAAAATTCCACCGTAGTGCGCGGACTACAAAAATGCGTTTTATTCCGTCCAGCGTAAAAAACGCGCCTAGCGAAAAGCGCGTGTTGAAGTTTGTACCGTCCGTAGCACTGTTGACACCGGTTCTCCTCGTTGTTACCGAAGTTAAGCAGCGGCGGGCGCGGTCAATACTGGGATGTGTGACCATCTGAGTGTTTGACTGCGTGATGCTACAAATGCCCACCTAGAAGATGGTGCTAATAGGCATCAAGGTGGGTTCCAGGAAAAAGCATATGCATTGTCGGTAAAAAAAAAAACAAAAGTATTCCATGCAGGTAGAATAGATCTCTATATCGAAATAGATGGTAAAAACTTGCTGGAAATCGCTGTGTTTGACAATAAATCTTAAACTTATTAGAGGTTGTGTCCAAATATATTATATACATTTCATATAGAAGACAAAGCTAATAATCAAAAAAGTTTATGGATTATTTAAAACTCTAAATGACTCAAGAAATCATTTCCTATGATTGAAATACCCATGATTCCTTGAGTTATCAAGGAATAATGGGGATTATACTGCCTCTTTTCCTGCCGTTAAAGGTCGCAGCGGGGGGTTGACACACAATGAGGTATGACGAGAGCACGCACTGCGCGTGGGAGCATTTGCACGAAGCTCGTGTTGTAGGATTCAACACTAAAATCAATGGAAAATGTTACCAGATTCGCAATTTTACCGACCGATTTAGTTGCTTTTCATACTTTGGTGAGAATCTTAAGCATTTGATATATCGAAATTTATAAATTTGGTGGGTTTTCTGGGACTTCTAAGAAATTGTATTTTTTTCGGGTACCTGGATTTTAACCTGGAAATTGTGCCTGTCATCTGGCAGCACTGCGAGGGACAACTGCCTGAGCTTCGCGCAGATGTTCGATACTCACTCGCGCGGTGCATTGCTCACTTCATACCTCCATGGGTAAATCGCCCCTAGAACCATATACATACAGTTTTTGAACGTATCCCCATTGGCAAATATATCCGATTTATCGAGAGTTCGGTGTACTGCTATTATATTATGTACCTAGTGATGTTGGGAGGGCAGCACTTGCAACAACAAATGCCAAGATTATTTGATTTCAGTAGGTATACCTATAGTGTTCCCGTATATATTATCCATTCCCTTATACTCTCTTTGCCTGACTGTATCATTTATATCATGTATCATATCACCACCAAACAATTGGGTAAATATAGGTTGAACTCGGTTAGTTTTTAAGTATATTATTATGCAAAACAATACCAATTCCAAAATATTTTCAAAACACAATTCAATAAAATATGTTTTCAATATTAAAATCATTTTTTGAAATTTCGAACAATTCGCATTTCAGCATTTTATTTAATATGCAAATGTCTCAGATTCATCAAACTGCCATTTGGTGACTTTTAGTAGAACATTCACGATATTATTTATTGTGCCATCCCTGTTTCGATGCATGAGCAAAATCTTTAAAATAATACGACTATTTTATTACATTTAAAATAAATGCACAGCCCTGGTAGGCCACAGTCCCACCAACTTAAGATAAGTTCGCCGGCGCTCGGCCGTTCTCTTTTCCTCCTATATTTTTACAGAGTGTTTTCTGCTGGCGAATTCGAGGAGGTTTTGGCGCGGGGCGCTTGCATGTTAAATATGCGCCCCGCTTTGTGTGCTCTCGACAGGCCTTAATGGGATATGCGAGGCATAAGATAAGAAATTACGCTGGACACCGGGCGAACTCTCTGTATTAGGATCGGTCTATACCCCAGTTATATATTTATCTGCATTCTAGTCAATAATGTTTCATGTAATAATGCTATAATGCTTAACTATTATTTAATTAATTACAAATGTTTATTTTATGAATGTGGAAGAATCTTGAGCGGCCACGTGTGTGCGCTGTGGATTAGCGACGTCACGCCAAGATTACCCGGTCGGCCGCAAATGAGAAATTACCGCCGGGGGGAAGAACTATCCTGCAGGGGGTCGGTCGGCCCCTCGGACGTCTTCCGCCCCGCGCCGACCCCCGCCGACCCCCGCTCCGACCCCGCGAGTGTGGACGCCGTAATTAATAATGGCGGGAATTCATTTCATTAGATACGGGATACGGAGGAGGCGAGGATGGCCGGCCCTGATCTGGACGCTGTCAACTGGGCAAGTTCATCAGCCCTAGACGCCGACGACGCCGCCGTCGCCGCGTCGCCGCCGTTGCCGTCGCCCTGACGACGGACGTCGCTGCGGCGCACACTGACTCTACATCCAAGTATACACTAAAAGAAAAGCTATTGTTAAATACCAAAAAACGCATTAACTTTATCAAACGGAGAGAGGTTGACCTATTACACAGTATACCAACGTTATTGCAGGAACATAATGCGGGGGTTGTGGGCAGAGGGGTACGTCCCGGCGAACGCCTTTGGTTAGCATTACACGCAGGTAAAGGCTGGCGACAAATTTGAGCGTTTGGATATCAACGTGGGCTGAGTAGCGGGACATCTGGCGACCTATCCGAGCTTCTACGACTGGTGACGTATTCGCTTTGATTTCAATTTTGTTACAAAAAAAAAAGATACTGTCTGAGCTATATATACTGTGCCGAGTAGAACTTGGTTAAATACTTGGGAATATATCATTCTTTAATGACAAATTAATGCCGTCGGTAAACATATTTATTTAATTACAACTTGACGTGAGTGACCTTACAGCTTACCTCAAATCATCACATACACTTAATTATTGTGATTTGAACTCTTTATTTTTATTTTTATTTATTTAATTTTGATCATTTTTATTATATTTAGATTTTTTATTTTTGATTTTTCGATTTATTTCATTGTGGGTATTTTATTTCAATTTCATTAAATAGTAATTTCCTGAATCAAAGCGTGTCCTGACAACCAGGTTAGCAGATTTCCCGAGGACCTGTAATTTGCAGCGTTCGTGGTTTTATTACAAAGTCTTTGTATATTTACAGTTAAAAACAATATTTTGTGTTTATGTAAATACTTTTTTTTTATCTACGACTGCAAATAAATATATATAAATTAATCATTCAAAACCCCTTTAATAAATTAGTAATTTATATAATTACATGGATGTAAACAATTTATCAATTACCTCTACAAAATTAAACATGCTAAGGAAAAAGAAAAAGAAAATACATAATTAAAATAATAACTCTAAATCACGATTTAAGAACAAGGCCTTCAGATTACTAAGTTTAAATGAAAGAGGTATACGTTGTCCAATCCATACAGCTCATCAACAATCAAACTAACCCGAGAAAGACATTCCGAGTTGTCACTTGGCCTTTTATTAACAGGCTGATGGGCGTCAACAACATAGGAGATCTCCGCTGTGCCAAACAATTCAAACCGACTATGCCCAGAAGAAATTCGGTCTGGTACATTTGAGGATAGCCAAGATTGTTTCATATTCCTTATTATATAATTGCCCAACAAAAAATCTTCTGTACGTTTTATGTTTGGGAGCTTGAGAAATTAACGCAAATTCTCACAACAAGGCCAAAGGTCTTAATTAAATCTTAATTGCCACATTTATACTTATATTTATATGAGAATTGAAAACATCGAAATATACTCCGAGATCCTTGATGACATATCCCTCGTAAGCACGTTTCCATCGATATAGGAGTTGGCTCTTGGGAAGTTTTGCATTCTAGTGTATCTTACAACTGAAAATTTCGATGGATTACAGTTTACTATATTAAATCGACTCTTTCAGAAAATATTTAATAGGTGACTCTGTCAAATATTTAATAGGTTAACACAGTCGCGAATTTTATGTACTTTTATATCATCTGCATAACTTAAGTATCTTTATTTCTTAAAGCGCAGAAGGCTATACTGAGGGTGATCAATAAAAAACCCCAAACATATTCTTCCGATGACCTTTTCCGAGAGTATAGAGTGTTGAGTGTGAGAAAAATGTTTGTGCTGGTAACTCTCACTAAATTCCAGAGTGAGTTAGGAGAACAGAAAAAAAGCCAGCAATCTCGTGTAACAAGAAGATCGGCACAAACAAATTTTGCAATACCACTCAGGAGATCCGCTTTTGGCCAATCCAGTTTCTCTTATCTTGCCCCCAAATTTTATAATTGCCTACCACCTAACATTAAAGGCATTAAAATATCATATAAATTTAAATATAGTTTGAGTGCCTACCTCTTAAATTGTACATATGCAGATATTGAAAACATTATTAAATAATTGAATCTCTAAAATTTTTATAATAAAAACATAATAGTATATGTAGTAATATAAATTGATGATTTCTAAACGTAATTTTATTTTAATTTTTGTGAATTTATTTTGTATATTATTAATACATATTATTTAATACATATATAAATATATATTAATTTTTATCATGTTTTAAAATAAAATAATATTGACAATTTTCATGACATTTTCTTACGAATTTTTATTAGGTAATTAAGATATTTCTGTTACATTAAGTATGATTTTGATTATTTATATAAATATAATATTATAGATTTCTTAGGATAACTAAAATAAATTGTCTACCTTGGAACAGGCGGCAGCCTAGTTAGGTTAAGACTTTTGTATATTGAATGTACCCATAATTTTAACTCAATAAATAATTTGAAAATTGAAAATTCTTTACTAGCCTTCGACAATTGCTGAAGTCCCTTCCAGTGAATATTACTTATTCTTTTGTGCAAAACCTCTTAAATTATATACTTCAGATATTAGAGTAAGCAGATGTGTGTTATACAGATATAATTGAAATTTTTGCTATGAAAAAACTAAAACGATTTCAAAATAACTGTTTTCACTTATCTGAATATAGCGATTACAAAATAACATTCAGAGTAAAGTCGTTGCGATACCTGATATCATCTTTTTTTTTTCAATCAAACTCTTTCGCCGTACCTATATGAGGTTAGATTACGGGATCAGCTTCTACTCAAGATTCGAAAGGTGGATTTCGAGCTTTGTAATGTCTTTGACAAAACATTTAAAAACCACGAGATTTAGCATTATCACCTCAGTAGCTCATTCTAAGTTGGACAGTCAATATCTACTGATTAGGGTGAGCATAAGAGCGCCTTCCCGACTCAAGCGGGATCCGTTTACTTTTCACATCCCTTGGTGTAACGCTAATTATTTTGCTAATTAGTTATTTCCACGGTAAAATAGGTCAAAATAGGTCTCCTTGACAGTTAAGGAGATACGGTAAAAATCTGGATATCGAAACAGATCCTTGAAATTGAATTGAGGTAACACCCCGCATTCTTACACGCACTCACATGCATAAAGATACCCTTCAGATACTTACGCTCTTCATCACATAAACATACACACACATAACGTACTTATACATTTACAGTTGTTTGCTGCTTTGTTTTATATTATATATAAAATTTTGTATTCATTTTAATATACTTCAAATAACTTAGAATATCATTGGTTTTGCTGCTGTTATATATTGCGTGTATAAAATAATATATAAAAAAATATATGTGCATAAAAATATATAATGCATAAGTACTAACGGGATGGCCGCAGAAAATACACACAACAAGACGCGGAAAATTCACTATGACCATGTTCTATAACGTATAATAACAAAACCAATGCCCAAAATACGAACACTAGCTTAAGGCGACATGATACCTGGGAACGACAATATCTGAAGAATTTTAGTTTTGAGTTTTTTGAAAAACATATGCATTAATTAAAAAAAGTCTCTAAGTAAATCCCTCGATAAGGAACCAATTTAACATTTGGACTCAAAGAAGTTGCTCATCGCATTGGACATTAAGGCCTTAAACTGACTTCGAAAACTTTCAGGTGCGTTTACTCCTACAATGTAAGCGATGAGTGTGTTATATTATAATTTTATAATATTGACTGGTTAATTCTCTAGGGCAGCACTTAGCCACATTTTTTATTAATGGCCTAAATTAATTACAATTAATTAAAACGTGAGAGCGCTCTGAGAGTTTCGCTAAATATGCTTTGCCATTAACACTCTTATACCACCACTGCGTAAAGATAGTTATTCCGGCTACTAGGCACATACTAAATGCTCTATCGCAGCGCTAGCGGACGTAGAATCTGCGCTTGTCGCTTCGTCAACGCTGGATTTTTATTGATAAACCCTACAAAATTGACCCCGCCTATTTTTTCGCGTGTACGCCCATTTTGGATATTTTTCGGAGGTCTTATGTCGCCCTAATATTGGAAAAGAAGTTTTTTCTGAGTTATTACCACTTAATTGGCTTTACTACTTTTATATATTATGCTTAAGTATATGTTATTTTTTATGCTGTATGTTTTCGACAAAAATAAAAAAATAAATTAATAGTATATTACTCAGGGTTTGATTCCACTGTGCGGCGGCGCACTCATACTTCCGCGGCCGCCGTAATTAGCCGATCGTGACTCCCCATATTTTCCCTTAATAAGCCCACCAATTTCCCGAATGGCTGGTTACTTTTTTATTAGTGTCTCATAAACAGAATGATCGCGGACATTAATAGTTGCCAAGGAATAGACTCCGACTACGTATGAAGGTAGTCTCTATCTTATTACCGACTCGGTTCCAAATTGCCAAACTCCTGCAATGCCTTAATTAGATAGTACATTTAATGACATAACAAATACCAACATAAATGGGCTAAACTATCACTTGAAAATTTTAAATCACATTTCTAGTTTGATCGCCTTAAAAAAGGTGTTTTTTATAAGGAAACTATTTTATTAAAATTTCAAGTACCTATGTATCTGTGCATAAACAATGTATATATATAGGTATATATAGTAATTTATTTTAAGAGAAAAAAATTATTTTCTGCAAGTTACTCGCCATCTCCGAAGTCTCAAAAAAACAGTCTCCCCATTGCTGCAACCTGAAATAAAAAAAGCTTATTAAACTAGAAGGTATTGTCTATACAATAAGCCAGGATTGTAAAAAGAAATTGAAATTCAAAAACAAGTTTAAAAAGTTTTTTTTTTGTTAACTGCCATTTTGTTAAATTTTATTTTTTTCACAATCCCGGGGCATTGAATAGGCAATACCCTCTAGTTGAAATATTTTTTATTTTTTTTTATTTCAGGCGCGGTGAAGGCCGCAATCGCTGCAGCAATGGAGGCACTTTTTTTCGAGACTTCGGAGACGGCGAATAAGTTGCTGAAAAAATAAACTAAAAATATAAAAAATACTATGTATACATTATTTATGTACCTACAAAAATATGTTCAAAATTTTAAAATATTCGATGCAATGCTTTTCTTGAAAGAAAACAAAAATCTTATTTTTTTGGCGATTACACTAGGTGTGCCCCTTAATATTATAAAATAAATATATTTCAAGACCGTGCAAAGCTAAAATATCAATTACCACACCGAACAAATAACAGATCAAGAAACATATCAATAATATCTTTATAATATAAAATAAATCGACGCACTTAAATACCTAAGTTATAATGTGTATTAGGTAATAAGCTTAATTCTTAGGGGCTCTCTAGACGATCAATCATGCTTGTCAAGCATCGCGTCGCGGGCTGGGAGAGGATCGTAAACCGCAGAAAATATGCAAATATTATTTTTAATATTTACCGATAATGCCTAGTTTTGTAGTTTATACCGTTAATTAGACGTATTACGCTAGAATGACGTGACTCCCTAGTAAACAACTACAAAATTAGGCATTATTGGTAAATATGAAGAAAAAAATTCATATTTCCTGCGGTTTACGATCCTCTCCCAGCCCGCGACGCGATGCTTGACAAGCATGATTGATCTTCTAGAGATCACCTTAGGTATGAATGAATGATTTATTTACTAAACAAAATAAATATTGAGAGAGACATATAGCAAATAAAATTATGTTAGAGAAGCAGTATAATAAATAAAATGCATTTAACTGTATATTAATTATCAAAGCGGCCCCTAAAAAAGGTTGCCGATTTTCTCACAAATATTTCAAAAAGAGGAAAATTCCCAGACTGATCGTCTGGTATACAGGATACACCAAAATAGAGTATGATAACCAAATATGCATGTTACGACATGTATTTACCAAAAATAATAATGTCATAATTTATTTTTATAATAAAAATAATAAAAAGCAACAGGAAATAAAAAGAAAACGAAAATTAGTTAAACGATATTGTTAAAATTTCTCCTTTAGGAGATATTTTTCATACGCAGCTAAAAACCAGTCAGCGATAGGCAAGGCTTTTACAGACACGTTTTAATTTTTTTATATTACAATTTTCTTTCATTTCTTATCTTGCTATCACGATGACCCGAAGTTGGGCAATCGATAAAATATAGGATATGATTATTTGAATATCTTTTATAATTTTTTGAATCATGCAAATCGGAATTTAACGACAGAGATGAGGATGTTTATATCACTGCTAATTATTATGGCTATCAATTAATCGTCGTGCATTATTCGATACCAATTTAATATTCTATTGCGATAATAATAAATAGATAAGAATCATAAAGTTGCATACGTTCATGATGTTTATTTGATAATTTGCATGACGCAACTCCATTCAGACAGTTAGTAATAAAAGGAAAACAATGTTGGAGCACCTCCATAAAAATAAGCAAAAAAAAATATACTAAAACTTTAGAATTATGAAAACCTTCAGCAGTTAACACATATTCCACATATTCAACTTGCATAGATTCAACTTCAATATTTTTTTCCTGAATTTTAATTTAGTTTAAGTATAAATTAGTTTTAGTATAATGTAGTTTAGGTATAGTGTAGGAGAGATGAAATAGTTCATGCGTGTACATGAAAATAAAATTATATTTTCCAGCTCTTAAACTAACGACTGTTTGTTTTTTGATGTTTTAACTTTTTATACATTTTTTTCCTGCATTGTTTTTGATAGTGTTATTAAATTTTATAATGGTGTTATTAGTGTGAGAAAAAAAAAATAGAACTCTTTTTTGCTCATTGCTAGACTTCAACAATTAATGTATAAACCGACTTCAAAAAAAGGAGGAGTTTATCAATTCCGTTGTATTTTTTTAATGTTTGTTACCTCAGAATTCGTCATTTATGAAACGATTTGGAAAATTCTTTTTTCTTTAAAAGCATACAATTTCAGATTTGCTGTTCTGATGATGGTGTCCATGAGGAATTGAGGAAAATCCTCAAATATTATCATATGATGTTGAAAATGTACCTGTTGGTTGAGTTCCGATGATTATGCATTTTTTTATGTTAAGCATGGCCTGATTCTACACCCAGGGTTGGCTCCCGACGAGGGGACTCCTCAACGGTCAACAGCACAGACACGAAATTTTGTATATGCATTCAATTACGACAGCCCGATCTAAGTTTCACCAAAACAGGACTGCGGCACCCAACGAGGGAACTCATCAACGGTCAACAGCACAGTCACGAAATTTTGTATATGCATTCAATTATGACAGTAAGCACAAGAATTATGAATATAAACAATAATTATAATTTGCAATATATCTAGGAAAGGAGAGGTATGGAAACAGATGGAAAAGGGGGAATAGTTTGTTGGGATAGATAGTGAGTTTTTAACGACATTGAAAAGTGGAAAGTGTAGTTCTGCACAAAAAGCATTTCTAATAATAGGTTGTAGTAGAAGCTGGCTGCAAAATTAGGCTTGATAAGTTACCAATGATTTAGATCTCTATTTGCATTACGAAATGGTTCGTCCCAGTTGCTCCTTGGAACAGCAACTAGAGTTGTCAACTACAACGGGCGAACCCGTCACATCAGGAAGTTTTAACTATTAGTCGTTCTATCTCCCTGAAGTGAGTGCAGAAAACTTGAACAAAACAGTCCACCGTCAAGCTCCGGCACATGCCCGTAAGAAGGCCAACGCCTTAACCGCGAAGTAGCCAGGAGTTACCCAGCGGGCTTACACTCACGCCCTTAATTCCAATTGCGACCAAATTACTCCAGTCTCTCGATTGGTAACGAATTCGAGGTCGCTTGCGCGGTCCTCTCCCTTACGAAGAGGTGAAACGGTGTATACCGAATCTATCGCGGACCACGGCATCCTTTGCCCGGCTGTAAAACAGTACTGCTTCCAGACTCCCCCGACTGTTAGTTAGAGTGCACAATCGATTGGCTTACGCCGCACGGTGCGCAGACCGTTTAGGAGTGCCAGAAGGTTGAATCCGAGGGGAAACCAGCCCTAAGGCCAGAGTCCTGCCCGGGCTCGCACTTCATGCGTGGAGGCCGCCGGATGGTTGTTGACCCGTGAGTGTGACCAACCCTGAACAGAATGGGTCGTCGTGGCCAAATCAGCCACGGCCCATTAGCTCCCTAAAACAGCAATACGGTGTCATCAGCATAGTTGATGACGTCATCGCTCCACCAAGAGTTGCTTGTGTCTTGTGCGATCGTAGCTATCAATTTTGACCTATATAAGCAGGCTATCGGTGTAGTATGCTTGAAAGTACACCTAGTTATTGTATTACATCCCAATACGGAATTCTATGCCAGTCGCTCAAATCAGATGTGAGACAAGGCACTGGCAGGAGTCCCTTAGGATATTTAAATATAACCCATGACAGTAGCAAAACGGCCATTTGTGGATCAAGTGAATAGCATGCAACTAAAATATCTTTGTCTTGAAACATAAATTCCTTGGCAGCTTATTAACTGAAAGAAATAAATAAATAAAATACAAACGGAGCTGCCATGGAATTCACCGACCGAAGTCGGTCCCATCATATACTATTATTACACTTCTGGGTTGAACGGTGGATTCCGGAATAACGACCGGCTGTGGTAGGTTTAGGACAGCTGTCTTGCCACATGTGAGCGTTCACCTTACCACCCATTCACTCCCCCTTCGAATCCATAGAATTTGATATGCGGAAATCGCGGTTTTAGATATTTTTTTCCAGGAAGGAGTTGATTATTTTCCTGGAGAGACCAAGGTCTTTAAAAAAGGTGAAACAGATATATAGCTGGCAGGCCACGAGCGCCAACTTCCACCGCGTGAAGTTGAACAGTGTGAAGGTGAATAGTTAGTTAACAGATAAAATACAGAACCTAAATCTATATATGTATATAAAACAAATTCTGGTTTGTTCGAACACTTATAACTCGAGAACGGCTAGAGCGATTTTCATGGTTTAAAATTTGTTGTATTTGTCCCCGTCCCGAATAACAGAATAATTATTAAAAACATTGGAAAATTACCGAAAAAATAAAATTTAAAAAAAAACATTTTCCCATACAAAATGTTCATGGGTTTCGTAACTGTCAAACATTTAATGTTCATCCCTTCCATACGGTAAACTCTCCCCTCAAATTAAAGAAAGTATTTAAGTAAAGGTTTCGAATCGACAAGATATATCCACAATATTCGGACAACAATAATTGTTGTCCAACAACTATTATTACATAGTTTAATTCAATCATGTCATGCTGACACGCGATTGATATACTTAATATTTGTACTTTTATATTTCTTTCTGTGTTATTATCTTAATAAAGTAGTGAACTTAATATTTATTTTGTATTCATTGTATTACTTCCATAAAATCATAAATTAAGTTCAGCTAATCTGTAACACGACATTCATTGACCGTTAGGCGGTACGAAGTTCGCCGGGTCAGCTAGTAAATAAATACAATACAGTATGAAATTAAATACACTATTGTTAGGTTAGGTTCACCATCTAATTTATTACATGTATATATTCACACTCAACTTATTCAGGCATTCGTATACTGCATTGAGTATATCGGTCCAGGGATCCACTGACAACTTTCCAAGAATTGGAGTGCTTTCGATGATCGACTGTAATATATACTACACCTTCAACTTATTACTTAAGTCAAATACAATAACATATTATTACACAAACCGTTCGAATTCGTCAGTATCAAGATAAGCCTGGCAACCGGAAAATGGTCAACATTAATACACATTTCCAAACTAATTGCAAAGAATTATCTTTTCATCTACGTATTTGGCTTAATTACGAAAATAATCTAAATGGATAATCGGACTAATCGAAAAATAATGTCTAATGACAATTCCAGTTTTTAGGCTTTTTTTATTATTACCATTAACAAAACGTGACCAGTTTCTGAAATGTCACGATTCGGATCGGAAAATTTGAAATCCACTGCACCCACGCATAATCAAATAAACATTATTCCGGTTCTGCGATCTGTTGTGCTATCACAAATAAAATTAGCTATTTCTCATAATAAAACACTTTACGATCGTTTTAACGCGTAATTAATATGCTTAATTGAATAATGACGGATGGGTTAAATTGATTAGTTTTCAATTATAGCGATATTATGAATTATTAAATGATAAATGTTTGTGTTAAAAGCATGTGCCAATTAATGTGATAAATATGCATGTTTATGTGGATGCTGAATATACAATACAATGTACGTACCTACCTCATAAGTGGCGTTTTCCTCCTTTTCTTTTCACTAATTGCACCACTTAATGACAGCTCGAAGGGCGAACGTCAAATTAAGGAAAAACTGGAGTAACCCGTAGCAACCTCTCCCTCTCTCTCTTCCCAAACGGAAGGTAAACAAACACACACTTTTCAGCTTTTGTTAGGTTATGTTGTGTATATATGATAGGTCTCTCACATATGTATATATGTATGTACACACGCGCGCGCTGCGATCAGCTGATCGCGCGTAAAATTTACGACGTCCGGCGAGATTTTCGCGCGAATTCCTCTCGTGTGTCCATCGCAATGTTGGACTCGACACTGACCACCGGCCGGTCGCCGGCGGACGCGGGATGCGCGCACCGCCTACGCCTGTCTCGCTCCCGCGCCCGCCCCCGCCCCAGCGGCCGACAGGGACGGACGAATCATTGATGCTGCGACTGTGTAAGTGTGCACTCGTAAACACACCGACACGTGCGGCGCGTGTGTGTTGGGCGAGGCGATCTGTCAAACTCGGTTGCCGAACGTCACAAACGCTCTAAACGCGTCGTTCAGCGTGCGTTTATTACTCCAGGGGGGCATTATTGAAAGAAATACCATACTAAATTTGTCTATAGCCCAAGAAAAACAAACAGATCATTGGACAAATAAAGCATGTTTTTTTCCAAGACAAGTCAGGCATTTTAAGGGTGGAAATAAATATTGTAAATCTGAAAATTGCCGCCAAATGTTTCTGAATTACCATATTAAAAGTCATATAAATCCTTAGGGTTTGAATACCAGACTCAAAAATACGTGTGGGTTTATATAGACACACGTTTAATACGTTTCAGAAAAGCTGATTATGAATTCCCCTTTAAACACGTCTTCAGCAACCTGTTTGCGCTGATTCTGACCAACAGCTGTAAACAAACTGTTTGACAGATTGCGCCAAAACTCCACGTGACAATTAAATATATTACTACCAACTTAAACAATCTGTTTGCATGGCTTGAACGTGAACTTTTTTAATGAATGATTCCACTATTTATTTGTAAGTACATAAATAGATAGACGAGCATTTTTGGCGCCAATTTTTCTATGTGAGATTTTTCATTTGCTTTATAACTCCTAAACTACGGAGAAAATGAAAAAAAAAACATTGAAATAAAATCCACATTTTATAACAGTGTATTTTTTCTGTTATATTTTTTTTTAAACGCAACATATACACCGTTTTTATTAGTTTACAGTACAATCAAAAAACCAGTTTTTTAAAAAAATGATAGTTTTTTGTCATTTTTAACAATTTGACAGTTAAATAAAAGTTCGACAAGCGTTGAGCGCGCTGCGCCATTGAATTATACGATGCTTACTTTCGAATATGAGTGGGGCAAGTATGATAACATTCAATTCAATAAATTCAATTCAATTCAAGAAAAAAAATATAGAAGTGAAGTCACTACGTTTTAAATACTATCACCCCAGAACAAACAAAAAATCTAGTGGGGTGATAAAGTCGACACAAATCTATTCTAATCTGTTGTAATAATATTATTATTATAAGTATTGTAAATGTATTACTTATCTATACTAATATTATAAAGAAGTAAAGTTTGTGAGGTTGTAGGAAGTAGTCTCTGGATCTACTGAACCGATTTTGAAAATTCTTTTACCAATAGAAATCCACGTTATTTGTAAGTGTCATTGGCTATATATTAATCCGAAAAATAAAAAACTTTTTCGTTGTAGTCGGATTTGCAAAGTAAGTCGGAGAAAAAACGGTCGAACGAAAACGTTTCTAACTAACGCTGCCTTAACGATGAGAGATATATTATTAAATTCTACAGAAAAGTTGTAGAGCTTGATAATGCCTACATAAAATTCAGCGACAGCATATGTCTAATTTTTATATTTAAGTCACAAAAAGTAGTATTTTATATTAAAAAAATAGTTTAACCCTTGGAGTAAATGGGTATTTTCATGGATGCATCTGTCTCTTTTGCAGGATTTTCGGCGACATCGACTTAAAGTACTATAACTACGAAACTACTACACCAATCATAAAAAGAACAACTGCACAATGATTGCATTGAAATTTCGAATATAGAATATTGAAATATCATTTTGTAAAACAATTAGATAATTATGAATAAATATGAGAACGTCAAAGAAGTGAAAAAAACGCGGAACCAGATCTGGTCGTATCATACTCAACGGATAATTGTTTCAGAACCAGATTTGGTCGTATCATACTCAAGGGGTTAAATCGTTAGGTCATGTTTATTGGTCATATTATCAACAATTATGAATTCTTCTCAAAATAAGTAAATTTATCGTCTCAAAAGTTTAAAACAAAAGACTTTTCCCTTTTACTGCATATAATTTCCCTCTTACTGCAATAATGGTTAAACAGATAAGACACTCACAAGAAGACACAAATAACGGTATTTAGTCAAATTGGCATGCAAATACATACATACATATGCAGTAAAAATATAACCCTTCTTTTGGCAGTCAGGAAATAAATCATAGCACTCAGTACTAACCGAACCACACACAAGTAAAATTTCATCACAAGTAAAAAGTTTTACTGCCTAACGAAGTGGGCACGGGTCAGCTAGTATTAGATAATGTTATAAAAAGAAAATAAAAATACACATAAAAAAATAATGTCTAAATAAGTGTTGACATCATGGCAGGCGCAAAATTCCGTTTATTGAAATTTTCTTCGTGTTTGTAATGAGTATGGATATGGAGAATGCGTTCCGCTGCATACAAAAGGAACGCGGCCGGCGGAGTTAATATGAGAAAATGAACTTAATGGATTTTCCGTGCGCGGCACAGCCAGCGTCCGCGCGGCGCTGACTCACGGCCCGCCGCCGCCCGCCCTTCAGAGACACACTCTTATTATAATTGTAATATCGCGGGCGAATGTGGCGGCGCGGGGGCGGCGGCGGCCGCGCGGGCGGCGGGCGGCGCCGCGCGGGCCGACGCGGGGGGCGCGGGCGGGGAGAGCATTCGGTACTTGAGGCTTTATTAGTTTTCTTTCTTGGCGCATTGTTCATGAGCCTTTGTATGTGGCGAGCTCGTGTGTCTCGATTCGCTGTCTGTGTGTCGTGGATATTATACCATTAATCTAATCCGCGGCGTCCACTGCGAGGATTACTCGGTGGGAGGGGGGCCCCTCCCCCCTATTCTCCCTCCCACCTCCCTCGACTGACTGGGAAGCGCAGCTCATTTCTAGACTGAGTTCTGATAATTCCCACATTCAACGCTGAAAGCTCATATTCTGTTAATTAACGAAATATAAGAACCCAAATGGATTTATGTGTTATGTAATGTTATAATGTTGATAACGAAAGATTGCTATTAGATGGAATACTGTCATTCAACCCACACATCAAAAGCAATGTAAACTTTGGGCTTCATCACAAGGATCTCTAGGTCGTTTCAAAACTCTAAATCTATTATTTCGCTATATGTCACCTGGTCTATGAAAACAAATGTTTACGAAATGGTTTCAAATGGTTACAAATGGTTTCAATGGTTACGTACGAAAACAAGTTTTCGAGAAAAGAGCTGTTAAATGTAAACAAACTCGTTTCGTCAGTGTCTCGTTAGTTGTTCCCTTTTCTCCTCGTTGCCTGAGTCTAACTATATTCAAGGACGTCACGTGTAAATTTCATGTTAAGGACTAATCTAAAATAAAGATTTAATCTGTCTCTCTGTACTTATTCCAGATTTTCACAGTTTTATTCTTATTTGCCCTTTTCTTTCCCTTCATTTTTAGTAAACTTTTCAACAAATTGTTATGACTTTTTGGTTTTTACCATGTAAAAAATGTTTTAAACTCTATCCGAATAGGCAAAAATGAAGAAAATGGTTTTTTAACACCTAAGCCCCATTTTAATAGGCCAGGTCACATATCGTGTTTACGTCCGAAGTGTTTCAGAATTTACGCTATCAATCTGAAACCCCCAATACAGAGTCTACAAAATGAGAATTTAGGGAGTCCAGAAGAGATTCCTGAGGCAACTTATTTTTTTTTAATTTGTTGTGTGGGGCTTTTCTAAGGTCTTTATGAGCCTTGTAACACTGCGACCGTTGCTGATAAATTGTGTTCGCCACCTACTATAGTTCTGCGCTAAGCCTCGTGTCATTTAAGAATCACAACAGGCTTTTAGCACCAGATTGTTATACCTCCTCAGGTTGGAGGTAATGACCACCCAAGTGGGTATATCTTTTACGCATCAGCGGGCTACACTCGCACATGAGGTGCAGAGGAGTTTCCTCGGCCCTTTGGCAGAACCTGCACAGTTTTGAACCTTCACAGTGTCTCGGAGCTTGAGGTTGTACATGCGTTTGCTAATGAGGCATCTTAACTTTCGGTGATACTAACTCAGACTTCAGTCATATGACAGCAGACTGATACACTTCTAAATTCACTCGCTCGAGGACAGGCACACGGTTGATTTTCCTCTATACAATCCTAAAAAATATCATCGACAGCCCATATATAGCGTGGACAGCCTATATACGCCCAAAATTAGCGTGGACAGCCTATCATTTTTTTTCCAACCTCAAATCATTAGAGCGTGTCGCACATTCGAACGCGCAAATACAAATTATGCACAAAATGCTCTTATGTAGCGTTTTCTGACCAAAAAAACAGTCAGCTTTTGGTCATATTGACATGACTTAACAAAAATTCGGCAAAAAATGGCTCTTCTAAACAAACACATTTTAATACTCATATAACAAAAAAATCATAACAGTTTCTTTTATATAAACAAAAGATCCCACTGTATTATAAAGCTATCAAACCGTCTACATGATTTAAATTACGAGCCACGCTGAAAGGAGTATTTCAAAGTGAATACTATTTTTTGCTGATTGTAGATCACCAAGAAAGTGTATTAAAAATCTTATGTATAAAATTTAGGAGGGCTAACCAAAAGTAGTATTAATTCTGGTTGCTACCATTTTATTGTCTCTAGAATACTATGATTGAACCGTTTAGTGCATACGATTGATTCATTTTATTTTATTTATTTAAAGCTACATACAGGGTGAGTTTTTAGATAGTGACGTCCATTAAGTAGGCGAATCAGTAAGAGCTAATAAGCATTTTTTTATGCAAAACAAAAAAAAAAATTATTTTTCTTAAATTTTAACATTTATATGTTTTGAAAAATAGTATAAAAAGATTGGAGCGCGTTGCGCCATCTAGTTGTAGGTAAAATATCGCGGGTATTGTATATTCGCGATATTTTCCTATTGCTAGAAAGGCGCAGCGCGCTCAACGCTTGTCAAACTTTTATTTATCAGAGAAGTTTTAAAAAAATCCAAAAAACAATTGTTTTCATATTATTTTTGTTTTTTTCAAAAAATACTTCTGAAAAGTTGCGTATTTTTTCGTACTGATTCACCCACTTAAAGGATGTCCCTGATTCAAAACTGTACATACATACATACACTGTATATACACTGTACATACATTCAATTACCTTTCTGGAAACAATAAAAAAATGTAAGTTCCGTTTTTTACGTAATTAGTTACGATTTTTTATGTGGGCCCTCGCCAGTAAGCGCAAAATCTCTGACTCCCCTAAAGTGCTCGATATTTTGCATCAGAGCCCCGTTTTCAAGGCTGTTATTAGGCGAGCTAGAAAATTCAGCGACTTTTAGCATTTCATACAGCTGTGTAACAATATGTTATATAAAAAGATAATTTTAATATGAACTGATATAGTATTAATTATATATTATTATTTAAGAAATTTTTTATTATTTTTTTTAATTTAAGATTTAATTACTATAAAACATTGATTTGCTTAAAAAAATAAAAGGAACCAGATGGCAAAACCTTAACCTTTTGCTTATTTGTTTCTGTCACCCAACTGGGACTAGCCCGTTCTAGGGTGGACAGTACTCTAATATTACAATCAAGTTTGCTTGATTGCTTGATTGTTTACAAATGTACAAGTTTTGTTAAAAAGCTAATAACACTAAATTGCCTTAAAATGTGGTCTTCAAAATAAAAAATAAATAAAATAATAATACAATACAATTCATTGTCAAAATAATATAATAACAACAAAGTCAAATAATTTCAAATAATTAATAATTCAAATAATAAAGTCAAATAATTTTACCACCATTCAATGTAACACTTTTCAAAAAATCACAGAAACATCCTGGGATACTTTTTCAAATATATTACAACTTTCCGTATACTTTATATAATCTATTTTGAATAAAAAAATACTCAAATGATATATCTATAAACTATATAGGGTTATCGCTAAAATTATATTAAAATTGGTACATAGTAAGAGTAGTTTATGGCACATATGCTTTTTCTGCAGTCGTGACCCTTCAGCTGGTTCTTCAGATACAGTTTCTTTGATAAGTGATATTTATTAACTAGGTTATACTACCTACATATTATGTATTGGCTACCACCAAAAAGATGACGATTATCGGACATAAGCGACCTATTTATATTTATTCTTTCTAATTGGGATAGGTATATTATTCTTGCATAGATGCGGGCGGGAAGAAAACTGTTTTGATTTAGAGCACGTCTTGCGATAAGGTGCTCAGCTCTGCTGTAGGTAAGGATTAAATTACATTTGCATATTTATTTTCGTACATAATTATCATCATTAGCGCAACAGCTCAATCTTGACAATGTCGAGAATCTTCTACCATTCCATCCTATCCTGGCCTTTGCTTTTCCAGTGGTTCAATCCAAGTGCATTCAGGTCTTTAACTACTGACAAAGACAAGCCACCGCAGATTTAACCATCCTACTTTGCGGTGTAATACAAAATTTTCCTTGAAGACTATCGCGGTTGTTTGAGATTATACTTGCTACAAACTTCGCGCGGTAAATTCGTTTTATCCTATTTATTAGATTCTCATCTTCTTTAGAACACCGAAGATTCTGCAGTGGATTTTGTGTTCATCACTGGTCCAGCAGCCATTTTCCGAACTATGCTGTCGTTGAAAAGGCTTACTGTATACAAAAGCATACACACATATGTGGGCCTATTAGCTAGCAGAAAAATCTACTGGCAAAATCACGAGTCAAATGAAAGAGGAAAGAAGAAAAGTATTGTGAACGCGATTTTTTAAAATATGTAGATGGAAATATATACATTTTGTCCCCCCCCCCCCCCCGAGACGATTAGGACCATTTCCAGATAAGAGGTCTGTCTGTGTGTGTGTGTGTGTGTGTGTGTATTCCTCCACGATAGCGCCCAAACGCTTCATCCGATTGCGCTGAAATTTGTCATGCAGGCATCATTTGATCATGGAAAAAGTTCAAAAGATTGTGGTTGAAATCGAAAGTATGACTCGCGCGTCCGCAAGGGACGCGCTCTTCATATTTCAATCTCGAAATATTGGCCTTAGAGATTTGAAACTCGGTAGGTACTGATGCGTCGTTGGATCGAAACCACATTGTGATTTTATCGTTAAACGATATTTTATATAAGCGACACAAATACTTTTTAAATTCTGACATATTTAGTAAAATACTACGTCATAGTGTAAAATAGCCATTTAATACCTCGGAAATACTACAAATATACTACATTTGTGATCAAAATCACTCGTACCCGCGCAGTCTGTTAGATTAGCGGACCACCAGCGCGGGTACTGCAGCACAGCAGTCATAGCCTCAGAAGATGCCATGTACGTACACACTCCCGTCTCCTCCTATCACCATAAGGCACCTGATCCTTCAGGCGTCTCATTACGACATCTGCCACAGGGCGCGCAGCCCTGTGATGACCTAAATGAAAGCCTGTTCAATGGGCCCGGCTCACAAGAAGCCCCAGCTAGCAAAACGAATAGTGGGAGACGTCAACGGCCTTTCAAAGAGCCTGTCGACTGATACAATGACTGTCATAATCATTTGATACAATCACTATCAGAGGAGGAGGGGGATGGGGGCTTCTGTTTACCGGGAAAGTCTTAGGATAACACAAGCGATTTGTTCGTACAGTAGGTATGTAGGAACTTACGTAGCACAAAATCCGACGAGTCCACTTAAGCTTGTCAATCAAACATATCATCGCGGTGGCACAATGCACCGTTTATTCTCCATAATTATGCTCGGCATAATTAGTATGTACCTGAAGATTTCTTTGATGTTATGCCGGGGGCGGTGCGGGGCGGCCGATAATTAAATATTACTCGGGAGCGGAGAACGGTTTGTCGGGTTACTTAGCGCTCAATTATTGTAAAGGAGGCCGCCCTTCTACCGTCACTCACTCCTTTCAAGGGGGCTATGGGCCAAATGGTACCGGGTATCAATACGTCTCCTTTTCAAACCCCACTTGTGGAGCTTTTGTCCATTTTGTTTATTATTGTCATTTCGAGTTTTATTTATTGCGCGTATTAAATTAATAAAGTAGCGCGTTTGCTTGTTGGTGAAACAGTTACCTTGAAAAGCTAGATTGAAAATTTCTACATATCTTTCCTTCTACGTATCTACCTTTCTGGACGTATCTTTTACGAATTTTATATTTGGAATACTATCTATATAAATAATATGAATATCTATACAGATGTTCAAAACTAGAAGTACTCTTAGGCATTTAAGGGGCAATTCCTGGGGCCCTATACGGTTTCCGCCACTAAATAACTTCGTTTACATAGAAATTATTCCTTCGCTAAGTCTGAAAATAATTGAGTGAACTAATAATATATAGCTTCGTGATCATTATAGCCGCTATGTTGAATAAACTATTACATTTCCAAAAAAAAATACAAATATTATAAATTCACGAATTAAAAGTGAAAATTGAAAATTTCAACTTAGTGCGGAAGCTTTAGTAAAAACACTCAACTGAAGTTAAAGAATTTGGATTTCTTGATTGGTGTCTCCATTAGTACAAGACTCTCTAACAATTATTATAAACAAAATAATCAACAAAATAATACTATACCCTGTCAAGTATTTCGTATTTCAAGCCAGTACCTACTGAAATAGGTCAAGCACTGAAATAGGCCTGTAGTTGTTGGGATTGCACTTATCGCCTGATTTAAATATCAGGGTAATATTTGCAGATTTAAACGAATTTGAGAAGATTCCGCTTTCTATAATACAGTTGAATATATGTGTAATAGGGTGTCACCAAATATTTAATTGAAACTTTTAGTGTTTTAGAAGATTTTTGGTCTGATCCGTTTGCACAGTTTACATTTTTTATTCCATTTATAACTTCGCCTTCGGTAACATATTTTATTGCAAAACATGGGTTATTGTTGTTCGTATCAATCTGTTGCGCGATTTGATGTTCAGAGGCTTGCAAATTTTTACATACTTTTAATGCTAGAGTTTTCCCTAAAGCCCGAGAAATGTTTGTTGAGTGCGCTTGCTATTTTGTCTTCACCTTTAATTTAGTGCTGCCAACCCTTAGTTTGTATATATTGTATTTGTTTGATCTTTCTACATTACTCAACTCCTTTACTACATTCCAAGTCGTTTTAAATACGATTATAATTGTCGTTTTCGATTTTTTGCATATAATAGTTTCCCTTGGATTGCAATAAAAGTTTTGCGCATAAATTGCGGTATCTTTTATAATAATTTTGTAAGGTGAGGTTATTTGGATATCGTTTGGTTTTTTTATGTAGTGCATCCCTCTTATGTTTTGACCTCACTAACCCCGGGCGTTATCCGCGGTTTTATTTTTCTATTTATATGTGATAAGTGTTTTTATGGTGGTATGGTTTGTTAAATGACTAAACATTTCTACAAATTTGTCAGCAGCGCTGTTTACATTGTAATATGTAAACACATCTGTCCAAGTTTCCATTGACAATGAGTTGCTTTGCGACAATGCGTTGTAGGGTTGCTTCAATAAGTATTTTTTTCGGGTTAGGTCGTTCTGGACATATGTGGTCATTGATTGCAATTAATGTAATGGGCCGTCACTGTTGACTGTATTACAGCAGATTTGTATGTGTGCCGTGATCTGACATATATATGTGATCTAGGAATGACTGCAATTCGCCGTTGACGATTAGAGTATTTATTGCGGAAATAAACCCTAATTCGTGCAAGTAACATTCGAAATCATCAGCATATTATATCGATCGGTGGTCACAGGTATTTATATTATTATCCTCAGCAAGTACAGTATGTTAGGAATTTATTTTTTATTCTTTGTTATGAAATCACACAGTATTACAGTAATAATATTTAAAAATATATACAAATTTACAACAAATAAAACCGGTTTCGCATTTCAATAAAATTACATAAATTACGTTTAAAAAAAACTGCTTAATAAAACTAATGTACCTTTAATTTTAGTACTACACAAGAGTCTAGTATTTAGGGTGTGTGTGTATATGTTTGTGGGAGTGTGTTGAGGGTGTGGGTGTGGAGTGTGAGCGTGTATGATATTAGTAATGGCGTATATAAAATATAATAATAATCAATAAAAATAGCTAATACGAATAGTCAGTTTATTGTATCGGTTAGGGTTTGATTTACGGAATATTTATAAGTGATTATGGAATTATTAAATATATCAATACCATTTAAATGGGTATTATAAAGCTCAGAGCAGTGTGTGAGTAGGTACTCCATTCCTTGATGCATTAGTTTTAATACGCGGCAATCGAAACAGGTCAAATTGGCGTGTGGTCCTCATTGGGGCGTTGATATTGATCTCGCCCACCAGGTAAAAGCAATCGAATATACCATTCATTATTTTATAGAGGCACAGAGCATCATTCAAGTGTAGTAGTAGGTATTGTAATAACTTTTCGTCTTGAAATTTAAATATCGAACGAACTTATTTTGGATACTTTGAAGTTACGAACCTGATAATAGGGAGACCATATTGGAGAAGCAAACTCAAGGTGAGTTCGAACAAACGCATTGTATAATATCTTCAATATTAATGGATCGGTGAATGGTTTCGATGCGCGAATTATGAAGCCAAGCATTTTACTAGATTTTTCGGCAATAGCTGCGATATGTGCCCGAAAGCTTAATCTGTCATCTAAAACTACACCCACGTCGCGATAGGAATGTCATCGATCTGATATGAGTAGTTAATCTTGTTTCTATTTCGCGTAAAGCTTATGTGGAAACATTTTGTTACATTCATTTTTATCCTGTTTTTGTTACAATATTTTTAAAAGAGTCTAGATCCTTCTGGAGGAGAACACAATCGTTTTCAGTTTAAATAATTTTATATATTTTTAAGTCATCTGCATACATCAGGAATTTTGAATGTTTGAAGCATGCACCGATGTCGCTAATGTACAGAACAAAAAGTATAGGACCTAAGTGTGATTCTTGTTGGATACTAGAAGGTATCAATTCACATTGTAACTAACAGCGCCGATGGAGATGCAATGCGACCTATTTTTAATATACGAAACTAGCCATCTGTAAAGGTCACCTCTTATACCAATAGAATAAATCTTTTTAAATAATATGTCATGATTTACGCGGTCGAATGCTTTGGCAAAATCCGTTTACACGGTATCAAATTGTATTCGATTATCCATATTCTTATTCAAATACTCCGTAAATACAGCTAAATTTGTATCGACTGACCTGCCCGGGAAGAAACCATGCTGTTCATTATTTATATGTTTTTTAATATATGTAAGGATGGAATCACATATATTTTTTTCATAAACCTTAACAAATATGGATAATTTTGGGATAGGCCGGTAATTTGATACATTTGACTTGTCTCCGCTTTTGATAATTGGTGTTAGCAATGCATTTTTCCATAGAGAGGGTACTGTGCCTGTTCGCAGAGATTTTTTATTTATAATATTGAGAGGTTTATATAATGAATAAGCACACTGTTGAACGAAATTTTCTGTCTGACTGCTGTCCATAGCCTTCCAGCTGTGGAATTTGAGCGACAATATTAATCCAACATTCGGTCAAGATGATCACGCCAATGTTCATATTAGGTCTATGTAGAAATATCATAACTTGGTCCCAATTTTTGTTAATGCTTATTATATTAAGGTTGATTATGGTACTAATGTATTCTCCAGTGAATTTCGTCTGGCAGTTACTTCAGTTACCTCTGAAACATGTGTGAGCTATGAGATGACTAAAAATGGATAAACGGGCATGACAAGTCAAATAAAATGTTAATTAATAATTAGTTATTCTTAAGTGAAATATAATTAAAATTTAATTTCCTATTATAATAGCACATCCCTAGTCGCAATACATATCCTTGCAGGGTACGATGATAGGTATGGTGGAGGCTGTATTGCTGGCCGGTCGGGGCCGCAACTCGCCAATGAGGTGTGCGCGCACTGGGGCGAGTGCGGGCGCCGCTTTGCATACGTGCGAGAGAGTGCATCGAGAGAGGCGCCGGTGACGGCGATAGTGGGCGGGGCGGCGGCCGCCTCATCTCGCCTGCGAGGGAGGAGGCTCTCGATCGCCTCTCTCGCCGGCTCCTCTCTCGTTGCATGCCCTCCGCGCCGAGCCTGCCTCCAATTCGCTAATTAACAAGCGACCGCTAATTACCTCGCTAATGGGGATAGCGACAGCTCAACGAGAACTCGACAGTCGACGTTTCGATAAATTAATAATAAACCTATTTTATTCGCACTTAATATAACCAAGACATAATTAAATATAAATACATTAAATTAAATTAAATATAATATATGCGATTAATTATTAGCCTTCACACAAGCTGAATAAAATCATGCGTCCTTTGTCTAAAATCTATTAACGTTTTCTTTAAATCGCTAATGATATAATTAAAATTAAAGATAAAATTAAATATACGAAATATCCGTAAAAATTTTGGACTACACCATTATTATCATTACCTTGCTCCGAGATGAATCAATATTTTAGGAAAATACTTCGATATTTTAATACCGACACTGGAAATACTTAAAATCTACGTCATTCGATGGCTAATTAGAAAAGAAAAAATAAAAACTGTATATTTCATCATGACGTTTTAAAAATAGAAACGCATTTATACACACACACAATTTACACTTTCTCACATCTCTGGCAATATAAATTTGGTACCTATTCGTAAATTACCTTACCTACTTAATATTTTGTATTTAGATTTATTTTATATTTATATACTACTAATTTTATTACTTGGTCTTACGTCGTCTATTTTGGTTTATTAAATATATATTGCTTGTTTTCATTTTTTTTTATTTTAATATAACAATTTATTAACTATTTTGATCTTAGCTTATAAAACCAACATATTAAAAAACATCTTTTTCGTAAATTTACATTTAATGCTGCTATCATAAAAATGGGTGTCTTCCTTGGAACCGGCGCTGCCTGAGTGAACCAGAATCATTGTGTTTAAATGTTTGTTATATATTTTCTTGAATAAATGATTAAATAAATAGATAGATGTAGCTAAGCCTCTTTAAAAACATCTATCAGAGCAGTTATTCGCTGGCAAATCATCGAATCTTTATTGCACTTGCATTATCAACCTCAATAAATGTTACAGATGAATCTCACTTCGAAGCCCGCGGAAGCTTCAGGCGTGTCGCCGCGTCGCGACGTAGCTACGTGTGTCGATGAAAGATGGACGTCGCCGTTAATAACTCGTTATGATGGCCGTCGGCGTCGCCGCTAGTCGCCGGTCGCCAACGGCTACTCATCTAACGGCCGGTTTTAATCAATGAAATTGTAACAATGGCACATTACGCTGTCTGCTCTACGCTCGGCGTACGGCTAAGCTGTACGGCTAGCCCTACACCGCGCGGTCACTTACGGCTGATTGGCGGCAGTTAGGAGCTCTCCTCTCGCCTCATCGTAATTACTCGCTAAGCGATCCCGCGTTTGATTCGTGTGCTGCGCCCATTACGTTACTTTGTATGAAGACAGCTACTCGATTAAACAATCTGCGCTAAATGCCAGAATCAATTAGAATGCCAATTAGCCATAAGCAACTAAATACATGTCTCATATCGCGACCTCGCTTTTATTGCGTTACTTTTTTAATAACCCTACGACATGAACTGCCGCGCAGGTCGTATAGCCTAGGCTAGCTTAATGTGCGAAATAAACATGAAAGTTAATTATTCAATTGAAGCGTTTCAGGCTGAGCTAAAAGTCGCTGCAGTACAATGCATACATTAGGTTAATGCCCTACATGAAGGATCGTAGAGCGCGACCACTAGTGTTAATGCCAGACGTAGACAGGCGGTCAGTCAGCCGTTCACTTCCGATATTCCTTTCCAAATGCTACGTTGTTACAGCTTAGGGAAGTAAAAACACCGCGGGTAGTCAACTGAAATTGTATGAGCGATAGCGTTGTGGAATATTGATTCGAGGAATATACATATCGTCGTCGTTGCGCCGACCAAACCTGCTATGTGTCAAATTTAAAATTCGTTGTTGTAATGTGTAAATGTACACATAGTAGATTTTATCTGGCCCAGTGCTGATAGCAGATTTGGTTGTTGTGCTGTGGCATTAATTGAGCCCATCAGAACATAGCAGAAATGCGCCAGTCGACGCATAGCAGTTTTTCCCATCATTCTGTATCCAAAAGTTATTTTCTCAAAAAAGTACACATAACAGGTTTGGTCGCCGCAACGACGACATGTCGACCGGGAGGATTTTCGCTAAGATTTTTATTGTTTTGAGACGATATCGGCTACGCGTCGTCTAGGAGCCCTGCACTGCGCGCTATTATTAGTCTGCCTGTCGAAACATTGTAATCACTAATTATACCCTTAACCTAGCTGGATTTTCCCATATACAAGATGAGTTTTAATTAACCGGCATTCTAGAAGGGTGTGATTAATACGAGCAAGTAAGCAACTTTTAATATAAATTTGTGGGAAAAACAAAAACATTTTTTTTCGAATTTGAAAAAAGTATTTTTTATTAAAAAAATATAAAAAGCATTGAGCACGATGCGCCATCTAGCGGTAGGTAAAATATTACAAATATTTTTATTAGCGATATTTCACCTACGTTCAAACCCTTGTTAAAAATGTAGGTATATAAGTCAAGTTCTTCAAATTTTTAAATAATAATAAAAAAAAAGATTTTATATCAAAAGTTACTAGCTACTAGGTAGACAAAAGTCTACCTGCTAGCACTGATTCACCCCCTTGAAGAATGCCTGTTAATTAAAACTGAACATGTATTTAACACTCATTTAACACTCGATATAATGGTAACGAAGTATTCTTCTCATCTTATCTCAAAGGTCTTCTCTCTCATCGTAGTTAGAGGTTATTTAACAGTACTTTTATATAAACTTCTTATTTCGAAGGAGACAAATATTCATATTAAACTAACTAATATTTATTTTCACTTTAAAATATTAAAACCGATGATATTCACTATGAAACTGTAATATATCGTATGAATCGTTACCCCAAAACAGCCCCATTTTACAAAAAATACTTTTAAAAACCAGCTTATTTATATGAAATCGTAGGAAAAGCAGGCGAAGCTCACCCTAAGTATTTGCGGACGGATTTCACTGCGCATAATCCCATGCCAGAGCTTGTCTTTATTCAGAGTCATCTACCAAAATATTATGTACGCTCGTAGACACCTAACAGAACCTCCGGTGAATAGTGATTTTCATCATCACGTTACGAGGAATAAATCCAATCTCCACATAAACCGACAGCGACTTAGCAAAGTGCGATACAGTTTTATTCACCAAAATTTTTCCTTCTATAATAAGATTCCAGAGCAAATGAAAAGCCTTGGAAAAGACCAATTTAAAAAGATAATTATACATAATTTGGTAAGAAACCCAATTTATGGTATAAGGGAGTTCGAAAATTCTGAGTTTATTTTCCATGTTGATGATTAATGAAATGCGTAAAGTTTTAAACATAATGGTATTATGATAGCTGACATTCTAATTTTCATATAATTTATTATACATCTATTAATTTAGAAAAAAATAATACGAAGGCATATTGCTGGATTGACAATAAAATATATAATTTTTGATTATTCTACATAGAATTTGCATTTCTATTTTAATATATTATTCTCCCTGACTCTTAAATCATATCAGTATATTTTGATTATTTGTATATAGGTAATATTGAATATAATATTACAGCCATGACAACTATCACGATAGTTATGTTTTTAATAATTAAATTTTTAGCATTTCATTTTGTGACGCATCCAAGTGTAGGAATGCCTATCTACTGGAGTAGTTGATTGTATTGTATTGTATTGTAGAGGTACACAGCACTCGAGATATTTAAAGATCTGTAATCATAGTCAAGTGCAAGAATTAGTCGGTATTCATCTAATTTCGGTCTAATTATTAAAATTTATTGGATTAATCTTGCAATTATCAATGATTATTTTATCCTTAGAATGGCATTAGTAGGCCAGAGTAGCATTCGACAAATTCATGCAACAAATTTTGCAATTTCTCCACAGGCTTCATTATCGCGTCGTTGGCTGCTATTTTTCCGCCGTCTAAATTATGATTTGCGGCGTAACGCGCGGACACATTACGCTCACACAGCGGCTCTGATAATTTGTACAAACAATTTGAGACAAGGAGAACAGTTCCTTCCTCCTCCAATCCACCACTCATTAATGGTCATTACGGTGTGTCACGGAAAACGAGTGCGGGGCGGAAAAGTGCCCTAATGAGCCACGCTAATTAAGCATGAAGTGAATACGCTTAATCGCGAATAAATAAGAGGTTTCGGTGTCTCTCGTTAGATTCGGCACCAAATTAACATGTCGCTTCTGCTGCGCCCAGGTACAGTTACTTAATTGGCCGTGACAACTCATTAGGGCTGCGCCCGCGCCGCGCGGAACTGTCACCGAGCTAATGACCCCCGCGCGGGAGACGAAAAAATGCGACACAGGAGTGTAATTTAAGTTATTATTTTTCGTCGTTAGCGATTTTCCCCATAGCGGGCGGCTAATGGTGCTTTTGTTTCGCGGCGCATCATGCGACCGAATCGTCGCCGCAAAGCCTCTTACCGTTCTTTAAATTATTGAGGATCCGGATTGTTTGATTATGGAGAAAACGGTATCTTAATTACGTTTAATGTTTTAACGCTCAAAATATATTATGTGTAAGTTTGATCTGACCGAAGTCCACTGTAGGCAGGCCCAGACTGGCCAGGTCGGCTAGTCTGCGATCGCCGAGGGCCCACGACTCAAAGGGGCCTCAAAAGGGACTTATTTCATAACTTTGATAAAAATGTAATTACCCAAGTAGCACAAATTGGCTATACAACGATCATGGCAACGTTATCGCTACAGCTTTTAGTCACAAAAACTGGTCATATAGCAGCCATGTAACACGTTTATTTATTTTTATTTATTTTAACATAACATGCGAAATTCATAAAATGGTCATACCAAGTAATGGTGCAAAGTAAAGGACGACCCACATTCACATGACCATGCGCGACGCATGCCCAACTAGGCCGAGTATAGCCCAACTAGGCCGAGTATAGCATACGATTTATTTTCAGACTTGGGTGGAGAAGCATAACTGACGTAGGACACATACACTTACACACACACATATACATATACACATATATACATATACATATACATACATACACACATACACATATATAACGTCTATACTACCGGATTAGGCGCATTTTATACGGCTTTTAGCTGAATAGCGGCCAAATAGCGGTCATAACGGCTACTTTTGGTAGTATAAGCCACCCTTATAATATAGTCAGTGGCTGTAAAAGTGTCTCCACTTGATACTTTATTACAACTTCTAGTCGGGTAATGCCTTGAAATGATATAGAATGGTAACGAAAGTAAGCTGCATGATTATTTGCCGCCGCAAACATAGAACTCCTAATGGCTATACTATTATATTTCATTTTAATGACTTCAAAATGATTGTATTGAAGTTTAATACACCAAAACTCTTGCGGGCATCATTTCATCGACAATATTAACATGTCTAAGAATTTTTTAACGCGCCTTAAATATATTAATATTTTAACTAAATTTTCATTCATAATTATGGTTTAAAGTTTTTTGTAACTTAATTTTATTTTCGTAATACAGCAGCTAAAAGCCGCGTAAGCGACTTCGGTCCTGCAACCAGTCGGGAGGACAAAGGTGTCTTGAAGGTTAACTCTAGACGGAGTTATCCTACCAAAACTGGTAGTTAGAGTGCGAGGCTGCCCGCTGGTTACTTTTTCCGGTGCCTCGTCGCAAGGCGTTGGCCTCTAAAGGGCTTGTTGGCGGAGTTAGACAGTAGATTGTCTTGTCTCTAAGTCTTCTTTGTTCATCCAAAGGCTGAAAGAACGATAACATATCGTTATACGAGCCTGGGGTGACAGGTTCGCCCGCTGTAGTTGGCACCGCCCTACTTTTTTTTGAGTATGCCAATTCTTTCAAATGGGAATAACAATAATATGTAACTTTCAGGTACCTCATTTCAGTTCTTATTGTTTAATAATAATATTATGAATTTAATATTTAATATGTAGATTACAATGTGTAACGTAACATACATGATCATATACATACGTTGTTTTTTTCCATTTTTGTTTTGATGCTTTCTATTGTGTGATTATTTTTTGTATAAAGTGCCTAAGATGACTATTAATATTCTTATAATAATTATCTATTTTATATGTATTCTCATGTACATGGATTCAGCTCAATTTTTTTATTTTTTATTTTATTTGTCTGCCGTGTAAAGCCGTCTTTAGTCAACGCTATTGTCGAATTAATATGTATGCTTTAATAGTTTTATATCTACATATATTAATATACTACTAGCAACAGACGAATTCTAATATTCATGCTTTTATTGAATATTCTGAATGAATAAATTGAATACTGAATACTGTCTTTTATAGTTTAAGATGTACCTATATTGTAGCCTACCTATATTGTACCTGTAGCATGTAAGAATCCCTGCAATAACCTCTCTAACTATGGAGTCTTAACTCATTATCGCAAAAGTAAAAGAACATAAATGTTCCCAGCGCCAGTCGCTTGTTGATCCCTTCCGATGGCGGCAAGTGTTGCACGCACGGACAAAACATGACAAAGTGGCCGAGAGAGCAAGCGGTGACTATCCTTTCACATCCCCCATCTCCACCCCTCCCCCCCCCCCTTGCCTACCCCCACCATCGCACACATGTAGCGGCCGCAAAAGAGGCGACAGTGTGGAAAAAAGCTGCACGCCCTTGTCGTTGATTAAAAACGTTTTCCAATTAAGTGCCTTCCCTCTCTCTTCCGCGTCTTCGCCCTTCGCCGCTCTTGATCTTGATTTTCCGCGGCGCCGCGCGGTCAACATCCCCGAAAGTGTCCGCCACAATGGACACCAATTCGAGACTCTTTTGTGGACATCCAATCGGTGCAATCGGTACTATTGAGTGTAATTGATAGGGCTGCTCGTTGCGGACTCGAATCTCAATCTAATTAACTATTTATTTCCTGAACGAGAAATTTCGCTAATGAGAACTTGACACTTTCTTGAACACTCACGGCCGGCGGACGAAACCGCTTGGGTTCCGTTACACAACCGCCTCGGGCGGCACGCTTCGTTTCTCGGCTAGCCTCCGGCGACTCGGCATTAATATTTCATTAAAATGTAATTTAAAATCAAATTTTCAAATTCTTTATTTTACAAAAAATCATAATATCAGTTATATAGCCGTATTCGGCCATAGCAATTGCATTCTAGATTCTTTGTTGGGGGTTTTGCTGGTGAGCCCTCAGGTGACTGATGTAGCCGATCTTGGCTTTGAATGTGCGTGCACATTTGGCGCAAGTCAAGACACCATCGACGTAATTATACTTTATGGCCGCCGGTGGTCGGGCCTTTAGCTCGTCGCGCTTGGCATCTAAGTCGAGCAGCCTCTTCTTTTCAAAATCATCTACATTGCCCTGCACTAGCAGTCTCCATCCTGGGCGATCTTTCGCTTTACTCTCCCACTGAGAGGGTTCAATGTTGCACCTTTTCATATGCCTCTTCTGAGTATCCTTGTATCTGAGGAGCTGGCCGCCTTGTTTCCGCTTGCCGTTCTTTAGTTCAGCGTAAAAGATACGCTTTGCCACTCTCTCATCAGGCATACGGGAGACATGTCCGCACCATCTCAGCTGTCGTCGCATCATGCATGCTTCTATTCCGCTGACTTTAGCGCGTCGAAGAACTTCCGTGTTCCTCACACGGTCCGACCACTTGATGTTCATTAAGTCGCGTAGGCATCGAAGGTGGAATTTGTCAAGTGCGCGAATGTACTTTCGGTATGGGCACCATGTCTCTGACGAGTAGAGGAGGTTTGGGAGGACGATCGCCATGTAGACAGACACTTTTTTTCCCAGCTTGATGTCGTGTGAGCTGAAGACTTTGCTACGGAGTTTACCGAAAGCTGCAGAAGCAGCTCCTATCCTCCCGTTCAGTTCAGAGTCAAGGTCACATTTTGCTGTTATAGTGCTACCAAGGTATTTGAATTTGTCCACTTGCTTCAGAGGAGTCTCTCCGAGCTTAATAGATATAGGTTCTTCATTAAGTGTGTTGGCCATCACTTCGGTTTTCTTCACACTGATTTTTAGGCCAAAGTTCTTACATGACACGTCGAGGTTAGTCATTAACCTTTGCAGGCCATCTGGGCTTTCGGCTACGAAGCATGATCATCGGCATACATTATATCCGTTATCGTGGGGTATGTAATATCAGTTACAAATAAATTAAACCTAACCTAACTGGATCGCACGAGACGTCCGCACTAAGATAGGCTCAGATTCGTATAATTAAGTACTCCCTAATGCTAAATAAAATAAAATACGCTGAAGAATGCCCTGAAAAATAAAATCAAGTAAACTAAAATTTTAGTAAAAAATAAAATTTCTAATAATCTTAAAAGGTATGTGATAATAATAATATAGAGAACAAAAAGCATGCTAATCATAAATATATGGTAGGTGAATAATAATGTGTTAGGAATGGTAAGTTAGCTAGGAATAAAGCAAATTAATTTTTCAGTTTCTTTCCTTCCCTGGGTGATCAACCAGTGGGTTAGTCTTTTTTTGTTTAATTATTTTTATATTTAAACCTTGAGTATAAATGCCGGGTATATCCTTAGTTTAATTGAACAACGACGGTGCCAAGTATATAAAATATCTCTGTGCATGGGTACTATTCAGTTTGGGCACTACATAATATTAGTGTAGCTTGTATATTTTATTTATTTATTTATTTTAAACAACGTGATTTACAGACGAATGGCTATAATATTCGGTATACAGTACAATAAAACGTGCAGGAAAAACAAGTTGAACCCATAGCCGTTGGCTCATCGCATACCTAGTTAAGCAAGAACGCCCGTATTTAGGGATGCTGATATTTAACTAAGCATATTGCGAGCTGACAGGTATGACGTTCGGTTATATAATTATTATTGGAATAAAGTTCAAAACATTCATTCTTGCATAATACAAATACACATACACACAAAGAGTTATACCAACATACAAAAAAAATAGTAGTAAGAAATTATTATTAAACCCAACACCTATATATAGTAATACATAAATACAATGAATAAATATCTAAAATAAATATACATACTAATATAAAATACTAATATACACAAAATGTACACAAATAAATTAAATTGAGATATTCACAATGTAATTTCGTCCAATAAGGCATCTGTGTACTAGATTTTTGTTTCTCAAGCCCAATATTTAAAGGATGATATTTGACTAGTGCGCCCACTGGTAGATTGATTTCAACTACAATCTTTTCAACTCTTGTCATAACCAAATGATTCCTGCATACCAAATTTCAGCTTCATCGGATTAAGCGTTTTGGCGCTATCGTGGAGGCATATATACATTACAGACACACACAGATAGACTTTAATCTGGTAATGTTCCTAATCTGATTAGAGATAATTTATGAAAATGTTCCAGTTTCCTGAGCCTGCAGCAGCAGATATATTATTAAATTAATACTAAAAAAAAAACACTAAAAACACGCTTTTATAAATGCACAAAGCCGGTCCAAACACTGCTCTGATAGGATATTCCGTCATGGAATGTCAGTGCCTATCTTCCGGCTTCATCATCAGACCTTGAAACATAATCGTGGTCAAAGTTCATTCCAAGACTTTTCTAACAAATCCAAATACAGCTATGATATGACGTTCCATCATGAAGTTCCAGTTCATATCTTCCGACTTTATCATCAGATCAGTTCGACAGTATTGTCATCAGAACTACATACAGCTGCCAATTTTCATGACGCTACGATCCTTGGAAAATGGTTAAATTAGTTACCTTAGATTCCATTACATAGTTAGTTACATACAGGTCGACCTAATAAAAGCGTGTTAAAAATATTACCTAATGCAAGGTTCTACTATGTGGCTAAACAAAAATGCTCCTATCTGAGATATTAAAGACCAGTGGCGTGCACGACATAGCAATATATAAGCACTTATTTGCAAAAAGTTGCTACATATTATACATTGTGAACTAGAAATAGACCGACAGATTTTAAGAGGTAATAGCTTTGGACAAGATCTACCGAATTACCAAAACATGTTTTCAGCAAAATCTCATAAGTCTCGTTATACTAGATTTTCTAAAAAATATTTTTTTCAATATTTTGAATGTCTTAAATATAGGAAGTCCTTTTATTGGTATTTTTTCCTTGAAAATATTCGTTAAAAGGTACACTATCCGACCCTATACTACTAAAAAAATAATTAAAAAACATTGGCGCGCTCGGTAATGATGGGCATTCATTCTAATTACGATTAATTTTAATTACTATACCCTTTTAAATACCATATACCTTTAATTTCTAGCATTTCTTCATAAAAAATCGTGATATCGTGACAGCCCCTTTTCTCCTTAAGATCTATCGTATTTTCATTAATCGAGATGAAAGCAATGAGGTTTTCCATTCTATTGTTTTATTTTATTACAAGCGCGGCGTGTAACCCATCACCTATCGACAGATTCCAGTCAATTAGTGCTTTTAATTAGAGAGGGCTTTTTGAGCGGCCCTTTCAGGGAAAAAAGGGGCAGAGTGCGGCGATTTATTCAGCGAAAGTCAACAATTCCTGGCAGCCATTGAATTAGAACAGAGAGCGCTCGAATGGGCCCCGATTAGTTCTTTATTGCTATTTATTGGCAAAACAAAGCGAGCTCGGAGGACACTCGCCGGGGCAGGGATGCCACAAACGAGCGAAATGGGTGTAAGTGTAGATGTGTGTGTGTGTGTGCAAGGGAGCTCAGCTGTAAAAGAATGTTGAATTGTACAGTGGAAATAGTGCTGTGATTATTGTTTTTGAAATTAAAATATAAATACCATTATTACGAGTATGTAGTTAATTTTCGCCACTAATTAACAATTACCAAGAAATTATTTAAACGTATTTTTAAGTGAAGCGCAAAAACTACATTGTAAATTAAAAAAAAACAATAACAAACTGGATAACAGACATATCTTCAAGAAAAATGAAATGGCCTACCCTTACCAAAACAAAGAACCTACCATTACATAAAATTTTTCATGATTAAAAAAGGCCATTTGTTTGGGAAAATATACAGATTTCTACAAATAAAACACCTAAATTAAGTCGCCCCGTAAATCCATGTATTGGTCTTCATGTAAAAAGTTGAGTTGTGTAAATAAATAAGCAAAAATTGTGAAGTAAAAAAAAATATTCAAAAATTACAAAACTCGGTGTGCGTTACGCCCGTTGTGCAAATAATATGGCCTGGCATTGAAGCTGAAATAAAACGAAAAGCCGCATGGAAATGTTGGTGCTTGAAATATTAGTTCATTATCCAATTATATGTAGCTATACTTATATGGACCGACAGTAGGGCGGTGTCGACTATAACGGGCGTACCCATCATTCTTTCAGCTGTCGGATGAGCGTAGAAGACAGAGACAACACAATCTACTGTCCAGCTCCGCCAAGCCCGTTAGAGGCCAACGCCTTAAGGCAAGGCACCAGGATAGGTACCCAGCGAGCGGCCTTGCTCCCTAACTATCAGTTTTGTAGGAACAACTCCATCTGGAATTAACCTTCAGGATACCTCCGTCCTCCCGACTGGTTTGAATTTATCGCGGACCTGGGCGTCCTTTGCCTGTACTGCCACACGGGGTCGGGTGGCCCAAGGCTTAAGAGTGGTATAACAGGTCAACATTAACCCCCGCTGCTTAGGAGACAGTATATTTCTATAGTCTCCAGACTTCTTCACTGAGAAAACGAACGCTTAACCGAGTGCGATTTTAGCTCGGTTAAAAAAAAAAGGTTAAAAATAACCAATCAAAGGTTAAAATTAACCAATGTACCGTTGTTAAAAAGTACCAAGTTGGAACTGTTACAGGGAGTGGGTTAATAATAACACACCGATTGGTTGTTGTAGCCGAGTTAAATCGGTTACAATTAACAAACGACTCTGTAGATATTAAAGTCACGTCTTGGCTGTTTGTAACTGCGCTGCTCGGTTGAAAGTAATTGCGCGGCTCTATTGAAAACAACAGAACGGCTCGGGTAATTTTAACCGATTTCTCGTTTATTTTCAACGGAATGGCCGAAACGGTTGAAAGTAATCGAGCAGGTTGGTAGTAATCAACCAAATGGCTCTGTTGTTATTAACCGAGTCACTCTTTTGAAAACAACCTTACCTGATCGGTTAAATTCAACAGAGTGAGTCTGTTAAAAACAACCGAGTCGCATGGTTATCAATAACCGAGCGGATCTGTTGAAAACAACCACTTAGGTGGTTCGGTTATTTTTAACCGATCACTCGTTTGTTTTTAACAGAGTGGCTCAGCTGTTAAAAATAACCGAGATGGTGGAGTATTTTTAACCGACCACTCATTTGTTTTTAACAGTGTCTTGGCTCTGTTGAAATAACCACCGAGCGGGTTGCTTATTTTTAACCGACGGCTTATTTGTTTTTAACAGAGTGGCTCTGCTCTGTTGAAAATAACCGAGCGGGTTGGTTATTTTTAACCAATCACTCGTTTGTTTTTAACAGAATGGCTCGGCTCTGTTGAAATTAACCGAGCGGGTTGCTTATTTTTAACCGACCACTTGTTTGTTTTTAACAGAGTGGCTCGGCTCTGTTAAAAATAACCGAGCGGGTTGGTTATTTTTAACCGACCACTTGTTTGTTTTTAACAGAGTGGCTCGGCTCTGTTAAAAATAACCGAGCGGGTTGGTTATTTTTAACCGACCACTCGTTTGTTTTTAACAGAATGGCTAGGCTCTGTTGAAATTAACCGAGCGGGTTGGTTATTTTTAACCGACCACTCGTTTGTTTTTAACAGAATGGCTCGGCTCTGTTGAAATTAACCGAGCGGGTTGCTTATTTTTAACCGACCACTCTGGCTCCATTGAAAACAACCAAGTCACTCGTTTGAAAACAACGGATTGCTTGGTTGATTTTAACAGAGTAGTACGAGCTTAATAATATGGTTCTTTGCAGAAGCCGCCATTGCAGTTTTGTCAGTGCATCGTATAGGTGGTAGTTTCAGTTGTTTCGTTGTTTTATGCCGTCTTCTAAATTATTATCAAATTAATTCCAAAAACGACCTGGCAGAAATGTATCGTCAATCAGTGATTGCCATAAAATAACAAAAAGAAGACTTGCAAGCCTGGGCATTTGACAGTTCCGTTCCGCTTTTTATGTTTCACCGCGGCCAGTCGCGGCGTCATCATAGTAAGTACTTTGCGAACTGTGTACCTATTCATAGTTATTATATTGCGTACGAAAGGTGATAAAAACAAAGTGCATTCTGATCTGAAACATTTCGGAATTGTGAGTTTCGTGCCGAATCAAGTCAGATTGAGATCAAAATGGCGGATGATGACGTCGCCATTCTTCTACGCGAATGGGGACTTGAACAATACATCGACAAATTTAATGGTGAGTGGTTGCCTAAACTAAATTTAATCTAAATATTTATTATGTCACCCCTAAGCTGAAAATGCGGATTGCGGCCAGCATCGTGGGACAATCGATAGGCTCTAGCTAGTGTATTAAAGCTATTTCGGAAAAATGGCGCATTGCACATGACACGGACAATAATTTTGGATGATACGAGTGATTTTTATCAATGTGGGCGTTGATTTTTAATCCTAAATACCGCACATAAAAATCATATGTTTTTATTATGGATAATTGCTCAATCCTGTTATAATTTTCTATTCATAATAATCAGTACTTAGGTATACTTATTTTTTTTTTATTGTTACAGAAAATCAAATAACGTCATTTTCATTGGCATTATTGGGGCCACTAGAAATAAAAGAATTAATTCCCTTAGTTGGACATCGAGCAATATTGATCAAAAACTTGGAAGGATGGCGAAGATCTATGCATCCAGAGGCGGAAAGCATTAACGTGAGTGGTTTTGCATAATAAATAAATATATAAAATTAGCCACAGTGGCAGCGAAACGGCTAAATACTAACAACATTAACGTTTTTTTACAGATATTTGAAGTTCAATCACCGGCCCCCCAAAATGTTAGTTTTTCATTAACTGACTTATTGGACTTGAACAAATCCCAACCATCGACCCCAGAAATCGGAACTTCGGGTACGTCTCTACTACATAAAACCACACTATCAGCGTCGACATCAAGGCAGTCAATCGAACTTCCATCTAGCATCTGGCGAATCACCGCACCAAAATACCAAGGTTCGTGTTGTCCATTTTTTATACGACATAGGTACCTAACTTAATTTTAATTTTGTGTATATCTATACTTTTTTATAGACCCTAAATCAACTTCTTGAAAGCACTTTAGAAGGCAGGGGTTTGCTCACGTTGTGTGGTCAAAATACTCCATTGGACAACAAGGCAAGACTTCATTTGGTACGAATTATTTCGACGTCAATTTTATTACAAGATCCAGAAGTTCATGTAACTGCTAAAGTCTACGGCAAGTGGGCATATGAAATTGTGCAGTTATTCCCAGCTGAAAAAAAAAACAGTCTATTTTCACTTCAAAATAGTTGAATCTGGGTACGGCATAACCAACAGATTGGGAGGAAAATTGCCTGACCAAGTGCACAATTTAAAGAGGAAATACAGACAAACTGGTATAATAGCAAGACGAGAGCGGTCAAGATCGTCATCCGTATCGTCGAGGACTTCAACTCAATCCCAGCCGGAAAGTATAGAACGTCACTCACGCCTACCAGAACATTTAGAAAAAAAAACAGAGGACGAAGATTTAGTCGAAGACAATATTCTTTGGCTGAAAAATTCTAGCAACCCCTGGGTGACGGTGGAAGACAAGTGGAAGAAAACGACATGGACCAGGTTACAACAATTGGCTTTAAACAATTCGATACAGAAATATTTTGACGATTTTCCTGCACTACAGAAACCTCTCGGTTATGTTCTTGTAAGTATGAAATTGTATTGTAATATCTCAGATATTATTTTCTCGTCTACAATAATTACTTTTTGCAGCTGGAAAACGACTTTGAGTCTATCTACGCTGGCAACACAAGAAGTTTGGTAGAAGGTTTCCCTGTTCATAAAAAAAAACTCTTCGATTTGGCGGCCAAACGATCCTCCGGTAGAGACAAATACCTGCAGCATCTTCTATCCCTGGCAGATGGTAGGTTTGTTTTATTCCTTGTACTGCAAATAGGATTCTATTTAATATAATATTCATATCATTCGTAGTGGCGTCTTGCGAAAGTTGAGGTCTCCACATAGAGTCTTCAGTGATGCTCTCTAAACTACATACGATTCTACATTTTAATTTTTCAGCTGTTGAAGAAACGTCAAACATTGCAGGGCTTCTTCTCATTCCTTCGCTTTTGTCAGTCTCCACCTTGCGTCTCAAGGGATGCATCAAGAAAGTGTGGCGGCCATCGAAATCAGAAGTGCGAGAAGGTTTCGTGATACACGTCAACAGCGATGCAGAGATAAAGCAGGTGCTCGAAGACAGACGTAAGAAATTGTCAAATTTTGGTCTCACTCTCCAACCTCTCGTGGTCATAGTAGGTCCAACGCTCGGCGAAATTTCTTCATATATAATCGTCATCAATAATGCTATGTATTTATTGCCCAACATTTTGTCCGCTATTGATGTCTGTTTTAAATGTATATGGGCCATAAATGCTAAATATGCAGCAGAGTGTCACTGTACTTGGATGTTCATTCAACGAGCTTTTTACAAACTAGTAACGAGTAACGATAGGGAATCAACAGCGGCAAATACTCTGCTTGCAGATATTGGCATGTTGGATTAATACTTATATACTTATGGTGTTCCGCATCTTATCAACAAACTTTTGTTGTGGTTTTTATTTCATTATGGTTTTATGTTTCTTATGTGGTTTTATCTCCAACGATTTAAAATGTCTGAGACATCACTTTAAATTCGCGCACTCTGGCCACAATTTTACGAATTTCAAATGCATGGAAGCAGATTGTAGGCGGTCTTTTCACATTTTCAGTTCATTTAGTAGGCACGTCCTTAGAGAACACATGTCTAAGAGTAATGAGCGAACCCGCAGTTTAAATAATCAATTAGAACAAAACGACTATGTAAATATCGATAATACGCCCAAAAGTCCCATAATAAATTTGTTACAGCAAGATCCTAACAGAATGTCAGGGAGGACAGTTGAAGAATTGCTATCGATTTTCATTGCATCTCTTTATGGCAATGTACTATTGCCTAGAAATACAGTACAGCAAGTAGTAAATGGCTTGCGTGATTTTTTCCTTTCAGTTGTCCCAAATATTGAAAATTGTATTATTGAAAATTCTGTCGATACCTCGATATCCGCTGAAAATAGGTCAAAAGCTTTAGTCGAAGCACTCATACCTACAATCATTTCTCCGTTGGAAAGATTCACCACAGAACGCAAAAGGATGAACTATTTTAATGAACTAGGGTCCTATATTCGACCTCAACCAATTGTCATCGGTCAGCGATTCGATAGAGTTAAAAAACAAGGCATAAAACGATTTCAACCCATTACATGCGAAGAACATTTCATTCCTCTTCGAGAAGTATTTAAGAATTTTTTTTCTCTTGACAGCATACTATACGATACATTACATTACATGGACAGTCTTAAATCTAAGCAAGTTGCAGAAAATTTTATCCAAGGCTCATTTTGGAAAAGCAGAATGGCGCAGCATTCAGATCGAATAGTTTTACCGTTATTTCTTTACTTCGATGACTTTGAAGTAGGAAATGTTCTTGGCAGTCACGCCGGTATTCATAAATTGGGGGCAGTATATATTTCAATTCCGTGCCTTCCACCTTGGCGTTCATCGATGCTATCTAATATTTTCCTTGCTCTGCTGTTTCATTCATCTGATAGAGTAGCTTTCGGTAACCGAGTTATATTTCGACCAGTTATTGATGAGTTAAATTTCCTTAGTGAAAGAGGTGTACACTTAGAAATTCCAACCTTCAAAGGTGTTGTTTATTTTGAACTTGCTTTAATTCTTGGAGACAATTTAGGAATTCACTCATTAACAGGTTTTATTGAGAGTTTCTCAGCAAATTTTAGCTGCAGAGTGTGTAAAGTCTCAAAGGGAATATTAAAACAACAGTGCTATGAAGATGTAACACTGCTTAGAGATGCCGATTGCTATAAAGCTGATTTGAATTTGAACAATGCATCTTTAACTGGCATCAAAGATAGGTGTGTTTGGCTTGATGTTAAATCATTTGACTTGTTCCAGCAGATAGGAGCTGATGTCATGCATGATGTATTAGAGGGTGTAGCAAAATACATTTTGTGTTTCATACTATTAGAGTATACCCAAACGTACAAATTATTGTCATTATCAGTTTTTAACAACAAACTTTCAAATTTTGACTTCGGGCCGGATAACAAAAATAAGCCATGCTCAATAGAAAAAGAGCACATAAGTCGCGGAAGCTTGCGTCTATCTTCTGCAGAGATGTTGACGCTCTTACGGTTTTTTGGAATTATTATAGGGGACTTTGTCCCAAGGGATAATGTTATTTGGAGTATGTACATAACATTGAGGAAACTTCTTGACATTCTTCTCAGCACAAGCATTTCTGTGGGTACTGAAGATTTATTACAAACTTTGGTGGCAGAACTAAATGAATTGTACCTCAAATTGACCAAAGATACTCTTAAACCAAAATTTCATAATCTCGTCCATTATCACTCTTATCTAAAGAAATATGGTCCGATTTCCCATTTGTGGTCAATGAGATTTGAAGCTAAACATTCAAAATGGCAGCTAGAACGTCGTGTAGCCGTGTCAATATTACTTTAACTCTAGCAATGAAACATCAACTTCAGCTAAATGAACTTTTCGTTAGGGGTAATCTTAGCACCTTACTAGTTACGGGACCAAAACGAAGATTGCCATTGTCGAACCTTACAAGTCTGCGGTCACATTTACCGTTGGATCAAATGAAGTCTTTGTCCGAAGTGAATTGGGCGATGATGTCTTCTATACGTTATGAAATAGGATCAATATTAGCAACCGGTTTATGCCAGGATAAATATCTTTACTGCTTTATAATTGTTCAAAATATTTATGTATATGGCGATAATGTCCTAATCTTTGCTGGTAATATGTTGGACACTTTAGGTTTTGATGAACATTACTTTGCATATGAGATTGATATTCCTATAATCGAACGGCCTATTGCCATATTTCACGAATCTTTGCTTTCGCCCATTCCAAATGTGAAAACTTATTCATTAACTGGTAAAAAATATGTAGTTTTAAGGAGCCCTTTGTGAATTCATAATAAAGAGAATTTGTTTTTAAATTTAACGCTGAATTTTGGCTTTTGTTTCTAGAGAATTCCCGAAGAAAACCCATGTTTGCAGCTTTTAACTGAATTTCTTACTTTGAAAACCGCAGAACTGCAGATTTCGAGGTTTGGCACTTGAGACGTTGTACTTATATGAATGATCAAGTTTTAATGAAAACCACTGTCAGACTGCAGTTCTCTTATACAGGTAGAGTTTTGATTTTGGCACTGTAGGAATACCCGGTGGCATAGTGGTTAGGTCGCCTGATCTTACATTGTAAGGTTCCGGGTTCGATTCCCGCCTGGGTCACCACTTTCCGTTTGATAATATTAAAAGAATTGCATTTAAATTCTGTTGATACAAGTAATAACAAGACACACATGTTACACGCACATATACATATAAACACTTCATAGTGGGGTTGGTTGTAAGAGATTTTCTTATGATAATAAACCCGCCCATTGTGAAATTTCACAAAAAAGAGTAGAAGCATCCGAAACCACTGATGATAGAGAAAAAATATAGAAAGGAGTATCGGAGTCTCGGGTTTTGTAGTTACGAAAATTTCATTTAATAGTTTTCAATTAAAATTTCAATTAAAATTTAAATCAAAATTTCAATAATGGTATTTACTTTCCTGTAAAATCACAATGCGTAGATAGGTATGTGTCTTGACAATGAATCTTAAAAATGGAACAAAGCGAAGGTGAATGTCATTTTCTTGACGTTCATGTCGAATTAATTAACCCCTCAAATGTGAGGCGTCCCTTAAGGGATGCCTTGGCAAAATGTATACAAAATGTATATAAATTTATATAAATGTAAATATAAATGTAAATGTGCTCCGCTTTATAGTAATCCGCTCTATAGTAATGCTATAGCTCTATAGTAAACCCCGCTCTATGTAAATGTAAATGTAAATGTAAATATAAATTTATATACATTTTGCCGTAGGCAACCCGAGCTAATCGCCATTCATTTGAGGGGTTAAACAACCAAAGCAGCAACTGACTATGATATTTTGTAAATATAACATACTTATCGCTTGCACTTGCAATTTTACAAAAAAGACTTTCATGAAAACTATAAATGCAATTTTTCATAACTCCAAAATCGGTTGCAAGACTTTTTCCCACAATTTTATTTCCCCATAAGTTTGCTAAATTCAAAACACAACTACAGTCTGATAGTGGTTTTCATTTGATCGTCGATATAAATACACTTCCTAACTGCCAAAAGAGATGCTTTGTAACCCACAGTTCTGTAGCTTACAAAGCATCTCTTTGTAAGTACATAGAAGCGTATATATGAAACGGTAAAAGGAACCGCAATCAGGACCTCAACTAGCTTTTTCTGGAATTCTCACATTTTTTGTTTGTAATAAATAATGTAAATAATTGTTATAATTGTAATAAATAATTGTAAATAATGACAATGAATCTCGTATGTTTACGCACGTCTACATTCAAAGGGCAAAAAAATATTAGATAATTGTATTGTGATTAAACTAAATTTTATTGTGATTTATTTTATATACTTGTATTGGGCTCACACTAAACTTTATTGTGATTTATTTAAATATATTTACAATTTCTGTTAATAAACGTGGTTAATATGTGAAAACAATATTTGTAAATTTAAATTACATTTCAATAAACGCTTCATCTTACAGAATTATGTAATTTGTGTTTTCTTTCATAGCGTATTATATATACTATACACTTTATTGCAACAGGTCACCTGCATCACTGCTGTCACTGATTAACCTGGTTCCAGTAGCTGCTTATCACTCGGTTGCTAACTGGGTGCCCTGTCGATTCCTGTATCTTTGTGGAGGTGTTTCTACAGTAATATAGATAAACCTCTTAAATGATGTAGAAATCGAAAGGCCATCCCGTAAGCAGATGTGAGGTACTTACTTTTAACCGATTGGGTTAGTTACGTTTAACCGAGTAGGTTGGTAAAATTTAGCCGAGCAGGCCGGTTACTTTTAACCTAGTTGGCTAGGTTACTTTTAACCAGAAGGTCGGTTATTTTTAACCAAGTTGGCTAGGTTACTTTTAACCGTGAAGGTCGGTTATTTTTAACCAAGTTGGCTAGGTTACTTTTAACCGAGAAGGTCGGTTATTTTTAACCAAGTTGACTAGGTTACTTTTAACAGAGTATGTCGGAAACTTTTAACCGTGTAGGTCGGTTACTTTCAACCGAGTAGGTTTGTTAAATTTAACCGAGTAGGTTGGCAACATTAAGCCAATCAGGTCGGTTATCTTTAACAAAGTACGTTTGTAAGAATTAGCCAAGCAGTTCGGCTAATTTCAACCGAGTAGGTTAGTTACGTATAACCAAGTACGTTTGTAAGATTTAGCCAAGCAGTTCGGCTAATTTCAACCGAGTAGGTTAGTTACGTTTAACCAAGTAGATTGGCAATATTTAACCGAGCAGGTTGGCCATATTTAACTGGGCAGGCCGGTTAATTTTAACCGAGTAGGTTATTATTTATAACCAAGCAAGTTTGCAATATTTAACCAAGTAGATTAGTTACTTTAAACCAAGTAGGTTGGCTACCATAACCGACCATTGAAGGTCATCAAGTAACAGAGTAGGTGGGTTAATTTTAACCGAGTGTATTTAACCAAATTGAGTTGGTTATTATTAGCAACGGAGGTTGCAGGTGCTATATTAACAGTATGACTTAGTTGTTTTTAGCAGTAAATTGGTTGTTTTTAGCGTAGACGTTTTCTCAGTGTTGATTAATTAGTCAGAGTGCACAACCGCGTGGCGTCGCCGAACGATGCGCAAACCGTCCCGTAGGGCCAGGATGCAATCTCACCAGGAGAAACTGGTCCACTATCCGCAAGGCCTGAGACGCGAGGGTCTTACTCGAGGTAGCCTTCCGCACGTGGAGGCTTCTGAACTAGGAGCTGAATCATGAGTTGAGCCGATCCGAGAACAACATGGATCTTATGGCCCAAGCTACACGAAACTATTCGCTACCAATGGAGCGACACTCATATGTAGGTTTCACTGCACTAATATTTACGTATTTGTTTTATTTTAGTAGCGAACCAAATCCTATAAAACTCTTGTCCTGCCGATGCGCAAAAGCAGAAAATTCCACCTTTGCGCCATTTTGACAACCAATATTTCTAACCACTGGATTTTGACTGAGAGCTGCAGCAAGAAAGAAGAAGAATATTAAATAACGAAATAAAATATGTAATTTATGCAAAAAATCCAAAAATAACAAATTGCATACATTGTTTCATTGTTTATTTAGAGTAATCTAATATATTTTTTTGTGACACAGAAACACTTAATGGACTTTGTTGTGAGATAATTGTCAATTGTATTTCTAGATTGTAATTTTTAGAGACAAAAAAATATATATCAATTATTATTATTAGGTCAAAATCAAGGAGTAACTAGGAAACATTCGGGAATAATGTATAAACTGCACAGACAAGGATTTTTGTTACAACTTGTTTTTATGAATATAGTTACGTAAGTATGTATATGTCTGTACGTATAGGTCAATATTGTTAATCAATTTCAACTCCCTTTTACACAGTTCTCTAGTGCAATAGAAAAATCAAATAACATTATCATTTTTAATTGGCTAGCAAAGGTCTCTACCTGTCTCTAGTATGTATATGTCTCTACATTATGACAACTAGAGCTGTCAACTACAACGGGCGAACCCATCACCTCAGGAAGTTTTAACGATATTAGATCGTTCTGTCTCTCGTGAGGTGAGGGCGGACGAAAAACAATCCACTGTACGCTTACGCCACTCGCCCGTCAGAGGCCAATGCCTTACAGCGAGGCACCGGAAACGATACCCAGTGGGCAGCCTCGTCCCCTGACGAGGATATATATACCGCCTGCCTCCTGACTGGTTATAGGATCGAGGTCGCTTGCGCGGTGTCTACCAAAACTATCGCGAACCACGGCATCCTTTGCCCGGCTGATTCACCCGGGACCGGGTGGCCGAATGGAATCAATCAATCAATATCAGTCGACGAGCCCTGATAGGGGCCCGTGACGTCTTCCACTATTCGCTCTGTTAGGTGGAGCTTCTCGTGAGCCGGGCCCATCGACCCGGCTTTCATTTGGTCTTCACAGGGCTTGCTGGCCCTGTGGCAGGTATCTTAATTGGACGCCTGACGGATCAGTCGTCTTATGGTGATAGGATGATACGGGAGTGTGTACATGGCATCTTCTGAGGCGATGACTGCTGTGCTGCAGTACCCGCGCTGGTGGTCCGCTAGTCTAGCAGACTGCGCGGGTACGGCTTCCGGACATCTGGCGGTCTGGTGTGCAGCGGAGCGAGCTGACGAATGTGCTCGTGCGGCGAGGTGTCGGCCCTCTGGTACATGGCACGCGCGAGGCGCTTCACGTAATCCTCCACGGACTCTTTCTCTCTAAAGTCGCGTTCCAGAGTAGCGTTTCTGACGTACCATGGGGCTCCCGAAACTTTTCTCAACCCCACATTCATCAGCCGCTGGATATTTGTCCGCTGTGACGTCGATATGAGGTGGTACCAGGCCGGTGCCGCGTACGTGAGTTTTGTTCTCACGTACATCTTCAGCATCAGCAGTCGTGTCTTCGCCGGAATCGCGGCCGAGCGAAGCATGGGCAGCAGCGCATAGAAGGCGGATTTCGAAGCGGCGACCGTCGCTTTCGCGTGATGCGAGAAGTTGAGGCGACGATCAATATGCACCCCGAGGTACTTGACCGTGTTTTTCCACGGTACCGGGGTGCCGTCAAGTTTCATTGGCTCTGGATAGGCTTTAAGTGAGCCGGTGATGATAGCCTCGGACTTGGCCGCGTTGACGACAATCCGCCACTTCCTTAGCCATTCTGGCATAAGGTCTAATTGCTGCTGTAGTTTCTTGGCCGCGAGCTTGATGTTCATTGAAGATGCCATGTACATTGCGTCATCTGCAAATAGCGCCAGCTCCGCGTCGGCGCTGAGCGGTATGTCGTTCGTGTAGACTCCGTATAGCGCCGGCGATAGGCAGCTTCCTTGCGGGACTCCCGCCGCGATGGGTCTAATTGTTGACTGATTGCCCTCCACCGCGACGTAGAATCCTCTTCCGGAGAGGAAGGAAGCCACCACGTTTCGGAGCAGGCGCGGTGTCGTTGTCTGAGTCGCCAGCTTGTATCGGAGGCCCTCGTGCCAGACTCGGTCGAACGCCTTTTCGACGTCCAGGAAGACGGCTGCCGAGTGCAGGTGTTTGTTGTAGGACTCCGTAAGGCGGTGTACTACCCGCGTAAGTTGCAGGGTAGTCGAGTGGCCCGTACGGAATCCGTACTGCTCGGCGCGCGGGGCGAGGTGCGGCGTGAGTCGCGCCAGTACGCATCGCTCGAAGACCATCGCAAGAGTGGGCAGCAGCGAAATCGGTCGATAGTTGCCCGGCTGCCGCAGGTCTTTGCGAGGTTTCGGCAGCATTATCACCTTGGCCGTCTTCCACTTCTCAGGAAAGTGACCGAGTCTGATGCAGGAATTGAGAAGCCCTGCAAGGGCCGGGAGCTGGCGACGCGGTAGTCTTCTTAAAGCACCGCTACCGATGCCATCGGGGCCGGGTGCCTTCTTTAGCTTGAGCTGCTGGATTCGGCGCTGGAGCTCCGCTGGAGATATCGGCGAAATCTCTTCGCTGGGCTCCGGCTGGGTTTTCTCGTCCATTGCGAGGAAGTCGCGAACCGACAACCTAACAGTGTTCCGGGTCCTCGACCTCGTGTGGAACGAAGGTCTTCTCCAAGTGGTCCGCAAAGAGAGTCGCTCTGTCCTCGGCGACGTAGCGGAGGTTCCCGGTCGAATCCAGTAGTGGCCGCGCTGGTTCAGCCGTACACATCAGGCGTCGATTTAGCCTGTAGATGGAGGGCATATCGTCGCTAATAGAGTCGAGGAATTGTTCCCACGACTCGGATGTGTGGGTCTGCAGCTCTTCTCGCAGGTTATCGTTAGCCTCATCTAAGCGTTGCTTCGCTTTTGGGCACCGAGTTGTAGCCCAAAAGCGATGCAGGCGTCGTTTTTCACGCAGTTTGTCCCGCAGTCGTTGCGGGAGGCGCGGACGTGTAGCACTCGCCTCTAGCGTCGACGAGCTGGCTTCCAGCGCGGTCTTGATAGCTTCTTGGAGATTGGCCACCCGACTCTCAATGTCCCCGATGGTGACTGGTGTCTTATAGCTGATGACCGCTTTCTCCATCAGTTTGCCATACTTCACCCAGTCAACGCGGCGGCGCTCTTTTTTGTGACTCGCTGTAGCCACGTCCGTCTGTACTTCCAGGAGAACTGGCAGGTGATCCGACTGAAGCTCGTAGATAACCTCCTGCACGTAGGTAAATGTCACGTTGTGCAGGAGGGCGACATCGAGTACCTCTGATGAGTAGCTTGGCACGTTTGGAACGCGAGTGTGCTGTTCCGGCCCGGCGACCGTAAAGCCTGTTTTCTCGGCGTGGTTAAGCAACAGCACACCGTTTACGTTGGTGCGCGTCGAATTCCACGCCGGATGCTTGCAGTTGAGGTCGCCGGCTACTATCGTCGGCATCTTTGGGTGTAGGAGTTTGTCGATGTCGCCAGTCTCCAGTCGGTTGTTGGGCGGTTTGTAGACTGCAAGAATTCGCATATCTACTCCGCCGGCTCTCAGCTGAATGCCCGTTGCGTACAGCGAGTCCAGCTGCGGCAAGTCAATCTGTTGGTGGAGCATCGTCCTCCTCACGAAGACGGCTGTGCGCCTGTACGCGCGACCTTCTGTCGTCGCGTTGTCCGTCCGGTACACGATGTAGTTGGGCACTCGTACCGAGACGGACTTCAGGAGCTTCGTTTCCGATACTAGGAGGACGTCAACCTGCTGCTCCTGCAGGAAGGCTCGCACCGTTGGGAGCTTCTTTTTAATGCCGTCCGCATTCCAGTGAACGATCCTCAGTGGCCTGCTGAGGCAGGAGGCGTTGCTGTGCACTGTAGGACGGACGACGGCCCAGCTAGGCGCTGCAGGGTGCGCGACAGAATTGTGATGGCTTCCGCTGGATTCATCATCATGTCGTTGACCAGTTCCAGCAGGTCTGCCACCGTGATTTTTAGCTCTTCTTGCGTAGCAGAGCGAATCACGTGCGGTTGGAAGCGAGGGGGCGGGGGGGTCGCCTCCGTGGTGATCTTCACCTCCTCTTTTTGAGGAGAGGGTTTCTTCGGCCACTTCGAGCGCCGCCGATTCACCTTCCACTCCACAGCTGCCTGCTGCGGGGCGGTTACCGGCGTCGATTTCTGTCTCCACGATAGTGGGGCAGCTTGACTCACCACCGGCGTTTGGTTCTGGGCGCGTCGTTGTGGCTGAGGGGCTGTGGCTGTGGCAGGATGGGGCCTCGACTGCGGTCTTTCCGGTTTTCGTGGCGACGGTCGTGGAGGTGTCGTAGGCGGGGGCGCAGCGGTCGCTGTCGCGGTCGCGGCGCTCGGCGTGGCACCTCGCAGCGACGCTTTCGGACGGGAAGCCGCTGCAGCACGCGGTGCACCCTGTTGTTGCCGCGACGACTGGCGGATTTCCGCCAGAAAACTGGGGCACCTCCGGTTGTTCGCCGGATGGCCTTGCCCACAGTTGCCGCACGTTGCCTGGACTGTCTTCGGCCTTGGGCAGTCTTTCGCAGCATGTTCCTCGCCGCAGCAGACACATACTTGGGGCCGATGGCAATTGTGGCTGCTGTGGCGGAATCGCTGGCAACGGTGACACTGCTTCGGGCCTTTCCGTCCTTTCCAGGCCTCCACTGTCACTTTGACAAAGTATATATCCGTCAGGTTGTATACTTCGCGCCAGCGCTCTGACTTCCTGAGCACGACATGAAAAAGGGCTCGCCGCCCTCCGTGAATACGTTTTACGTATTTGGCTTCAAAGCCGCGCTCTTCTAGGCCGGATATGACCTCCTCACTGGTTGTTGTTTCTGGGAGGCCTCGAATAGCAATTTTAGCGTCTATTCCTGCCGGTGCGGTGTACGTGTGCCACGCTATCGCCGGTCCCAGTCCGTGAAGATAATCTTGGATGACGCGGTACTCTGCGTCATCCGCCGGGAGGAATCGGAATCCTCCGTTCCCAATCGGCTGTGAGTTGGGCACTCTCCCCAGCCTGGATTTGATTGCCTGGAGGTGAGATGGCCACCTCTCCAATTTTTCCACTATTATTGGCTGAGTACGCGGCTTCGGCTTTGGTGTTTGCGGAGCCTGTGCTGGAGGCGTCAGTGCGCGCGGGAGCGGCAAAGGAGACTTTCTAGCTGCTAATTCGGCGTAAGTAGGCCCCACCGCCAGCTCGCTCCTCGCATCCTCGTCGTCCGAAGACGGAAGCGTATGAAGAGCTTCGCCGTCAGAGCCGAAAGAGTCGGCTCGACGGCGTTGCGAGTCCCGTTCAAGCTCTGCCCCGGGTGAGGCGGGGTCCCTGCCTCGTTTCCTGGGTGTTGCTGGCAGTATTTGCGGCATATCATAGGCCGCTGTGGCTTCGATGGAGTCTTTGGAGGACTGCATTGTCACTATCACTTGTCACTATGAGCAAAAAACAAGCAAAATGCAATAGCTTAAAAAGTCCCTGGCTCGTACACCTTATTTATATCACTACTGAAAACGCGTACGAACCGATTGCTTAGGCGGGCCGGAGAAAATCGACGGCGCGGGGTTAATACTGAATGAACTGGAGCAACGCTACAACAGTATCAAACACGAGAGCGGTATGGCGCGCGGCGGTAAGATAAATTAGTCGCGGCGCGAGCGGAGCGGACGACCGTACGGTGCGAGCGCGCGGCAGCGAATGATGGCCGAATGGTCGTTTCAAGAGCAGTTGCCGTAAGGTTAAAAACTACCCCCGCTCTATAGGAAACGTTACTGTTTCCAGACTCCCCGGCTGTTAGTCGAAATAAACAATCGATTGGCTGACGCCGCACTGTGGGCAAACCGTCTAGGAGCGCCTGAAGGTTGACTTCTAGGGGAGACTGGCCCACAGGCCAGCGTCCTTCCCTGGATCGCACTTCTGCGTTGACCTATGCGACCCTATACAACGGGGTATTAGTGGCCAAACTGCAACAGGGACCATTATGACAGATGTTTATTACATTTTATCCTCATCCTAATCAGGGATTTCATACTGAACGAAGACACGAGGAATCGCCAAGGTTTGGAAGACCAGCTGAGTTATTCGTGGAGAATAACAGCTCTTAGCCTCTTGCCATAACACCCTTTTCGATTTGTCTCTATCAAAAAGGCAGTGTTGCCTTTTTGTTGCCACTCATAAAATCGCTGAAAATCTTTCGTCTCAGCTACTTCAGTTTCAGAGAAGAAAAGACGTCGCTCGCTCGGCCACAATACAGATGTATATCTCGACCGGCAGACGTGTGCGGCTATTGTTAATTCCAATCTCCCTCGGACGGTAATTGATGTAAGTTTTGCGGCATTTGCGGTCTTTTGTCAGTTTCTGCTTGGCTGAATAATTGAATATCCATTATTGGTAAAATTAATTTTAGCCGTATTTATCACAATCATCTACTATTCGACTGCTGAATCAGAATCAGAATTCATTTAATTGCCTGTTTCGTGTTATAAGTTTGTGCATGCACTTGGGTGTGTCAGCTAACTACGAACGTCACCAGTAGATGCGCAAACATTCTGAGTGGTGCCTCCATGAGAGAAGATGTTAGTCCCGCAGGTTTATTCGCTTGTTAGTCTGATTTTACTATGTTCTTACGATCTAAGTTATATATACAACTTACGAGCTATGTTAGCTACGATCTACGTTATATGTACAACTTTTTTATTTATTTAAATTTAAATTTTATTTTAGTACACTTTTGGCACTCGCGCACTTGGGTCTTTAGATGAGTCGCTGTCGGGGAGCGGTGGGTCGTTTGCTGACCTGCCGGACGTAGGCCTCTTCGCAACCACATTCACTGGGAAAAATATTGGATTGATTCTCATATTTCCATTTTGTTATTACGATTTTATACAGAATAACGATGTTTCAATCGTAATTTGGTTGAATTACAAGGAATTTTGTTGAAACTTCATTACTCGATTATATATATCAACATTTTCGTACTGTTATTACAGAAATAACAGTATACTGTAGTGTCAACATGATTCATTTCTCTGATTATATCCATACGTATCCTACTACATGCTGTCATGTTTGAAGCGAGATCCCAAGGTCACGACGTAATAAAATAATATTATGTTCTAAAATTATAGCACGGTAACTACCGTCACGCCAACACCGTTACGCGTCATGTTAATTCATACATATGGACCACATGTCCGAGTTATATCCGTAATTTGATCATTGATCTCGAATGTTATTATAATCATTGATTATTCTGCAACTCTGGAATATGACAAGAACTGCCCAGTTTATGGTTGGCAAAAGCCATGACTATTGCCTTATTGACCATTGCATTCGCTGTAATTCTCCATTAGCTAGCCGATAGTGTGATCAACCTACAATGGAACTGTAATATTATGAGGCTGGAGTGAACGGCTTGCACAGTCGGTATTGTTCCTCGCTTTGTAGCCGTTTTAGTATCATCCAGTAAAATGGCACTTCTGCCCATTGATGCCGATTTAAAAACCTCCTACCTGAACGTCTCTTTGAGGACGTCCAAGTGGCTGGCATCCGACAATGTACAACCTTAGTAACGACGTAGATTAGAGTGGATCTAGCAATCGGTATTCCACGGATGGATTCCACGATACAATAAAGAGCGACCAATAAACAATGCCCAAACTGAACACGATTAACGGACAGTGACATAATCTATTTTTAGAACTAAGCATATGGCTATACCTTTTAAATGATTTAAACTTTGCCCCTAAAAAACAATAGTTTTTTAATTACATAGGATTGTGACAAGTCTGACTTATGCTTGTTTATTTGTTTGTTTGTTTCTACTCAATTGTGTAATTTCATAATGAGCCGGTTTATTATGATACGACAATGTCTTACAACCAATCCTACTAAAAATTTATTATATGTATATGCGCGAGTAACATGTGTGTAAGTGTGTGTCTTGTTATTGCATTCGATCGACAGAATTAAAAATGCAATTCCGTTAATTTTATCCTAACGGAAAAAAGTGACCCAGCCGGGAATCGAGCCTGGAAACTTAGAGTGTTAGATCAGGCAACATAACCACTAAAGCTCATAACTCAGCAAGTACTTAAATCTACGGTAAAGAATATATTATCTTTATTTTTGTGATATTGTTGCCTTGCCTGGGTCAGAAAGGCGACGTAACCACTATGCCACTGGGCCGTGTCACTATGCCACAAATGTCGCGCACCGATACATCCATAGATGCACTGATTAAGGGATTCGTGATACGGTGGTCCGATAAAGATGTGAGGACATGGTAAAAATCGTATCGTAATATACACAAAATTTTACATTACATAATTTACCAGGCTATACTGGAATATTTTAATACATTTTTTTCCCATTTAGCACTTAGATTTTGAAATTTAATTACTAATAAAATTTGTATTGACTATTTCTCTTGCGCCATTTTTATTGTTGTGATTTTATATTTGTAATATTTCTAATTTTAATATTTTATAACTGGCTATTCGGTTTTATATTTTATCTCTGTTTTTTTTACATGTATGCCTTAATTCGCCGTGTCTAGGCGCGGTCGTCAGTGATGTATGAATAACTATGGAAGCTTGTCGAAGTGTTTATTTACGATGAAATTTGTATCAGTGTTGTATGGCAATGTATGCGAGCTTGTCCATGTGTGCACTATTTACATATTGTGCAGCATGAGATGCACTCGGTTTAATTCTCTTCATTGAAGCACCTTGTTATATACGACATTTTTTGTTTTTTTATCAGGCGCAACAACAAATAAAGCGGATGATTTGCCGACACGTGAACATGCCACGTACAACTGACAATGAGAAAAACACGAATTTACATTTTGTATAAGAAAATGTTTTTTTCTTTAGTTTGACATTTTCGTCAATTTTTAATTTTTATTATTTATTCTGCTATTCGGGACGGAGAAAAATACTACAAATCAAAAACCATGAAAATCGGTCCAGCCGTTCTCGAGTTATAAGTGTTCAAACAAACCCGACTTTGTTTTATATAATATAGATTGTGAAATGTCATAATGAGCGGGTTTATTGTCATATGACAATCTCTTACAACCAACCCTACTATGACGTATTATATGTATGTGTGCGTGTAACATGTCTGTAAGTCTTGTTATTGCATTTGATCGACAGAATTGAAAATGCAATTCCGTTAATTTGATCCCAACGGAAAATGGTGACCCAGCCGGGAATCGAGCCCGGGACCTAACAAAGTAAGATCAGGCGACCTAACCACTATGCCACCGGGTAGTGGTATCTAACGCGTCGTATGATACGCGTCGTATGTAACGCGTTGTACATTGTACGTTGTTTTGTATCCACCACCTATGTATTTAACGCGTCGTACGGCGAAAACACCGCACAGTGGACAAAAGGTCACGTTTTTTCTACGGCGCGGCTAACGCGCCATACGTTGAAAAAAACATGTCGTGGACAAGAGGGCTTAAACATGCTCGCTCATGGGAATAAAGGCATGTTTTTTCATAGGATTGCGTAACATACTTTTTTTGTCACGTCTAATTATGTTGTCCGACGTAGTCAACGCGACGTCCAAACACCAATGAAACGTATAAATAATGAAACGTCCCGATGGGTTTTAGCGGAAGTGCGCACTGCGTGAGCAGGCCGGCGACAATTAAAAGGTGATTAGAGGCCGAATCGTGGCGCACTGTCGCGGAACGCTGTTTGTAAAGACAATCGGACGACCGAATCGTAATTATGAGCTTACACTGTTTAATTATGAGTCGTATCGGGCGAAATCATCGCCGCGCGCCTAATGACAATACGCACTAATTGCGGGCCGCTTTCTATTTAATTACCCCGAAGGGAAGCGCGCGCGTCTTTTAATTACCTATTGGTTTTTCTTGTAATGCCATGCGTGCGTTCCATCTAACAAAGAAGACAATAGGTGCCATTACTTGCACAAATCGGTACGACAGACCTGTAAACAATCTGAAACCGCTAGATCGGTACATCGCTTGTGTTTTGTTTTTTTTTACCGCATCCACACGCGTGCCACAAACCGCTTGTACAAACGCTTGGATGGCTCGCAACCGTTTGCCACAAGCTTCCTTTGATTCGCGCACAAAACCGGCACTCGGTCGGATCGGCGGCCAGCGCTTGCAAGAATACACAAGCCAAACTAAACGCACGGTCCACACGTTTGCATTTGAATTTGCAAAGGCTTGCCGAGGCTTGGCAAACGTGTGAATGCAGCATTTAGGTGCTCTTCGGTGCACATATTCAGCACAGACAAAAAATTAGGTAATGTCAGTAAAAAAATATTGCTCTATTTTAAAGACTTTTGGAGTTATACTTTATTATAATTCTCTTATGAGCATTACTGGTAAGAATGTTCAATGAAAACAAGATAGCCTTTTCTTGGTACTATTACTATAATGATATATTTACTTAATCCGCAAAAAACAATGTACCTACATAATCTTTCGTGCCACTATTATAGCTGAACCAAAACATATTTTGAATCTTTACAAAGATTGTCTAAAGTCAGAAAATCGTAGTTGTAGTTACTCTCAAAAATTTTGAAAATATTAAATATCAACATAATATCTTTATTGACTACCGGTTACTATGGAGCACTCACATAATAAAATTATAGGCAAAAGTAAGGAAACTTACGTACGTTACAAAGACCTTAGAGGTATCCTGGACCGAAAGACTCTTAAGATAGTTTACAATGCCGTGTGCCAATCCATTCTAACCTATGGGATCATAGGGTGGGGAGCAGCAGCGAACATGCACAAGGAGCCATTGATCAGAGCCGAGAAACTCGCATTAAAAATTATAAATAAGAGACTTTGGAGATACTCCTCAGATATCATCTACAGAGGATATAATGCGCTGACGTACTATAACTATACGTGACAGCGGCTCTCTGTCGATATCAATCAAATTTAGAGAACGCATCAAGAACTTAGCAACGCATCTATCTGCACGCGGTAACACCAAGCCATCCATTTCGACGTCCCCCGAATGCAGACCACTTTTGGACTAACACCTGACTGACCGAGCGATTGATTAATTGACTGTATTATTATAGAAAGCTCAGTTGATTTTGGAAAACATGTAAATCTCAATATTTTTCTTTTTATGTTATGATTAGCTTAAATATAAATATTAATGTCCGTAGCTTCAGCGGTTGCAATTTTCCATACGACAGAATTTCACCCCTTTCTTTTATCCCGTGGTGGTTGAGTTACAAAAAACCCTACTTAATGCTTCCTTTCACTATCAAATAAAGCCCTGTGTAAAATTTTGAGTTTCAAGATCTATCGGTTTAGGAATCTCCATATAAAATTTCATCCATTATTATTCCAGTATTTTTTATGAATTATCAATTATTTTATTGATAAATCAACTATTCTAAACCACGTTCCAATTGGAATGCAAGGTTATGCCAAAATTTCAAAGCACGATTGCTATTCTAGGAAAGTTCTTCACCGATGTGAAGAACTCTCCGAGATTAGCGACTTAATACAAACGTACAGTTACATTGTTATTTATATAGATTAAGTTTTTGAGATCTAGGTTCGAACGGACGGGCAAACTCGTTGTATAAGACAAAAAAAAATAGAAGTCTAAATATGTATCTCGGTCCGTGCAGAATCTGGGCGTGTAAAGGTACCTAATGAAATTATTATTTATTTATTTTATTTAATTTAATTTCCAATAAATATGCATCGCTAATATTCATGTCAATATTAATAATATAAAAAATAAAAAAAAATAAAAATAACAATTGAACACGGCCGACATGAGCATTAGCATGTACATACGTGCTGCTGCTGCCCAACTAAGTGCCAGAACTTGTTCCAGGGCATCGAGCACTCTACATTTGTATTGACATATATTCGGCAATTTAAAAAGGAAAGAGAAAAATACATATCAATATACATTACCGTCACCATTGCAAATTAAAACTAATAAACAAAATCGAAAATATTACAAAATCAGAATACAGAAAATAAATAATCGTGTTAAATAAAATAAAATACAAAAACAAATAATATTAAACAGTAAAATCCAAAATTAATGAATAAGAAATAGTAATAAAAATGTCAGCGAAAATAACAAAAATAATAATAGTAAGAATTGTCAAGGTGAAAATTTAATGATTGAAAATGTCTGGGTAAATTAATTTATGGTTATTTTGCCTGGCGTCATGTTTCAACCAGGAGTCAATTTTATACATTTATTTATTATACACATCGGCTGGAGACACAGTAGCACATATGTGATGTGTCAATGCAGAATGGAAGGCCGGCCGGGTAGAGAGGGTAGAGGAGGGGGGAGGGGGGGGGGGGGCAATGGGTGAAATTGAATAAGTTTGAAGACATGCACGAATTTCACAGTGGCGTTCGCCGCCTCCAGTCTTCTTGGTCTTCTTGCTTGATTAAGCGTCCGTCGCGTAGCGCCCTCTCCATGGCTCCCTCAAGTTTTCCAATATTTCTTCGCGTCACCGCCGCCCGATATTCCCTTTGTCGGGAATTATTATTAATCTGGCGACTTTCCTGGCTAATAGACTGTAATATCTCCCGCATTGTTCACCAGGAGAACATTCTTTAGATACGAGAATGCCGCCGCATTCTATATTTTTCTATTGGAGTGTTTCTCTGAGCAACGTGCAAGTAGATCCGACGCCATAACTGAGTGAGTTTTCAATTGGTTTTTATTATACACCACAGTTAATTTCAAGAATAAATCATGTACCACGTGACCATTTATTTTTTTCGTCAAACCGGCGTCCCACACGCCTGCAGAATTTTGTAAAAAAAAACTTATTGGTCTTTTACTACTTTTTATTTAAAAAAAAACATGATAACACTATTTTATTTATTTATTTCAAACATAATAATAATAATAATAATAATAATAAAACTCTTTATTCTTAAGAAAAGGCGAGCTGACATAATGATAAAACACATAAAAATTGTCAAACCAAGTAATGGTGCGAAGAAACAACAGCCCACATTCACATGACCATGCTCAGCGCATACGCAACTACGCCGAATATAGTCTGTATCTGGGCATACGACTTATTTTCTGACTTAGGTGGAGAAGCCTAACTGTCGTAGGTACTCATATAGATACATATACACATATACACATACATATACATACATACACAAATATATAAATATAACGATCTAGATATATTATAGTATTATTCTTTTGCATTATATTACAATATATAACATTTTGTTTACAATATATATCATATTATATAGTATAATAGTAAGTAGTAGTAGTAGTAGTAGATGGAGTGGGGGGCTTGTTTCCAGCCCTTGATGTCACCTAGATCTGTAAGGTCTTTTGTAACTACCCACTGTGTGGTTAGGTCAATTGTCAGCTAGTAGCCCGGTACTTCTTACCAGACTAAGTAGGTCACTGACCTTCAAGTTGGGCAGATCGCTGGGTTCGAGAAAGGCTCGTCCCAGTAAACTGTGTCTTTTGGCGGCGAGCCCTGGACAGCGGCCAACAATGTGTATGCTGTCTTCAGGTTCCTCGCCACATATTCGGCAATCCTTGCTCTCGGTCAAGCCAAGGTTGAATAGATGAGCTCTAAGGGTCGTGTGTCCGGTGAGGAGACCGATAGTGGTTCTAAGGTTCTTCTTGCTCATGTCAAGTAGGGCCTTGGTTTTCTTCTGTAGTGGTTGCTCCATCATGGCTTTTGCCTGGCGACATCCCTGACTCTGTTTCCAGGAAGCCCGATGTTCCTGCTCCAAGCAGTCCCTGATGATTTTCTTACCTGTAGCGAAGGGGACCCCTACAGCTGGCTCCACTGGGCAATCCAGTGTGCCCAGTTTTGCCAGTCTATCGGCCTCTTCGTTTCCGGGTATGCCTTGGTGACCCGGTATCCACATTAGGGTGATTTTGTTGGATTTTCCCAATTTGTTGAGCTCCTGCATGCAGTCCCAGACCACAGAAGATTCTGTGGTGGCTTTAGCCAGAGCGTCCAGTGCTGCTCTGCTGTCAGAGCAGATGAGGATTTGTCTGTTTTTTACCTCAAGTCGACTTTGTAGTTTTATGCATTCCAATATGGCAAGTACCTCGGCTTGGAAAACCGTAGCGTATTGTCCAAGGGGGATGCTGATTCTGTGGTTGGTTTTGGGTCCGTACACGCCTGCCCCAAAACGTCCATTTGTTCCTGAGCCGTCGGTGAACCAGGCGTCTGCGTTGTGGCTTTGAAGCCACTGCGGATTTTTCCATTCTTCCCTGGTGGGGATTAGGATTTTATAGGATTTCTCTACCGAAAATTTTTTCCGTAGTCGATCCTGGGTCAGAGTGAATGGGCTTTTGTGGAGGAGGTTTAGCTCAGGATGATTGTGCCCTCCACGCTTCCACTCGCCCAAACACTTCAGTCTGTATGCTGTAAGTCTGGCGGAGTGGATGATGAGCTTGTCCAGAGGCGGGCAGCAGAGTGCCACCTCTAATCCCGCTGTTGGGGTGGTCTTCATGACGCCAGTTGCAGCCCTCAGGTAGTTACCTTGAAGGCTTTTAAGCATTTTTACTGTCTCAAGCTTTTTCACCCTGGACCACCAGACTATTGCAGCATAGGTTAGTCTAGGCAGCAGTACTGCCCTGTAGAGCCATAAGGCGACCCTGGGTTTGAACCCCCAGGTTTTTCCCATGACTCTTTTGCACGTCCACAACGAGGCATAGAAGGTTGTTCTCTTGCGCTCGAGGTGGTGCTTCCAATTGAGCTTTGGGTCTAGATAGACTCCAAGGTATTTAACTACTGTAGCGTATTCTATCTCCTTATCCCAGAGCTTGAGACACTCAACGGGTTCGGGTTTGTATTTTCTGGTGAAAATCATGGCCTTAGTCTTGCTTGGATTAGCGGATAGACCTCTGGCCTGGCACCAGTCTTGGGTGGTCTTAAGTGCTTTGTCCATGAGCTCCTTAAGTATTGATAGGAAGTTTCCTCTGACTACTATGGCCACGTCATCAGCGTAGCCGTAGACAGAGAGGCCTAGGTTTTGTAGATCTATTAGGAGTTCATCTACAACGATGCTCCACAAGAGGGGGGAGATGACTCCACCCTGTGGACAGCCCTTAGCAGGGATTCCCGTGATGGAGGTGTCGCCTTGATAGACGGTCAGATTCCTATTTGATAGCATACTCAATGTCCAGTCAATAATGGTCTCTGGTATTCCTCGTCTGTGCATAGCGTTTTTTATAGTTGCATATGATGTGGTGTCAAATGCTCCTTCGATGTCCAGGAATACTCCCAGAGCGTAACCTTTCGCCGCTAACTGTGTCTCTATTGTGCTCACCAGGTGATGTAGGGCAGTGTCCGTAGATCTGCCCTCCCTATAGGCATACTGAGCATCAGCAAGCGGTTGAAGAGCTAGGTGGTTGTTTTTCAAGTAGCCGTCAACTAGTCTCTCCAGTGATTTCAGGAGAAAGGAGGTGAGGCTAATGGGTCTGTAGTCTTTGGCAAAGATGTGGCCGTTCCTGCCTGCCTTTGGAATGAACGTGACTCTTGCGCTGCTCCAGGCATGAGGGACGTGTCTGAGGGCTATGCTCGCTCTGAGTACCTTTGTTAGAGGGCCCAGCAGCTGGCTTAACCCTTTTTGTAGTAGGACTGGGTATATTCCATCCGGTCCAGGTGATTTGTAGGGGTCGAAGGTGCTCACGGCCCATTCTACTGCTTTTGGATTAACTATCTTGGCTGCAAGGGCCCACTCCCTGGGCTTGTGGAGCCTCTTGGAGTTCTCCCCTGCGGCAATTGGGTGTGAGGATTCCTGGAAGCCCGGAAAGTGTGTTTCCATTAGGAGCTTCAAGGTTTCCTTGGTGTCGCTTGTGTGTCCCCCCTCTGGTCGTTTAAGGCATCCCAGCTGGGGGCGGTTGTTGGAGCTGAGGATCTTGTTGAGCCTGGAGGCTTCGGAAGCTGTTTCCACGCTCTCACAAAAGTCCCTCCAGCTTCTTCGTTTGGCTTTAACAATGGCCTTGTTGTATTCGTTTCGGGCGTTTTTGTATTCCCCCCAAAGATGTTGCGAGTTAGTGTTGTGATTTCTCGCCCTATTGAAACACCTTCTCAGCGTAAGCCTGAGCTTGGTCAGCTCTGGGTTCCACCATGGGACCTTTTTTGAGAGGTTTTTTTGTTTCAAAGGGCAATTCTGCTCGTAGGCGTCTATAACGGCATTAGACAGTGATAGTGCAGCTGTTTCTAGTTGCTCTTTGGTGTGGAATCGATTCGGAACCGTGGTGAGCTTGATAGCCAGGTCCCTATCGAATCCTTCCCAGTTGGTATTTCTAGGGTTGCGAGCCCACTGAATTTCCAATGAGTGCCGAAGCGTTAGATGGATCTGCCTATGGTCCGAGCATGAGGGTTCATCTGAGACCCTCCAGTCTTGAACCAGGTCGGCCACTTCTTTTGTGCAGATCGTGATGTCCAGTACCTCCTGTCTTCTTGAGTCTATGAAGGTAGGTTCTGTTCCTCTGTTGAGGATGGTGAGTTCATTGCCTAGGATAAAGTCATGCAGGCTTACCCCCCTCGGGTTTATGTTGGAACTACCCCAGCACACGTGGTGGGAGTTCGCATCGCAACCCAGAAGGAGTTGGAGCCCGCGTTGTTTCGCATATGTCACTAGGTTGGTTATATCTTCTTGCGGTGGCAGGTCAGTGGAGTCATAAGGCATGTATGCTGACCCAATGAGTAGATCCACCGTTCTGTCTCCTGTCAAGTTGATTTTTGTTAAAACGACCGTTAGGTCATCGCCGCTGAGTTGTGGCAGAAAAGTGGCTGTGACGCCCTTAGTGACCACGCAGGTCCTGAGTTTCCGAGTCGGTTGGGCCTTATGAATGGTTCCGCAACCTCCTAATCCACTTATAGTATCCCTAACAATCCAAGGTTCTTGGATTGTTAGGGAGTATAATAGTAAAGTTATGCAGAAATATTATTTTTTTAAGATATGACTTGCAGAAGTTCGTTCTCTGTCCTTGAACGACCTATGTCGTCAAAAAGCCATTTTTTAATATTTAAAAAAAAAACTGGCATTTTCTATTTCTTTTATTTTGTCATCAAGACGGTTGAATATTTTTGATGCTATATAGTTGAATTGTCTTTGGGAAAATGAAGAATTAACTCGGGTAATGGCATAATTCAGACCTGCCGATGCACTTGTAGTTCGGTGTTGCTGGCTTCGTGGTCGTTTATCTGAGGTTCGATGGAAAAACATGAGTTACTGTTTCACAAACAGCTGGCGTATATCTAACACCTTACTTTATTAATAATAAGTTAATATCTATCTAGTTTTTAAGTAAAATGGAGCTGATTACATTATTTATTATTAGTCTTGGTAATCAAAATGCGACACTTAACTGTGTATTTTCGTTTGTCCATATTTTATTCATTAGAGTAAAAACTCTTTCGACAGGTGCGTTACATCCAGGCAGACATAAAACGTACTCAATAATTATACGAAAATTAGTACAGTTGAGATTGTTATCACGAAAGTGTTTGAACAACTCCACCCAACGGTATTCAGCATAAACATTCCTAGAATTCCAACTTGTAATTTTGTCATCTTTTGGGCTTATATTATCTTTTGGTGTGTTTTCGAAAGCGGGACATTTTTGCTCTAATGAAACTTTCATGAAAGCGAGGCCGTCCCGCCCAAAGCGGGACGTATGGTCACGTTAACCATGTATCATGTAGGTACGTCACATCGACATCAAGCTTGCATGTTAAACATGTATTTTCGGATAAAGTGTAAAGAAGACATTCCCTTGAGCTTACAAGATCTCCGACGTCTTTCTCCCTCTCAGAAATATTAGGTAAACTCCCTCGCTATTATATAGCGCCGTTAATTAATCGAAGAAGCAAAACTGGCACTTAATCAAGTTTGCGCGATCGAACGCCCGAGCCAAATAAATGCGTTGAGCAAACAGCTCGGTTTGTCGGCGCACAGTGGTAACTTTTCTTTTTTTTTAAATCTTCATTATCTTGCACAATGAAAAGAAAAGAGACACTAAACTTAATTGAGCGTACCTACTGATCGAAACTTCATTTTCACGCTTTTCTCATTTCTTTTAGTCGGGGATTTTATCGAAAATAAAATCATTTTCGCAGTTCAACGCTACATATATATGAAATTAGGTACAAGGAGTACGTTACTAACTTAACTATGTTTTTAAAATATATAGGAGAAGAAAAAACATTTCGAACTACTCTAAATTATCATCGTTTTAAAAGTGCACGTTTTTCGTTTACAATTATGATTAATTTTCATCAATTATGTCATTATTGTGATATAGCTATAATGTAATTCAGGAGTAATAAAATAATAAACCTCAAATGCTTTGTGACAGATACGGATTTCCTCGAGAAAGTCCAGCGCAAAGCGACTAATATGCTAATGGGTTTTAAAATCCTGGAATAATCAGACTTCGAAGATTGCAACTACACACACCGAAGGATCGTCTTATCAGGAGTGACCTTATTGAGATATATCAGATCCTCAACAGATATTATAATTGCCCCGAGTTGTCTTCAACCTTTAAGTGGAACCACATGCATCATCTGCGAGGACACGACTTTAAACTGGAGAAAAAAGGTTCCACTTCAATCCCAAGAAACGCTTCCTAGGCAACCGGACTGTGGACTATTGAAACAGTTTACCTACTGAAGTGGTAGAAGCGTGTGAACATATCCAAAAATAGATTAGACGTACATTAAAAAAACTGTGTTAAATTCAGACATATCAGCATTTATGCTGCCTATCTGTAAAAAATAATAACATTAATAAAACATATTAAAATATATAATATCCTTTTCCGATCGATACATTCATGTTTTTTTTAAAGAAATAACATGGTACGTAATATAGTTGGTAATTCTACCGATTTTTTTTTAGAACTCCGAAAAAAATATTGTATTAAGATACAAATAGGATTTAAATATTATATATGGCAACGCTGGCAGAAGCTCGCTGCCTCGCTCGTACTCTCGTGGTAACGCAAGTGACTGTGGTGACAAGCGACTAAATAGACACAATTAAATAGAATCAAACAAATATTTAAAAAAAATCTTTGTCCTTTCTTTTGTTGCTTGTTACTTTTTTATCAATAAAACTTTCTAAAAATGATTATTGCCATTGCTCTTCCTAATTCGATTTCAAGAATGCAATAATGCCTCATTGATCCCAGCTAATCGGCCATAGAATATAACTAATTAACTAATTAGATCAAAATGGTCAAAGTGTCATTCTAGCTATCTAGCTAGATAGTACGGTGCGTCGAAAGCGGAGCGGGAAGACCACAAACTTGTGCAATGCACAAACAAGAATGGCGAACGCGGGGAGAAAAATATGTCCCACAAAATGTAATTAAGCAAGAGATTAAGAAGATGGCCACATTGAAGTGGAACTTCGTGCCAGAAACAGTGGATGACCAGGGCTGCATTGGTAATAATTAAATAATAAAATATATAAAAATATGTGTATGGAAAGAATAAAAAAAAGCATAGTAATTGCTGGCACAGCTTTCCATCTTGCAGCATATTACTCTGCCACGCCTATCGATCGGTTAACTGTTTTGTATTTTAGATAATAATTCCGCAGTTCGCTCGGTTTGAAGTTTTAATTTTAGCTCTATAACTAAAACCGGAGAAAGTATATTTCCATAGTCTCCACACTCCATCAGTAATTAGTCAGAGTGCACAACCGATTGTCTGAAGCCGCACGGTGCGCAAACCGTAGAGTAGCGCCGGATGGCAATCCCCCAGGGGAAACCGATTCACCAGCCGTGAGGCCTGAGACGCAAGAGTCCTTGCCGGGGTAGTCCCTCACACGAGGAGGCTACTGAATAGGAGTTGAATCGTGGGTTGGGCCGACCCGAGAATATTGGATCTTATGGCCCAAGCTGCACGGAATCATTCGCTACCACTAAGATGACCATTATGGACTAACTTTCGACGACGATACTAAAACGACTATATTGTTCTCGTTCGATCGATCGTCATTATATAGGCGAGATTGCCATATATAGCGCGCAACAAAACTACACAGACCTACATAAAAGTCGTAATTTTTCGTTGTTAAGTGTAAGCTGACTGACAGTTGTCAGTTGGGTTTTGTAGCGGAAGAACCTAAAAGTTGCATTTTGACGTATTGTAAATAAGCGTAATGCACCATTTTTTTATGAATCACTCGCAAACGAATTATACATTTCATCTTGCAGTGACGCCATTAGTAATGGCATTTCGACGTGAGAATATGATAAGATATAGTGCAACGGTTTTACCATCATATCATTGAGTAGAATTGTATCATGTCCAATCGAAAAATTGATTCTTAGTGAGTTTTCGACGTGATCGAGAAGACTTTTGATGAAGACTTCCTTGAAGGATCTATAATGTCCGTCACCTATAACATCTTAAACTTGTTTTATGCATATCCATGGATTAAAGTAAGCGTCAGCGGCCGCTTCTGACCGGCGGCGATTTATACGTGAAGTACCTAGAACTATATACTAGTATTTTACTTTACCGGCCTACCAAACGACGAGGAGGTAAGGTATTATAAAAGCACAAACGTGAATTTTTTCGTGATGAAGATGGATATACACATTTTGATCGGCGGGTCGTCTCCTGTAATTGGAAGGGGGGGGGGGGGGGGGGGCTCTCCCGAGACGATTAAAACCATTTCCAGACTGAAGTCTGTCTGTGTGTCTGTCTTAAAATTCGGTATACAGGTGCGTTGTTGGGTCGAAATCACATTGTGAATTTTTGGTTGTAATATATGATATACAAGCGACACAAATTATATTTAAAGTCCGCCATACAAATGTATGGCGGTATTCAATTTGGTTCGTCGCGCGTTGATATCGCGCGACGTACGTTGGAAATTCGTTCTGTCGCTCGCTCGGAATCTTGTCCTCGCACGTTCTTGGCTAATTGCCGGAAAGTCTTAAAGTGGCACAAACGATTTTTTAAAGTTCTTATACATTCTGCCGGCACAGCGCCAGCTTTCACGAGTCTAATTTTTCACTGCCTATCTTTTAATAAATTCGGAAAATTAGTGTAAATCGCAATCGAGTGCGGCCCATTCCGGAACTTATATCATCTTCCCCCGCTCGCGTGAGTCCAAGCGCCCTCCCCTCCCCTTCCCGCACGTCCCTCCCCCACCCTTGTCCAGCCCAGCCGCCGGCGCCGGTTCTCATCTGGTAGTTCTTAATTAAGTTAGGTTATATAACGAAAGATGGTCTCATTTAGATAACGCCGTAACTTTTAGTTTAACGGAATAACGTTGGTGGCCGTGCCAACCGGGAAACTTACGTGGCCGGTAATGTTGCCATATTCGCAGACTTATTGCGGTGCGGCTGCGCTAATTAGATTTCTAAATGAGTTCCGTCATAATGAGTTTTTATTCTTACACTTGTTGGAACGGTCATCTGTAGATAAATACTTACATATGTAGACTGACTATTTATATGCTTAATTATAATTAATTGGTTTCCTTGATGGGTATTAGTACACTTTGATGATACTATTATGCAAGTACAGGGTTTTCCAATAAGAACGGGTCGATGTTGACAGTTTGAGTAAAACAATAAATTCTAGGATCTGTACCAGAAAATATTGTCTTAGAGGCATTTTTCCAGGGAGAAAGCGTTAAAATATTTATTAGGTAAAGGAAAAATATTAAAAGGTAAATTTGATGAAAGAAGGCGAATTGTGGGATTTTGGTGTAACTCGTGATAATAGGTTATTTATTTCTACATAACAAACAGAGTTGAAAGTAATCTACAACTTTCTTTAATTTTAGCTTTCATTACAGCGACGAAAAATCTGAATATCCTAAAGTTGATTATAAGAAATTTATTTCCTCGGTAACCAAGGTCTAAATTATATAAAAGTTCTAAGTGATTTTTAAGTCAGGTTTTCATGTTAAAGTTTTACTGTACAAATAAATCTCTTAATGTCCTGCTCCGAAATAACATATGTTATAACCAAAATAAAAGGTAAAATAAAAAATATTTTATACGAATATTTACAAAAACGTCTAAAGTTTCAAATATTATGAGTAATAAGAAGAACTATCGATAAAAAAGACAAAGCAAAAAAGGTTCATGGTTTTTAGATTACGATTTTTAAAACAACACATTACTCTGTCAGTTTATGTCAGTATGTCGATGAAAAATCAGTTAAAAAATTTAAATAAATTAAAAAATAAAATGATGAACTTTGTTGGATTTTAATGAAAATACGTATACACTTCGAAAGGGTTTCATTTCATTTTAAATACTTTTTGGGTTGCTGTCTTTGAGACTAAATGAGTAACTGTTTTTGGGCAATGGTTTTAAATGGGTGATAATACAATATTAACCCTGCAAAAATATTTTAGAAATATTTCATAAGTGTCATAATTTTTAGGAGTTTAACAAAATGTGACTTTATTCAGAATATATTTTATACCTTTATCTATATTTCCTCAAATAATTTTACCTTATATTATTACAGTAATTATTACCTACAAAGTAATGTTTTTCGGGTTTATAATATAGTGCCAATCCTTAAGAGGCCGTGGCGGCCGTGGCGGCCGTGGCGGCCAAAAGCTATATGAAGCATAATGTTGTGGCCTGGTTGTGAGAACACGAAAAAGAATGTTAATACAATTATGCCGGATTTTAAAAACCAGGTCCTTAAGCTATCATTTCGCGAAAACGAAATTGGTAAATTATTTCCATATTAATTGTAAATTATCTTTATTTTGTTACTGTTTTCCAAAAAAGTAAAAACGAGCGAGATTTGTCTTCAGTTTTAGAAAAACCTAGAGATGATTCTCAATATTAAAAAATACTGTTTACACCAGCGTATGGTCTATTTGCATAGTACTAAGACAGTTTTTGGATCTTCCATACAAAAAATATAATAAAAAAATGTTTGAAATTACATAATTTCCAGAAATATTATGGCCGAACATTATTTTTTTTCTATTTATTAAAGATACTTTTGAGTGATATAAAAAATAAAACAGTGATCTTAGGTTATTTATTATTGTAACCTAATTTTTACTTTATAAAAAACTATTCATTTGATAATTTATTATATTATAATTGAAAAGCCAAATCGACTATATTAGACGACGCGCGAAGCCGAAATCGTCATTGGTAAATGGCCACTGCCAACGGTGGGATGTATTCCCTTGTCGACACGCTACACCTATACATCTTTATGTATATATCGAAAGCGCGCGGGCGTATGGCATTGCAAAAATACCAAAATGTTTAGTCGCGTCAACTCGGAAGGGAGCCTTAATACAAATTTATCGACGCACAAAATGTATCTATAAAATGCGTGATAAAGCCAAAACACATAAACCCATAAATATTATTATTTGGCCTCTTATGACAACTTGACAATTCCCAAAACAAAGAAAAAACGAAAAAACAAGAATAATAAAAATACAATAACATAATGATACATTTAGGTAAGATGTATAAAGAAACGGTGTATATAAATAAGTAACCTGTTGATTTATTGAATACTCAAAACATAGAGTAAATGACATCTAGATAAAGTCACTAAGGAACTAAGGAACTGACAATAAGCGAAAGCATTGCAACTCGCTATGATTTCCTAATTACATTTCATTTCTGAAATAAAAAGACAAACATGTTTTTAGTATTACTTAATGCTTTCCGTTTCAAAGTGCACTCGTCATTTTATAAATAATAAGTTAATAGCAAAAACACATTTAAAAAAAAAAGCTTATAATTAAATGATCTGTCACGAACCAACCCTGGGTGCAGCAGCCATGTCATAGTGGAACTTAGAACGGGCTATCATAATTGAATGCTATATAGAATTTCTTGTTTGAGCTATTGACCGTTGAGGAATACCCACGTTGGTCGATAACCCTGGGTGCAGCAGCCCTATCGCGGTGAATTTTAGAACGTGCATCATAATTGAATGCGTATACAAAATTGCGTTTCAGTGCTGTTGACCGTTGAGGAGTCCCCTCGTCGGGATCCAACCCTGGGTGCAGCAGCCATGTCATGGTGAAATTTAGAACGCGCTATCATAATTGAATGCGTACCTATACAAAATTATGTGTCTGTTCTGTTGACCGTCAAAGAGTATCCTCTTTGGGAGCCGATCTTGGGTGTAGAATCAGGTATCGGAACGGAACCCAGATGAAAAATTTCAACTTTATAGGATAAGAGGAAGTAATGCTAATTCAGCTTTCAAGATTTGACCTAAACGAACTAACACAGCAAAGGTAAATAAAAGCTTGTAAAAATGTATATGATTGGCTGTAGTCATAGGTTGCTTTAATAGACCACCACAATTAAAATCATATGAAATCAATACAAACACGTGCGGACTACAGAACGACGTCTAACCATATAATAATATACACCGTAGTGTATTATTCAAATTATGCGTTAGAAATAATTAATTAGAAGAAGGTATTTTTCATTAGAGACCCATCCAAAACGGGATTAATGATTAATCTCATTATCGAAATGCGCCGGAGCCATCGCCGTATTTGTCTTGAAATTACGGGCTATTAGAGTTATTGACTTGGTGTATTATAACTTCAGCGTCTCGATTCTCCGCCTCCCTCTCCCCTTTACCCTCCACTGCAGTAATTCCCCCCCCCTCCTCTCGTATCTTTGCCCTTTAGCCTTCGCGCCTGCACGTAAATAAATAACCCGACAAACTAACTAAACTAATTTGGACGTTCATCTATCTTTTGTGCCCACCGTGTTTGTGTATTGGCCAAGTGACGACTGGCCTCAAGGCAAACACACCACGCACGTGACGGCCGCTTTCAATATAATGGGAGACCTGTTCGGGAACTAATGTACTTTTCTCCATATTTCGCATGTTCACCTAATTAATCGTAAACGAACATATAGATTTTTTATCTATATGTCCAATCTCACATCTATAACAATATTTGTAAATTATAAAGTTTATTCAGATTTTACCACCCCATTAGACATATCTTGTCTGTCCCAAGATAGTATTTGATACATTTTTAAACAAATTAAAACTAAAAGCAAACAAAATTAATGGTAATTAAGGCGACATGATACCTGGGAACGACCATATCTGAAGAATTTTAGTTTAATGAGTTTTTTGAAAAATATAATCAATAATTAAAATAAGTTTCTAAGTGAATCCCTCGATAAGGAACCAATTTGAAATTTGGATATAAAAAAGTTGCTCATTGCCTTGGACATTAAGGCTTTAAACTGACTGAAACTTTCAGGCTCGTTTACTCCTACAATGTAAGCGGTGAGTGCGTTTTATTATAATTTCATGATATTGACTGGTTAATTCTCTACGGCAGCACTTAGCCACATTTTTTATTTAGGCCCTAAATTAATTACAATTAATTAAAACGTGAGAGCGCTCTGAGAGTTACGCTAAATATGCTTTGCCTTTAACCCCTCCTATCGCGGGGTAAAAATTTAGTCGTCACTTCTGCCCGGGACAGTTTTGCGCGTGAAGTCGATGGCCTTGAGAAAAACGACCATAACTTTTAAACTACTATACGGATCGTAAAAAGAATAACTGTAAAATGATCGCATTGAAATTTGAAATTTATAATATTATAACCTTATCTCGTCAAACAATTAAGATAATAATGAATAAATATTTTAAAAGTTGGCATTTTACGCAGCGCGGGGCGCCCTAACCAATATTGGTTAGATACAATTTTAGCATTTGTAAGCGTCTAACCAAAAATGGTTAACTCAAATAGGAAGGGTTAACACCCTTATACCACCACTGCGTAAAGATAGTTATTCTGTGCTAGCGCTGCGATAGAGCATTTAGTATGCGCCTAGTAGCCGGCGCGAGCGGACGTAGAATCTGCGCTTGACGCTTCGTCAACGCTGGATTTTTATTGGTCAAAACCTACAAAATTGACCCCGACTATTTTTTCGGGTGTACGCCCATTTTGGATATTTTTCTGAGGTCTCATGTCGCCTTAATTCATATCACGATAAATAGCTTTTCACTCTATACATTTCATTTAATGGTTTAATTTGTATATTTTACCTATGCTTGAGATCAAAAACAGGTTGCTAGCTGGTTATTACAATTTGTTTTTTCATTGTCGTGTCATTTTAAAAATTGTGTTTATGCTATAAGATGGATTTAACTCATGAACAGTTTCGCTGTATCAATATAGTGTCGTCAATATAATGAGGAACAGTACTGGGGTCAGTATACTTCTCTATTATTCGAAGATGGCGAAAATATTGGTAAACTGTGAAAGCGAATCTCGCGCAGGCAATTGGAAAAGGGTCGTCACGCTCGGCAATCAAAATGATTTCTTTATGAAACTATCGACACCTCAGCTGCAACATCAAATTTCGACGATTAGTCACAATATAGCGTCGGCTATTATAATAACCAGCGGCTGTAATGATCGGCGGCGGCCGCGCGCCGAATGACATCCTGTTTTTCCGTGATTATATTTTCCCCATAATTTTCGTAGGCGCTTTGTCGCTGGCAATTTTCTATATTAATTAAGGCCACGCCGCAATTATACCGAGCGCGCTTATACGAAAATTATTTCTCTTAATAGCGAAACGTTCTTTTGTTATTTGGAAACAGGAAACCATTAAAGCAATCAAGTGGCGTATATGAGATACGCGACGACGCCGACACTTTTGTTGCGTCATGGGTTCGGCTTAGCGCGTCACAGGTGCGGGAGAAACCACGTGGGTACAGGGTAAGTACGTCTTTTACATTCCACTTGTCAACCGTACATGCATTCAAGCCTGTTATAGTATCCGCAGTACAAACTGGCGACTGGGGCAATTAGAGACAGTTAACATAGGAATGGTACCATGTCGATAAAATATTTATCTATACTAATATTATAAAGAGGTAAAGTTTGTGATGTTGTAGGAAGTAATCTCTGGATCTAATGAACCGATTTTGAAAATTCTTTTACCAATAGAAAGCCACATTATTTGTGGCTTTTTTATAATAACGGACACTTATTAAGTCACCTTGGTGTGCGGCTATTTAACAAGAATAACGTTTTTATAAAAAAAAGACACAGATGTGGTGTACGATATACGATGTATATTTATAGTACTATTCACTTTACCTGAAGCTTCTGCGAAACCAATCATTATATGGCGCTTTTTTACTTTACCATCCAACTAACGATTAGGGAAAGTATTGTGAACGCGCCATTTTTTTGTTGTTCAGATGAATACAGAAATATCCTTTTTCACCCTCCCCCCTACACCCCCCCCCTCCCGAAACGATTAGATAAATTTCCAGATTGAAGTCTGTATGTGTGTCTGTGGCTGTGTATTCCTCCACGATAGCGCCCAAACGCTTCATCCGATTGAGCTGAAGTTTCAGGGACGACATGTACACGTAGTAAGATTTTGCGACTGAGTGCTTTTAGGTTTTCGTTCAGTGCTCGCCACTAGTCACTAATATAGCAAATAGGAGCGATTTTGTTTAGCCATAAATAGTATCCGTGCATAAGTTACTTTTTTTACAAATCGGCTGATGCAGGCTCTGGGAACTGGAATATTTTAATAATTGATTTCTAATCTACTAATCGCAAGGTGATGTAATATATGTTTAATTCTCTAGAAATTATATACAGCTTTCGCTACGGTAATTACTTTCCCGGCCCACCAACCTAAGCGGACGAAATTTTTTGTTCAACTTTTTTTTTCGAAATGAAGACGTAAATATCCACTTTGAGCCCCCCTGAGACGATTAGGAACATTTCCAGATTGATCTCTGTCTATCTGTGTGTATTACGTATATGTATTCCTCCACAACCGCTTTGGTATGCAGACATTATTTGATCATGGAAAAAAAATTAAAATCATTGAAATTGTTCCATCGGGGGGGCGCGGTTGTCATTTATTTATTTATTTATTATTTATTTATTAGTTTCAAATAGCATTCAAGGGCATTACAGATGAATCCAATTCGCCGTTGAATATTAAAGCTAGAGTGTAAGTCTAAAAATAAATGACTACATAACTAACCCGTTGAGTATGAGTCAACCAAATCTGGTCGCGAAACAATTATCTGTTGAGTACGAGTCGACCAAATCTGGTCGCGCGTTTTTTTCACTTCTTTGACGTTCTCATATTTATTCATAATTATCTAATTGTTTTACAAAATGATATTTCAATATTCTATATTCGAAATTTCAATGCAATCATTGTGCAGTTGTTCTTTTAATGATTGGTGTAGTAGTTTCGTAGTTATAGTACTTTAAGGTCGATGTCGCCGAAAATCCTGCAAAAGAGACAGATGCATCCATGAAAATACCCATTTACTCCAAGGGCTAAATTAATGCTAACATTGAACAAGAAAAAAAAACATAAAAATATAAAACAAAATAAAAGACAGATTATGATAAACATGAGATAGCAGGGAGTTGCCTTTTTAGCTGCCAAAGGGATATACTAAAGATATCTATTTCTGTGGGTAAGGAATTAAGAAGAACTATAACCCTTCCCACTGGCCTGTCTACAAAAATATTTGTACGGTGGTACGGCACATTAAACAATAAACGTCGTAATCAATCTCGAAATATTGGACTTAGAGATATATTCCACATTGTTGGAATATCCCTTATACGAGTACAAACGACACAAATATTTTTACTTCAAATATATATACTGAAAATATACTGAAAATACTACATCATATTGGATAAAGGCCATTTTATGACCACTTAAACACTAGTATACGAAGTATACTACCTTTTCGACCATAATTACTTGACGAAATTACTATCGTGGGGTGGGCGGGGGGGGGGGGGGATAACTGGGGGGAGGGGCGTAAGTTGGCGGGGAGGTAGTGGGTGATTGGAGTGGATTGGGGGGATTGGGGGATTGGGAGGTTGGAGCGGGGGGGGGGGGCTTGTCTGCTTGCAAGGAAAGTCTTAAGGTTGACACAACCGATTATTTAAGTAAAAGTGTCAGTATCATTTATTATTGATAATGGTTTGTTTTTATAGTACCCTACATACATCATCAAAAATATATTTAATAGTACTTACGCATTATTCCTCACTGAATATATGGATAGCCTAAAATAATCACGAATAAATGAAACAATAATCAATATACAAAAAAAATGTCATTTGATGCAGATTAGACAGTTGTCGCTTAAAATAAATGTTTAATAATGTTTAGATACAAAATAAAAATGAAATGAAAATATATCTTGAGATTTAAATTAATTATGGTTACAACAGAAGACAAGTTTATATACGGCCTAATGTAAGTCAAAATTAGAATTACGAAATATATAAAAAGGTCGAATAGTTGAAAAATTATTTGAAAACTAAAAATGATGCCATAATCATAAATAACATTAAACCAAATTAAACAAATTCAAATATATATTTCCTTACCAATAATTATAAACAATATTTAACAACAACCTTGTTATTTAAAATAATCATCAAATTCTTCCAATGTATGAAAATTTTTCGTCATAAAAAAGCTTAGATTTTATCATGGCAAACTCTTAAATATGCATATTTTGCTTTATGCCTTGGTATGTTGTTAATAATTATGTGCAAATCTTTGCAAAGAAATTCCAAACGTTATTTGCCATATTATTATACAACAATAAACGTGTATTTGCCATATTATTATAAAAAATAAACCTTTCTAAATTGCGCGAAAAAAACACAAGCAGCAATCAAAATTATGGAAAATAATAAGTACATTAAATTATCGACATAAACAAATTGAGCTTTGTCTCTTTCCAGGGTATTCAGGAATAAAATAGAATATTTCGCGTTAAATCCAATTATTCCATATTTTTTTTAGTGAAGTGAATTGTTTTTTTTACCTGCATTAAAAGTACGTACACTTGGAGGTGTCAACTACAACGGGCGAACCCCTCACCTCAAGAAGTTTTAACGATATTGATCGTTCTGTCTCCCGTGAGGTGAGCGTAGAAGACTTAAAGACGAAACAGTACACTGTTTAGTTACGCCACTCACTACCGCGAGACAGCGGGTGTGCAACCAGTGAGCCAACCTCGCGCCCTTACTACCAGTTTGGGCCAGATTTCTGCGGCCCCCTACTGGTTACGGGTTCAAGGTCGCTTTCGCGGTCCTCTCCCTTACGTAGCGGTGATTAAGTGTCTACTGAATCTATCGCGGACCACGGCGTAATTTGCTCGGTTGTTCACCCGGTATCGGGTAGCTTATTGGTCGTTTCAAGAGCGGTTGCCGTAAGGTTAACAACCACCCCCGCTCTATAGGAAATAAAGCCGTTTCCAGACTCCCCCGGCTATCTGTTGGAATGCACAGTCGATTGTCTACCGCCGCATGGTGCGCAAACCGAGACACTTGAGTCCTGTCCGGGCTCAAGTCTCTGTTTGAAGTCTGCCGGATGGGTGTTGTCCTGTGAGTTCGGCCGACCCTAACATGTGGGTCATAATGGCTCAATTGCACTGTGCCCATTAGCTCCCAATATTACGTACACCCAGATATTTATATTCTGCTGTTTAGCAAAGGGTAATAAAAAAAAATGTAAAAAAAATGGAAAAGGTGCACTAATAGTGAGGTTTATAAAATCTTGCTAGATAGAAACTGATGATTATTTAATTTATCTCTTTTTTAAACATTTACTCTGAGACATTAAATATTGTTTGAATATTGTGTCAATGGCATATTTGCACTAAAGTAATAATAATAATAATAATAATAATGATATTAATAATCATAAAAACACTTTCTTCGTAAGGAAAGGCGAGCTTATTGCCTGCAGGCAATATTTCTATAAAGAGAAGCCATTTTTAGACCACTTTTAAACAAATTTATTAACGGGTTATTTCGGAGGATTGCAATTGTTATTTTGGAGCATTGCAATCACCCCATTAAGATCGACTTTCAAACATGCATCAAAAGTCTCCCCTCCCCTCCCCCTCCTCCCCCGCCCCCTTTCAGGAAATGAAAATGAGGCGACTTACGGCACGAAAAGTCACGACTCGCGACACGAAAGGTTATCGATAATAACCGGGCTCGTATCAAGCAAAATCGCCACCATTACAAAATCCCATTAATGACAAAGCGGACTAATTGTTTTTGTGCGTTTCAATTGAGGGAGGTTGAATAAATGCTGTGTAGATTTTCTGTGTGTGTAATTTTTAACGCCGTTATCTTGATTGACATCGGGTCGCAAACGCGCGCGTGTTGTTGCAACTCATTAGTGTTGTTCCTACGTACAACACCACGTTCTACAACAATATTATATTATTGAACTTCCTCGCGTGTTTGACAAGTAGACCATCATTTCGCAAATTAGATACTCGAGACGATGTTAATAAACTCATTCAAGATGGGGCGTTTAATATGTCATTACTGAGCCAATGTTATAAAAAGCACTTGATCGGCGTAGGGTGATATTAAGTATGTTGCGTGAGAAAAAAATCCAAATAAATGATTTACCAATCCATTCAGAGAGAGAGAGAGAGAGAGAGAGAGAGAGAGAGAGAGAGAGAGAGGGGGATACAATAATAATATATAACATACCTACATACCTACTACCTACCTACGTACTAAAATATCTTTATAACCATCGATATGATCCCCTAGATTGAGCTCGAAAATGACCCCTTCAAAACCACTACTGAAAGCCAGCCAGTAGTATTTTGGTCGCAGTCCGACCGTTTCCGGTGTGATAGCTGCCGCGAAGAATATTGGCGCGCTAGTCCCTCGCATACTGTTCAATTTATTGCTCTCTCTGTCACATGATTTAAAAGCAAAAAGTATGTGGAGCCCACTTATTTTTATCTGAGGGCATATCTAGCTAATATATCGATTTCTACCTAAAACCTGTGAAATTATAAAATTGTTTTTTTTTTAAAACTACAATGTAAGCATCTAGCAGATAATAATATAATCAATTAAAATCTTAATATATATAAATTACGTGTCACGTTGTTTGTCCGCGATGGACTCCTAAACTACTTAACCGATTTGAATCAAATTTGCACACAATGTGCAGTTTGATCCAACTTGAAAGATAGGATAGCTTACGTCTTAATTTATAGTCGCGATATTATTTTATTGCAATGTCTATTATTTGACATTCGCAATTATCTGTTAGTTCCAAACGATTTTAACAGATGGCGTTATCTATTGAGTAATCCATAGATGGCGCTGCTATGTTAAACTTACAAACGTCATAGTCGGCCAAGCGTTATTCTTAATTCAAAATATTGTGAAGGTAATACAGTGAAATTATTCCTGCTTTTTAATTATTTGTGCTTCATTGTTCAAAACTCTTTAATTAAAATATATACATGTAAGTATTATCACATAGTTATAAAAGTGGAATAACTGCAGTATAGGAACCTCTCTCCAATTTTTTTCATTTTAATGCTAAATCTGGAAGAAAATTGTGTCGGTCGCTATAAATAAGCGAGATATAGGCATTCAAAGTTTAAATTTTAAAAACAGGCCAAAATAATATAATATAAAAATGGATGTTGGTATATCTGTATGCCCGTCTGTCCGAGTTTAATAGACTCCGAAACCGTTTGACCGATCACCATGAAAGTTGGCATATATATGTATTTTTTAATGGTTAAGGTTTTTATATATATCCGCTTTGTTGCAACTTTCAACTAGACGGCGCTGCAGCACACCAACTTCTATACTGCTCAACCGATCGCCATGAAAATTGGTATGCATTGGTATTTGAGAACAGATATAACACGGGCAACGCCGGGTAATACCACTCGTAATAATATAATTAATAAACTCTTTATTTGCACTTAAAACTTACAATACAAACATGTGAGTATATTACCGCATGCTAATATCTTATAACTAACCTAATTACAGTGGTCCTTGTGCGGGTTGTGGAAATAAAGAATATTAAGTTCGTCTGCATAAAATACAAGTGAATATATTTAATTCTTAGAATGCCCGAGGAAAGGAAATTGGAAGAGGACGAACTGGTTACTTCTTAAAAAGGTAGTATTTTTTAAAGTGATTGTAAGGAAGTTTAATACCAATTCTAAATATATTACAACTTAATTCATGTCAAATTTCACTTTTTCACAAAGTTACTACTAGACACTATGTATAAATTACATAAGTGGATAAATCACATGCGTTTTTCTTGACTATGGCCTGTCTAACTAGAGTCTAACTAGACTAAAGGAAACCTATATAGATGTAGGCACATTTTAATTTTAAATAAATTATTAGATAATATAATTATATCTAATATTTTAATTAAAATATAATTATAATATAATTATTCCAAGTTTTAAAAATCCAATTAATAAATGGCTATTGAAGTTGGGGCGCTCTGGAACAGAGAGGAAACTGTCAATTGTGGTTTAATTTGTTTAAATTATTTTAAGTTCGAATGATTATCTATTGCTATTATTATTATTCTTTTGTTATTATTATTATCAGCAAAAAAATATTTGGTTTTAAATATATTGTGTATATACATATATTATATATATATTTTAAAACTACTTTAAATCTAATCTCTAATCTCTAGTAAGAACCTTTTAAAGTCAGCTTCCAATCTTAAATCTAAAAAGTCTTAAATCACAGGCCTAAGGCACAGGCGTAAGCCTAGTTAGATGTGAGACATGCGTTAGGTTTCATGGGATTGAAGTGAATCAATTTTCGCTTTATTTGACTAGAAAATATATTGAAATAAATAAATAAATAATAATAAAAAAATAGGTAGCTAGGAATATTATTGACAAATTTGCTAAATAAACCCTATCAAATAAGTTAAATTCATGTGCATGGCGATTTAGTATAAAACTGCACTAACCTACGTATATTGCCGATCCACGTAACAATTAATTAGGAAATTGATTAAGATGTAAATCGTCAATTAGTCACGGCATATGTAAACGAAATAAATGAATAGCCTGCATCATTACCTGTATATACAATGTATCATGTATTTATTTACATACGTCGTCTTGTCTTGAGTGTCTAATTTGCGAAATGAGTATCCCGGGTGGTTGAGACACGCGATTGGCCGGGTCGCGACGTCGCACAGTGTGCCTCGTCATGGCTCTCCTCTCGGGCATTATAAAATGTGACAAATTACATGAATGGCGCTCGATTCACGCTCCAACTACCCCAAAGTGCGTGCGTTGCAATTCTGCATTATTTAATGGAGGACTAATTGCGGGGGAAATGTACGCGAAATAGTTTTATTCGCGGCGACTAGGAACTGCTGCGACCGGCGCATTTCATCCCGTCTGAGTTTGGTATAATCCGAGGATAGGGATTTTCGGCACCAATCTAATTAAACTAAATAAAATTATTTTTTGATTCACATTACTCTTTACTTAAATGGACAATTTGTACAATTAAAATGACATCGACAAAAATCCAGTAGCATAAAACTTATAACATGATATGTCAAAAACTGATGCCTGTGATTTAATTTTAATGCCATTTAACAAGGCTGTAGCCTGTTTTAAGCGGATATTAAAATTGTATAAATATGTGTATAACCTATATATATTAATGACAAAATATAAACACTAATAATTATCTGACATGAGTTATCGAAATAAAATGAACTATGAACTCAATGTAAAAATAACCGTTCTCTGGCAATTATAACAGTTTGTACAATTTGAAATATTTCACAATTCAAATTAATAGTCCAGCTAATAAGGATTAATATTAACTATAATTGATAAATCTTTACGAAACGTTTATGCATAAGGGACTTAATTTTGCAGTCTTACCTTGCCAACCGTAAAATAAAATATTAATAATCAGCTCATAGTAAAGAATATATTTATCTCTTTCGCGCACCCACGTTCGTCGCTATGTTAAAAGTAGGGCGTTATGAAATCAGTTTCCTTAAAAAAATACTAATGAATTTTAAGTAAGTGTCGTCGTTGTGATAAGCCGCATTTATTTTCATCTTGTTTTTATGATACGTCCAAGGATAACTGAGTTTTGCTTTCCGAAACATATACCTGTTTCTCGCTGTGATACAGTTTAAAGCTCTGTGTTTTTCTGCGTGTAGGCGTCAACCTGATGCTGTTACTACGCAGATTATAACAGGGGGGAAGGGGAGGGGGGAGGGGGGCAGCGCGCGCGAAATTTACAATTCCGCTATGCACACAACACTTGGTTTCACTTAGTAGATAGCTTGAAACCTTCGTATCTACTGAATTCGAGGTTCTTCTTATTTTAAGGGTTACCGGGTCATTCGAAAAAAAGTAAAATTGTTCATTGAATAGCATAATCGAGTTTTGAAACTGCACCCATTTGTTTATTCCGCTATCCAATATGTGTTTGCAGATCGCCTATTTTTCTCGCTGAATAACTTTGATAGTTTCCATTAGTCGAGTCGCTATGAGTCGGTTGCAACATCGGGTAATGTGCTAACAACGTGTGACAATACGAAACAACGGGTGCTACAAATTTCACCCGGTAAATCCGTATAATTCTAGTCGATCTGTATTTTGGATGTACTGAACCTGTCAATAAAATGATCCATCGGAATCGAAAACCCTAGTCGCCTTAGGGGCTCCTTAGAAAATAATCGTAGCGTGCATTTGACGGAAACCTCCAAAGAAATTGACGGTTCTGTAGGCGCAATTTATTTTGTGGAATTGATATACAACTATATTATAATTTCTTTATTTAATAATGCGAACGCAATCGGCGCAGAGTTCGTTGCCCTACAAGCTTAATTGGATAGAAAACTATCATGAGAGAGTAGTAATAATCCGATGTGAACTATACACGCGTACGTACATATATGTACACATACACATACAGGTTGAACTCGTCATACTCTGTTGATTAATATATTCATGGGCGTTGTATGTATAATAATAACGTTAATACGACAGGTAATTTGCTATGTGTACGTAGATCTGACGGACAATGTAGAGGTTTGGGAACGTAGTTGATTTGCAGAGATTTGCTTGCCAATTATTTAACTATACCGGCCTACAAACGGACGAGGAGGTAAAGTATTGTGAACGCGTAATCTTTTTTTTTCGAGATGAAGACGGATATGTATATATCCGTCTTCCCTATGACCTCCTCTATGACTTCCTCTATGACTCCCCTCCCCCCCCCCTTCCCCCCTCCCCCGAGACGATTAATACCATTACCAGACTGAAGTAAATCTCTGTGTCTCTGTGTATTTATGTGTGTGTGTGTGAGGGTGTGTGTGTGTGTGTATGTGTGTGTATTCCTCCACGATAGCTTCCAAACTCTTCATCCGATTATGCTGAAATTTGAAATGCAGGCATCATTTGGTCATGGCAAAAGTTGAAAAGATTGTGTTTGAAATCGGTCCACCAGAGGGCGCGGTAGTCATACTTCCATCTCGAAATACTGGACTTAGAGACTTGAAATTCGGCATACAAATGCCTTCTTTATATTAAAGTCCGCCATATAATAATTAAATAGTAAGGCCCTTCAATTCGGCGACACACGACCCGTGGCTCTTTCGAAATTCCAATTCGAAGGCTTACGTCGTTCGAAATTCAAATTTTCATTTCGTTGCATATTCGCATATTTTATTTCGTTCGCATATTAATAGGATTTTTTACCAACTGCTTATCGACTTTATTTATGAAATATTTGTTCGGATGAAATAAATCCCTGGTTAGTCTTAGGGTTCAAAATCACAAATGATTTATTTTTACGTAGAAATATCATATAATCGGGTTAGCCACACACACTGATCAGACAATTACAGTCTCCCTAAGTAAATATATTCATCGTTAATTGCCAGAAGAAACCCCCTCTATTATAACCTCATTATTAAAGATAATTACAAACAGTTAAAAGTGCATTTCTTGTGTAAACGGGACGGCGCGTGCTAAGGGGGTGATTTATACCAAAAGAAAGAGGGGACTCATTACAATTTATAATTATCATTAAGAGCGCCGGGTCGAGATCGTTATCATTAGCGCCGCGATGCTCAAGCGCCTGTGAAAACGGAGAGGAGCAGGAAAAAAACGCGTTCCTGCGCATTGTTTACACAATCGCGTGAATGGATCTTGTTCGCAATTACACGGCCGCTTGTTACGAAGCGGGCCGCGCCATCTGTTGGCGGCTTTCGGAACGACAATCTGGCAGGCGGCGCGCGGGAGACAGTCGCCGCGTCCGCCTCCCGTGTAATTATAAGATCGTTGCAGAATATAACAGATCGCGTTTATGGTGCACTGTACAGAAAGGGGAAATTATACGCCGTTTAGCGACCGATGACGCCCTCCCGATCTGCTTATCCTGCACCGCAAAGTGCCGCGTCGCGTCATGACTGCTGCATCGCTACGACATAGCAAATTTGTTGAATATGTTTTTAATTAGCGACATCCTTGAATTGGGTGAATCAATTCGATCAAATAAGTAACTTTCATATAAATCAATATTATCAAATAAGCAACTTTTTTTTTAAATTTGAAAAAATTGGGTGATAAATAAGTTTGACTAGCGTTGAGCGAGCTGCGCCATCTAGCAATAGGTAAAATATCGCTAATAAATAATATTTTAAATTTTGTAGGTACCTAAAGTTAGATGGCGTAATGCACTCTACTCTTTTTCGATACATAAAATTTTCCAATAATTATTTAAAAAAGGTATTTTACAAAAATGTTTATCAAAAGTTGCTTATTTGCTCATACTGAATTCACCCACTACATGGATGTGACTAATTAAAAACTCACCCGGTGTAGAGCAAATTTGCAACTTTACTACATAATAAATGTAATAAAATCAGATTTTACAAACTTTTAGATATAGTTGGTTGTAATATTCTAAGAAATGGCTATAATATAAAGTGTTTGGGTAAACGAAGGTCGCATTCCTAGGGATGATTTTGTACATCAAATTAAACAAGAAAATATAATTTGTTTTGGGATTTTTACCTTATTCGCTGGAAAAACATGTTTTTACACGACTGAAAAGGAGTGTAATGTGTTCAAGGTTTATCTTTGTATGTTTTCCGTTTCTTTATTCCACCATAACTTTTAAACACTTTAACCGATTTAGAAGTGTGTGGTATTGCTAAAATCGTTATGTCATCCTGAGTGTTATAGTGTAAATATCACTAAGTAAGTAGTTGTCTAAATGTCCAAATTCCAATAAATTACCATAAATATATCGTGTTTAGTGTCAAATCAACGGTCTGATTGAGTACATTCCGGAAATATACTTGTATCTATGTAGATAAATATATATAAACCACAAATATTTCATAAGAAAACCGTAACAAATATAATTATAAACACAATAGTTCACTTTTTGTAACGGCAGTCGTATTTTTTATTCTTTTCAATATATTTACTTGTGGCAAGCTTTTATTTACCTTGCAATGTTTGTTAGTTTCTTTAGATCAAATTTTAGAACCTGAACTAGAATCACTTCCTCTTATCCTATGAAGTTGAAATTTTACCTGTTAGTTCAGTTCCGATGACAATGCATTTTTACGGTGAGCTAGACCGGCAATATACATGTAGGTATCTATGTATATGGATAAATATATAAACCACAAATATTTCATAAAAAAACAGTAATCAAAATAATTATAATTACAATAGTCCACTTTTTGTAGCTGCAGTCGTGTTTTTTATTCTTTTTAATAAATGTATTTGCTTACAATATCATAGTTGAAGAAAAGAGGTTGAAATCGGCCCACCAAAAGAAGCGCTGGTCATTTTTCAATCTCAAAATATTGGACTTAGAGACTTGATTGGACCCAAAATCCCTTTAAAAAATTTTGGTTGGGATATTTCATATACAACCGACGCAAAAAATGTAATATTAATTTAATTAAATAATACATATTCAAGTAAATACTACATCATTTTTGTATAAACACCATTTTAAAATCACGGAAATACTACCTTTGCTATCATAGTCACTTGACACGTCGGAGGGGCGGCGGGGGGGGGGGGGGGGGGAGGGAGGCTGCTAACTACAAGCTGCACTAATAATATTTAAATTACCATACATATTAATCAACGCCCGAGGCTAACCGAGAAAATCACCGAGCCTCGCTAAAAATATACTACGAATTGGTGCGAGGTGGAGGTCGGGTTGGCGTGAGAAAGAGGGAAGGGGCGGCAGGCGGTGGGGTGGAGGGAAGGGGGGGGGGGGGTAGCTTGTTTTTTTGCCGGAAAAGTCTAGGGAAAAGTCGATTATTTTTCTTAGTGTATATACTTTATTCATTCAGAAAACCCTTTGATTACACCTAATTGCTGGCACAATAAAAGAAAAGTGATTCTAAAAACAATGTAACGTTTATTACAGTCGCCGCACAATCAACAAACACTGATTCTCTAAAGTGTATAATTTTCCCTTCAAGCTTAAACAATGACTGCAGTGAAACCGGTCACAAATTGCACGTATCCCTCGACAATTAAATCTGGGTATAAGCGTTTCTAATTACATACTGAGTAAGCGAGCGCCGACTTACACTACTCTTAGTACCTATAGTACACTACTCTTGTACTTAGTACACGTATGTTGTATACATCAGCGGTATGCAGCGTTTTCAAAACCGAGGTCTTAAAAGTCTTTTTTCAGTGACTATGGGAAAGGATGAAAGGGGGTCTACCACGTATCCAGGAAAAGAGGAGGGGGGGTACACAGGAGACGCATCCCCCGAAATTCTTATTAAATCGAGAAAAAATTAAATCGAGAAAAAAATGAGAATCAGGGAGAATCCGCAACTTATGTACCTGGTGTCAGGCAAGTATCCAGGGGGGGGGGAGGAGAGGGGGTAGTTCGGATTGAACCCACCGAAATCTGGCGTATTTTCGTTTATATATAAATGAAAATAAATAAAAAACCCCCTTCCCCTCCTTCCGAAACTGAAGTCTGGATACGTGTCTGAAAGTGGGAGCTCTCAAATATCGTTCACCCGCTTCGAAAGTAATAAAACTCGAAAAAATCTATTTTGTTCTTTATTGGTTTAGGGGCTCTCTAGACGATCAATCATGCTTGTCAAGCATCGCGTCGCGGGCTGGGGAGGGATCGTAAACCGCAGGAAATATGCAAATATGTTTATTAAATATTAACCAAAAATGCCCAATTTTGTAGTTTATACCAGGAAGTCACGTTAATTAGACGTAATTGATTGATGAATGACGTGACTCCCTGGTATAAAACTACAAATTAGGCATTATTAGTAAATATTTAAAAAATATATTTGCATATTTCCTGCGGTTTACGATCCCCTCCCAGCCCGCGACGCGATGCTTGATAAGCATGCTTGATCGTCTAGAGAGCCCCTAAAAAAGAAATTTTACTAAAGTTTCCATAATCCGCAAGAGAGCCACAAACGTGAGAGAGACAGTTGCAGCTGACAAAAAAAAAGAAACATTTAAGACGCCCTATGTTTTTAACGTAGATATTTTTTTTAAATGTACACACTTTTTGTGATGCTGGTGTATTAATATAAATATTATTTTTATTTTTTAACTTTCGAAGCATTTTGTTCCTTTTTGTTGATTTTTAATCAACTTGATGCTCTCTCACTTGCTAATATCCGACCAAATAAAACATAAAGCATGCCCTTTTGGTGATGTTTCATATGCCCCCTCCACGCGTTGGCGAATGTTCGTGTCCAAGTACGTGTAAACAACTATTAGGAAACATATATGCAAAACTCTTATGGCAGATATGCCAACGTCACCGTAGCACAAAATATGAGCTGTGGTTGTCAGCCTGCGAGCTGCGCCTGCGCAGTACTGCGCACTCTTCGCACCTCTTCTATTTTTGACGTGATTTTGACAGCTCCGAGCTGTCAGTTGGCTGTCTTTTTTTCTTTGAAAATCCGCATCTTATACGTTACTAACACGAATATTCGCCAAAGTGTGGATGCGGCATTAGACGGGTGTTACAAGTTTAATCTGGCATCAGTTCAGTCCGCGACCGCGATGACGATCTGACTGATGGACTGATAGAAATTATCCAAATGTATCAAAATCCATCAGTTCAATCTATCAGTCAACGCGATAAATGATCAGTTTTCCGACATTTTGACAAACATCGCGGACTGAACTGATGCCAGATTAAACGTGTAACACCCGTCTTAGACTTGTATCAGTTTTAGCGTTCATAATTCACAACCCTTTTTTTGCAGTAGCGAATCCAAGGTTGCGTATCGCTGGTACACATAACCACTGAGTCCAAGACCGTACCAAAAGAAATAGATGGAGCACTACTACTCAAAATTTGTTCCACCAAATGTCATCTGATCAGGCTGGGCCGTCAACTGCATAAATTTTACAAGCTTTTATTTACCTTGTAATGTTTGTCAGTATGTTTAGGTCAAATCTTGCAAGCAGAATTAGAACCACTTCCTCTTATCCTATGAAGTTGAAATCTTATATGTTGGTTCAGTTCCGAATACAATGCATTTGTATGTTGAGCATTACCTGATTTTGCACCCAGAATCGGCTCCCGACGAGGGGACTCCTCAACGGTCAACAGCACAGACAGGAAATTTTGTATACGCATACAATTATGATAGCCCGCTATAAGTTCTATCATGACAAGGCTGCTGAGCCTAGGGTTGGCTCCCGACGAGGGGACTCCTCAACGATCAACAGCACATACACGAAATTTTGTATATGCATTCAATTATGATAGCCCGTTCTATATGTAACCGCGATAGGGCTGCTTCACCCAGGGTTGACTTCCAAACGAGGGGATTCCTCAACAGTCGACAGCACAGAAACGAAATTTTGTATACGCATTCAATGATAATAGCCCGTTCCAAGTTTCACCGCGACAGGGCTGCTGCACCCAGGGTTGGCTTCCAACGAGGGGGCTCCTCAACGGTTGACAGCACAGAAACGAAATTTCGTATACGCATTCAATTATGATAGCCCGTTCTAAGTTACACTATTACATAACTGCTGCACCCAGGGTTGGCTAGTGACAGAGCATTTTAATAAAAGCTTGTTTTTAAACATGTGTTTTTACTATTAACTCTTTGAGTAGCGGTATAATTTAATGGCAGACCGCTGCAATTTATTGGAATTTCTTGCATTATCGCCGAACTACTATAGCAATCCTAAAAAAAATAACTGAACAATGATCGCATTGAAATTTTGTATATAGAATATTGAAATCTCATTTTGTAAAATAATTAGATAATTATGAATAAATATGAGAATGTAGAAAAAGTGAAAAAAACTCGGCATTTCTAACTTGTACATGTCTTACGGAAAAATACGGAACCATATTTAGAAATTGTAAATACTTTCGTGATCTTTATTAAATGCTCTATCAAAGTTAATATTTCGTTTTGCTTATTTACATACAAAAATATTTAGATATTAGCTCATAAAAACCAATAAAAATTTTGATTATTTCTAGAAAAAAAAATATGTTTGACAATGAAATTTTACCAGAAATATCCACGAAATGACGCGCGAAATTATTTTAGCAGCCGTCTTTGTATCTAATGGTAATAATGAGATATTTGGTATGGATTTTAGGATGCGTTCGAATTAGAAAATTATATTACTGTGCGCTCCGGGAGCAAGCCGCCAATATTGGGCGTCACGTAGTCAACGGTGTTCTGATGTGCAAACAAATTTGGTCGTTACGTAGCCGAAGGGTTTATTATAGTTTAAAAAATAATCGTAAGTTCGACATGTGAATTAAATATTGACTTCCACGCGCGAACTAATGCGCGGGCAACTGCTAGTATTAGGTAATATTTATAATAAAAATTCAAAATTAATGAGGTGAATATGAGGAAAGCGGCACTGGTCCTTGTAGATCTGTCAGGTATGAATGACTGTCAATCAAAACGTTTACATTTCTGTGGCGTTTAATAGGTCCATCGCTTCGTAATATAGACTTGCGTAATATTACTGACAATTTAGCCAAAGCGACATCGCTTATTTTCCTCGAATCGTTGAACGAGTTAATTATTGGGCAGTAGCAGTTGTATATACAAAGTTCCCCTACACGGAAATGCAACTTGCCGAAGGCGATTTCACTTCTGCATAGTCAATTATAATTACGTACAATTTATTTGCAATTGCTATAATTGCTGTAATTATGAAAATTAAGAAGTTTTGAATTTAATTAGATAGATGACAAATGCTCCTTATTGTCTTGAAATAAGGAAGAAGCTAGATGCGTTAGTGATAATGATAGTGATTATTACCTAATTAGAGTACAATGACATCGATAATACACATGTAATTTTTCCGAAATATTTCGATAACAAAATTTATTATTATTATTACATTTTTCTATATTTACTCGCAAAGGCGACCTTACAGCGTACAGCTAAATACTTTTGGTTGAAATTAATTCCGACAAAGCTAAAAATGATTTTATTTCACTTAGGGCGTCTCAAATAATAGTAACGTAATTTTGTTACGGTTTCTGAGTGGTACATTAGACGCTATGGCAATAAAACAACAAAAAAGAAACTTTTTTGGTTTTTTGCTTATAAATTCTGAACGGTAAGTAATTCCTATCTAAACCTTCTCTAAACATTAAAATTATTCTTTAAGTATGTCATTGGACGCGCAAGTTTATCCTCTCCAATTTTTAATTAAAGAATGTCTAGATAGGAAGTACCGTTCAGAATTTATAAGCGAAAATCCTATTTTTGTTACCTATGCATAAATATGCATAATAAGTATTACTTTGCAATATGCACATTACAAAGGATAATAATCCAAATTACAAATTAAAAAACAAAAGCGGTTTTAGAATAGTATTTTTTTAACATATTTATTTGTCTACACGATGGATGATTAAAATATCCAAGCCCAATCTTGCTAATGTCATTTGATAAATGACAGACACTAAATCTATTATCGAGTCTGAAAAGTAATACACTTTCGTTATTTTTCGAATAGTTTCGAATATAAATTTCAGGATATTTAATTTAGTCACTTTATGACTGAGAAGTGAAAATCACATTTTTCGCTACAAAATTATAATTATATCAAGATTATGTACGTTTATAGATAACAAAAGAGCAAATTTCGCAATGATTATAGTACTCTATAGAGGTATTATTCGTAAACGATCGCAACAAAGGCAGTCGAGGCGATAAAAGAATTAATGAGAGGTTTTCGTAACCGACACCTCCTTAGTAGAGATGGAGCCGTTGCAGCGCCGCGCCGTTTACAGAAAGGAACTTATAATTTCGGTCGAAAGGGACAGAACAGAACAGAAATGCTAGTACCGCAGTCGATGCGCTGCGCCCCTCTTTTGCCCAGGCAAATTACACCGATGCGTATCGGCCAGACAGTTCTGTTCTTCTGTTCGTCCGTTCCTCTTTGTTGGCTCTGCCGGGGCTCTCATTGTTCCGGTAATGACAATAATTACAGTGCAATTACGCAAAGAAATCGCGGCGATGCTATCGAAATGTGAGAAATTCAAATTGGTGCGCGGCCCTACTTAGCGCCGGCTTAGTGCCGAATTAAATCGTTACTTTCATTAAATTACCGCGATTAGAGGTAATTATTCAAATGAGGGGAGGAAAGCAGACGCCCGATTAGATCAATCCCGCAACAACATTTCAACATTCAACGGATAATAACAAAAAAAAAATAGCCAGATCGCGATACCGATAGGTGAGCTTATTTTATGCAACGCGTTTGACGAGTTTAAAATTAATAATTAACGTGTTTTCTTTTGCAATATCACCAAATTATCTATTTCAGGGGTTTTTAAAGTCTTGCGTATCGCGACCTACTAAAGTTGCATATTACTGCTACCCACGCGGTTACTTCTCTGTCCTATTGTTACCTTTAAATTAATCATTTCACCTTTTTTAAAATAAATTTCTATAATTGTGTTCAACCACAGATTCCCTTCATTTTTTCTAACTTAACTACTCTTCACTGCCCCAATATTACTTCAAAACTATATACTATAAATAAAAATATATACTAAGAATAAAATAACATACTATAAACAAATACCTACCTATTCTAAACGTTACAAAAATATTATGTTTGAAAAATAACGACTAGAGGGTATTCAATAGATATTTATTAAACTTTACAACTTAAGCTTAATAAAATTTTATTTTTGCTTAATAATTTAAGTGGTTATTTTTAAAATCCTTAAAAGTATGGGCTTGCTTTGGATCTTTTTATGACGTCCACCTATTCGACGTACCTACTCGTATTTGTCAATTAATTGACAGCCTCCAAATTATAATCTGCTATTGCGGAAAATCCGACTTCACACATGTAAGATGTAGTAAAACAGCAGCACGTTAAAACTTCAGTAGAAAACATTGTATCTACAATTAAAATTCAAAACCATAATTATTTTCAAAGAGTTTTCTTACATTTGATTGTGCACTTAGTCAGGTTTTCTCGACATCTCAGTAATATCTCACATCGCTGAACTGAAACGTATTAAAACCTAGGTTTAGCAAGGACGTACCTACCTAGGTTTTGCAAGTAACGTAGAAAAACCCAGCTGAAATCTGTACGTTAACCATCATTGGGTTGCAAACCACACTTTGAAAAGTGCTGATATAAACGCATTTAATTTCTTACCAAACAAATAACCGTAGAAAACATTACAACCAAAATAATAGATAATTAAAAAAGAAACCTATGATGGCCTTCACTTTCTGAAAATATTATTTCAGCTAAATTAAAACAATTTAAAAAAGGTCGGGGATAGCACAATACGATATATAATGTCCTAAAATGTTTTTATAATATAATTATAATAATGATTTATTTAAGAGAAAGTAGTATAAATAGTAAGTGTCACAAACTACCCAAATAGGATAATTCCTGTACTAGGGTAGATTCTTTTCTTTTACAATAAAATGTGCACGTAAATTTTCACTGCAATTAAAATGTATTGTAATATTATGCATATATGCCAAAAACATCAATATAAGCTCCCGTTTTGTTAAGATTACGTGAAGACACCTCTCTGCTAAGATCTTGACGTTATCCTGTACGTGCCCAATTAATTTTCATCACCGGAAATATCAATGACTTCATCCATTTTGACAAATAGACTTGTCAACTACAACGGGCGATCCCGTCACCTCAGGAAGTTTTAACGATTGTTCGTGAAGCGAGCGCAGAAGACTTAGACAAAACAGTCCACCCACAAGCTCCGCCACATCCCCGTAAGATGCCAACGCATTATCCACGAGATAACAATATCCCGCTCTATAGGAAACAGTACTGCTTCCAGACTCCCCCGACTGTTAGTCAGAATGCACAATCGATTGGCTTACGCCGCACGGTGCGCAGACCGTCCAGGAGCGCCAGATGGTTGACTTCTAGGGGAAACTAGCCCTAAGGCCAGAGTCCTGCCCGGGCTCGGGCTCGCACTTCATGCGTGGAGGCCAGCCCTGAACAGAATGGGTCTTCGTGGCCAACTCAGCAAGGGCCCCATTAGCTCCCATCCATTTTGACAAGGTCGAAACAAGATATTCAATATACAAGGTCGAAGCAACAAATATTGTAAACTTTAAGACTTCGAAATCTAACGTAGAAATGAGTAGGAAATAGGCCATCGCGGGTATCTTATCTATAAGACTTCCGCTTTGAGCGATCATCACACCGATCGCCATAAACCGACAGCACAAGCGCTCTACTTTACGATGTTATAATTGTGTTCGCGGATCATTCGGAAAGAAACGCCCAAAAAAACTCATTCTCGCTGGTGCCCTTAAAGGGAAATAAACAAAGACGGACGCGATACGATCTAAAATGGGCATTTTAAAGGAAAAGTTTAATTGTGCGTAGATAATTATCGTATACAACAAGCAAGGGTGGCGTTCGTTCGATCCGAAGTACCGGCGCGGCAGCGGCATTTACGCCTATAATTACGCACTCCTTTATGCTAAGTCTAAAACTTTGTTTTTATCGCACTTTTGTTCTGATGTGGGCCCCTATTATGTATAGTGGCCGTTTGTTCTGAAACCTTTTCGGTCTCTTACTGAAAACAAATTAAAAATAAGAGATTTGTTTTTAGATATTTTTTTTTAATTTCCCTGTAGGCTCTTTATTTAATTACAAGTAAATATATCAATAAGTTAATAGTAAAAACACATTTTTTAAAATATTAAAATGCTCTGTCCCAAGCCAACGTTGTGTGCAGCAGCCATATCATAGAATGGAACTTAGAACGGGTTATCATAATTGAATGCTTTACAGAATTTCGTGTCTGTGCTGTTTGTTGTTCGTTGAGGAGTCTCTTTGTTAGAAGTCAACCCTGAGTGCGGCCCTATCGCGGTAAAACGTAGAACGGGCTATCATAATTGAATGCGTACACAAAATTGTGTTCTGTACTGTTGACCGTGGAAGAGTATCCTCATCGGGAGCCTATCATGGGTGTAGAATCAGGTCACGCTCACCATAAAAATGCATTAACATCGGAACTGAAGTAACATGTGAAATTTCAACTTCATAGGATAAGAGTAAGTGGTTCTAGTTCAGGTTCTAAAATTTGACTTAAACAAACTAACAAGCATTGCAAGATAAATAAAAGCTTGTCACAAGTAAATATATATAAAAAAAAAATAAAAAGCACGATTGCCGTTACATATAGTGAACTATTGTATTTATAATTATTTTTGTTACGGTTTTCTTATGAAATATTTGTGGTATAAATATTTATCCATATATATACATGTATATTTCCGGAATGTACTCAATCAGACCTTTCATTTCACACTAAATACGATACATTTATGTTAATTTATTGACATTTGGACATTTAGACAACTACTTACTTTATCTTTCAGTAGTTAAAGTATCCTAAGACACTCGGGATGATATAATGGTTCTAACAACACCACACGCTTCTAAATTGGTCCAAGCGTTTATAAGTTATAGTGGAATAAAGAAACGGAAAACACACATAGATGAACCCTGAACACATTACACTCCTTTTTTGTTAGGTAGTCGTATAAAAAAGGCCTTTTTGACAATCTCTTCATCCGTCCGGCCAGTCGTTTGCACCTGGATCACAAAACTATAAGTCCTAGAGAAAAATAGTTTACGTGAAACGACATTATGGTCTAAAACGGGTCCGGTTCTTAATGTATATATGTAGTTTATCAATGATGCTTAAAAATGTTTAATTGTCGGAACGTAATATTGTATCAGAATGTTCCGATGGATTTGAATGTCTGACTGTTCCAGTATCTCTCTAGCTAGACTGTTCCTCATCGCTTCCGCTCCATGTGTAAATTAGATTCAAATGAGATTTGGAGTTAATATTTTGTTATTAATGGAATATTGTCAAAGATTTATATTACGGCAAAATATTCCAAAATAAATTTTACATAATTTAGTAAATTTGAATAATTAATTGGTATTTTTACTTTTGTGTAAACGTAACAATTGCACGAAACTATATCTGTTATTGGGCATAACATGACTACTCAAAATGGAATTGCGATTAAAAAAAAACTACCGAAACTATACTTAGGTCAAGTATAGTTTGGGTAGATTATTTTCCTCAATAGAAAATTTACAGTTTATGTATACATAGCTTTCTTAAAAGAAGGCACTTTACGAGTATGTTTTATAATGCGCTTATTATGGAAATAAGTAAACCTAATTGATTGCAATTGGGTATGTAATAATCACAGCTAAACTCATTAGAGTTTTTAATGGGCATTATTGCACTTTTTAACAAAATCCCATTTTTACTGCTAAGAATACGTTACTAGGAATTCTCGTGGAACGTTATTTAAATATCAATATTTATTGTCAACACAACGCCAGATGTCTTACCTACCCCTCAAAATAGTATCCATATTCTATATTTCACTCATTTTATTTTAACTTTTGTTGGTATGAAAGTTTTGCATTTAGTCATGATAAATGCCGTGTGAAAGTTTGCTTCGGCAAAATGTTTCGTCTGCTCCAGCTGACCTTTGACCTCTTATGCCCTTGCTGTTTCAGATGATCGTAATAATATAAAGACGATGACCCGTCTGGCTATGTTCTACTGTTTCTGTGACAGAAATAGCAGATGAAATGTTATAACTATATAAACAGCTTCAGGAAACCGTAGATTTGAGGCGGTTTCGTCCTATTGTTGTTTACGTTTACTGAGTTAAATGAAATAAGGTAGGTTATGTCAATATTTCTGATACCTCTGAATTTGGCGGCTTTGGGCTAAATATGCATGAAATATCCATCAGCTGAAGAAATATGCAAGAAATATATTAGGTTCTAAATTTAACTTTTATACCAGACCATCATTTATAAATTTTAGATAAATGTAAGATTTTTCAGTAATTACAGCAACAACTAGGGTTGTCGACTACAGCGGGTGAGCCCGTCACCTGAGGAAGTTTTAACGATTAGTCGATCTATCTCCCTGGAGTGAGCGCAGAAGACTTGGACAAAACAGTCCACCATCTAGCTCCGCCGCAAGCCCGTAAGAGCCCAACGCCTTAACCGCGAGATAGCCAGGAGTGTTACCCGGCGGGTTTACACTCACGCTCTTACTCCCAATTGTGACCAGATTACTCCAGTCTTTCGATTGGTTACGAGTTCGAGGTCGCTTGCGCGATCCTCTCCCGTACGAAGCGGTGAAACAGTGTTTACCGAATCTATCGCGGACCACAGCGTCCTTTGCCCGGCTCTTCATCCAGGATCGGATAGCCGATGGTCGTTTCAAGAGCAGTCGCCGTAAGGAACAGCAATTACAGCAACAATTCTAAATATTGCCTTTTGAAACTGACCTGTGTGTTATCATTTCAAATTCATTGATAATTAAATTTTACGATGCTAATGCATTGATCAAGGTGAGATTTTTTTTACTGAAAATGAAGGTGACAAGTATTAAAATAGAACCGCATCAGAATTCTAAAAATTGAAAAGTAGACACCATTTACCACTGCTTCTGCATGACAACGATATACGTTGTCATGCAGAAGCATGGCAAAAATAACATTTTGATTAGAAAAGAAATATTACGGATGTCTTTTTATAATTATCTCCATCCGCAACTCCTGCAACTTTGCGACTGTTTGCAGTGAAATCTGTGGATATACGTAGTCATGCAGAAGCAGTGGCTGTGAGCGAATGACCAGCTCCGTTATTAAATCACGAGCTTCTGCATCATTGTTTATAGTTCTTAACAGTACACATTACGTTAACTGTACAGCCAGACTACAAGAAGCTGTAATAGAAAACACCGGTCCAGGATCATCATATTTGAAAATAATGCAAATTTTCAACTTTACCATGGTTGCACAAACGAAAATATTTGAGCAAAAAGAAACGACGGAAAGACATATAAACAGCTGATCCATTAAAAAGAATAACATGGCCTTGAAATAAAATATATTTTAATTTGAAATTCCAACACCAACCTAAGTTATTTACGTTCAAATTGACCAGTGTTCAAATTGTTTACGTACAAATTGACCAGTGTTTACGTTAAAAAAAAACAGCAATTACATTAGTAAGGGCCCATTATATTTAATTTGAAAAACATGAATAAATATAAATAACATTTCTAATTATAATCTATAAAAACAACAGTTCCAAAAGGTAAAAACTTAAAACATCCTTTAAAAATCAAGTTTTTACTAGAGTTTTCCATTCCTTGGCTAGACTCAAAAGGTCAGACATAAATCACGAAATATCAGAATAATATTATAGCACCTCAAAATCGACTTTTCCTGCGAGAGATGCAACTTTCGATTAGGTAACCTCGATCTTTTTGCGGGTCTCGTTATTTATTGGGGTTTTGATATACCCATTGTAAAATATATATTTAACCAATTCCTGACGCACTCCAGTGGCCATGGCATCACCGCCCACACCAGACACTGCAGAGGAATTAGAATTAGCATTACACAAGAAGTCATCTGAAGAAGAGCAGCGATTCTGACGGCTACTTGTAACGAACAGAACAACGTTGACGCCATCATTCTGTAGCCAGTTGTTGACGCTTATTCATTGTGAAAGAAAACGCTAGATGGATCTTTATCATAAGTGCTCGCTGAGCAGTTTACATAGTACCTACACTATAGAGCACAAAGGTTTTTTTAGATATGCTAATTTAATATGTCTTGAAATAAATTATTTTCTTAAAATTAATATATATGTTTCATGACTTGAACAGACCAACAATGCAGATTGGCCATCGGGGACAATCTGCCCCGTTCGGTTCCTAAGTGGAGACATTTGAGAGTTGTCAACTATAGGGTTTTCCAATACGGACGGGTCGATGTTGACAGTCTGTGCCGTAAAACAAGCTGTGTATGAGGTATTACCGTTTTTTTAAAAGACCTATGTATGGGCCTTACGGCTCGCACTTCATTCGTGGAGGCCGCCGGATGGGTGTTGACCCGTGAGTGTGACCAACCCTGAAAAAATGGGTCTTCGTGGCTAACTCAGCAAGGGCCCATTAGCTTCCATCAGAGAGCTAGACATCATTAGACAGTATAGACACATATAACACAAATATTTTAATTTCGTGATATCGTTCGTAAAAACTTAAAATACAGGGTAAGTTTTAAATTAGTGACATACTTGTAGTGGGTTAATCTGTAAAACCAAGCAAGTAAATTTAAAAATAATAATGGAAAAAACAACAAAAAATGTTTTCTTCGAAAATGTTTATTTTGTCGAGTTTGTAAATCTTATCTATTGAAGAAAAGTTTGAGAAGCTTTGAGCGCGTTGCGCCATCTAGCGGTTGGTAAAACATCGCTAATAAACAATACTAGCGATATTTTACCTACTACTAAGTAGCTCATCATGCTCATAGCTTTTATACTATTTTTCGAAAAATAAAACGAAAAATAGAACGTGATAAAATAGAAACAAACAGAAAACTAGACAGAAAAAGATGGTAAAAAAGGAAAATAAATTACTAAAATTATATAAAGACGCAGAGGAAAGGAAGGAGACGAAAGAAGGAAAGGGAAGCGAAAAGGATTGTACCTACAATCACCGACCTATCTTCCCCATTCTTTCGTTGCTGTGGCAACATACGCTGCCTGAACTGCTGGCGAGAGTGATCTAATTCCGTTGAGTTTATTATTCCCGATACATTTGCGTTTCCCCGGAGCGTTTTGCGTCCGCCGGGATTCTTCGCGCTGTCTCATTCATATTAGTGGATCTATAATTAAAATTGGAGAATGTGTGATTATTTCCAACACGGCCGCAGAGTGCCTGTCTCTGAAGCGGCGAAACGTATTTGGTCATCTTACTGGGGCGTTTTCTAATTTGCACTAGGGTGTTCCTAAGTACTCTTAGCAAAAAAAAAGAGTTTTTTTTTGCTCTTCCTTCCCCTCTCCGTTTGTTGCAATTGCATAAGAAAAAATGTGTGTAAAATTTCAGCTTAATTGGATAAAGACAAGGGGTGCCAGAAAGCCTTAAAAATCGAAAAATTATAAAAAGCAGTGTTTTTATCTTGCGAAATATTGTTTATACGCAAAAAAAATAGACGAAAGTAGTAGCTGTAGAAAAAGGCATATATTATCATTTATCACTTTCTCGTACGACTAACGAAAAACGGGAAAATCACTTCTTTTGCTACAAATCCAAGTGACTTCATAGAAGGGTGGCTACAAGTAGCAACATGTGGTACCGCCGTATTTAGTGGTGTTTCCCGAGTGGGAAACACGACATTGTCACTTTCTTAACCAGTGGTGTGTCGAGCTATGACCAGCCGCGGATCTGTATAAGGGCTTTTTGGGCTGCAGCCTAGGGCCCCGTGGATATAAAGGGCCCCAGCACCCATTGAAAACAATGGACAATATTTTCAGATAAATCTACAGATAAAGTCTCAGTATACGGCGCAGAAAATTGTAAAAGGGCCACGCTAAATGTTGCGTTTGATAAGCTGATTATGGATTTAAATAGAATAAGCCAAGTCTATGAGACATATAGCAAAAACGTATTTTTTTCAAATGGATTTGCAAGATTAACATATGGAAAACATATTTGGTTATTACTCTAAATATTACTCTGGTTTTATAAAAATAGACAATTTATATATAATAATATGTAGATGGCGAACTTATCGCTATAGCGATATCCTGCAGTCAACCATTAGGAATACCCATAATGAATATATTTTCAAACAAGTACTGAAATATTTAAAATAATACTATGTTTTAGGACCTTATTAGAAATACATATTTAATTATTCGCCTAATACTTTTTTTTGCATATAATTAAAATTTCCACAGACAAAAACATTGAGGTGTTATGATATTTTTCGTTTTTCAAAGTCCTTGGGGCTCCCATTCTTTTTATCCGACTGAGCTGAAATTTTACACAGATTCATTTTCATGCAATGGAATCAAATGGGGGGAAGGGGGGGGGGGGGTAGCGCAAAGTCAAACTTCGAAAAGTAAGGGCCACCCTAGTCCACAACCTTGTTGCATATTTAGCCATGGCTCAACGAAAATAGCACGCTTTTAATGAGATAGCTATTTACTTAACGCAAATCCGTATCCTACTCGATTTATTCAAAGCTCATTTTACATGAATTTAAGAATAAATATGATGCGACGAAACTCCTAATAAAACTGAATACCAAAGAGTTCGAGCAATGTGTCTAGCCAGTCTTTATTTTCGGAAAAGGAAAATATAATATTTATTTCACATTAAGCAGAGAAAATTAGAGTTGTACGAAGGCTAATGGAACAAATCATGCTCGGAATTAGCTTGCGCGACCGAAAACGCACCGATGTTTTCTTGTAAAAATACATAGATTTGTTTGATAAAGATGCCCGGTGTTAATACAAATATGTGTATCAGATTCACTGCATTGATTCAAATTGTAAGAAAACTTTTATTTTTTAGTTATTTCTTTTATTTGTATTTCTTGTTGCCTAATATCAGAATGGATTAAATTTAGAAGACAATAATGGGACATATCTACCTAATAATTGATCATATATTTTTTTAATTTGTTGTGTGGGGCTTTTCTAAGGTCTTTATGAGCCTTGTAACACTGCGACCATTGCTGATCTATTGTGTTCGCCACCTACTATAGTTCAGCCTCGTGTCATTTAAGAACCGCAACAGGCTTTAGGCGCCGGATTGTTTTACCTCCTCAGGTTGGAGGTAATGACCACCCAAGTGGATGTATCTTTTACGCATCAGCGGGCCACACCCGCACATGAGGTGCAGAGGAGTTTCCTCTGCCCCTTGGCAAAACCTGCACATTTTTGTGTCGGAGCTTGAGGTTGTACACTGGGCTCAAAGGCTGATTCAATCCTTGTCCCCCGCTCTGACGATTATCCTAACATTTGACCACATTATGACCAATTTCGCCCTCGACAGTAAATCGGCGTTTGTTTAACCGGAGGTTAAGTTATGGCCTAATCAAACGAGTCGTTGCTGAACAATACGCGCTCTGGTGTTTACGTCGGATTTCGACAGCATCCTCTTGGATGTCGATCGTCTGCGAGGAGGGCGGGAGATTTATGGTACATCAAAGCGATCAGATAGATTTTCGTTGTCTGACAATGGATGTCTGAGATCTACAAGGGTTTGGACTTTAGAGAACTCTCGTCGATGGTTTTGGTTTTAGGTTTACACTGCTTTGCCTGCTATGTCATTGCACTATATGCCATATCGTCGCATCTCATGAATAACCATTATAACTGTCATTTATCCTAAAATTGAGTTACGTATAATAGAGTTTTTGCGATAATAAAGTAATATATAACATAAATTTAATTACCTATAATTTATTTGAGAAAGATTCGATACCTTATGAGATTTTTTTATACACTTAAAAATCTACATTTTCAGATAGGACCTCAACATTTTATGGTTTCCCCCTCTATCTTCTCTCCCCACACTCCCCTCTTTCCTCTCCCACCCCCTTCTCTCCCTCTCCACCCTCCCGTTTTCTCCTCCGCCCCCTACTCTGAAACCTCCTGAAGAATTCTAGAATATCTGGAAACTTCCATAGAACATTCTGAAACATTCTCGATCTTCCCGTACCATTTCATTCTGCTCGTTTATAGTCTCCGCTCCCATATTACATCACACAAGAACCTTCGTTGCTCATCTTCAAAGCTTTTTAAAAAAAATATATATATATATATATATATATATATATATATATATATATATATATATATATATATATATATATATATATATATATATATATATATATATATATATATATATATATATATATATATATATATATATATATATATATATATATATATATATATATATATATATATATATATATATATATATATATATATATATATATATATATATATATATATATATATATATATATATATATATATATATATATATATACCTATATATATATATATATTTCTTTCAAACAACCACTAACCACATTTTATTTTATTTTTATTCTGGAACCAAACAGAAATACATATAATGCAATAAAAACCTGTTTAAAAGTGACAAAAATCCAATAATGTTATTCCGAATATAAAGTATACAAAATGAACGCAATGTAATTTTATATTGTTTCCGCTTGAGAATGGGGGGAATCAGGGAATCAAAATAGATAAAAATATATTATGCATGTATATAAATATATTTATAATTAATTTTAAGTATGATATATAGGTATTATAAGGAATATACTTGAGATAAAATTATGTCCTTGAACTAAATTAAATGAAATATAATATGTAGGTATAAATGTTTTGTGATCACCTAGGTTGACTCTAGATTTTTTTTAAATTGAGTTCTTATTAGAGGTTTTTGATGAGTGTAATATGTCCACACTTAAAAAGTCTGTATTATATCTATGACACGCTCTGTATAGAAATGCATTTTGAGATGCGTTGGTTTTCACTACAGGGAGATGAAATAGTCGATGCGATCGAACAGGGCGGGGAGAATATATTCTAACTTATCTTCTCTTTTATCATTCCTGGGTAAAAACAGGAAGAAAATGTTAGTAATACATATAAGTACTAGGTTATTTTAATTTACCTTATTTGCATTACTGTAGGATGATTAAAAAAAACATTAGTACCATTGCTCTCTCTCCCACAACATTATAATGTGAAAACGCCAGTAATAATGATGCCACTGCAGGGTGATATTTCTATCATCAAGACGAGACTGTTGTATCGTGCGTGATTCCTATACGTCGAAATGCAATAGATAGTCCAGACGATAAATACTTACATAATGGTAGATAATGATGCCACATAAAATCGATAAGGACACGGTTACATTCTAGCAATACAACTGACGTCTTTAGGCGTTTTGGCCGTCAGAGTACTCTAGACATGCAGCGCGTATTACCGCCAAAAATGTAAATTCGGCTATGTTTGCATTCCGGCAATGGTGTTAAACCATTATGCTTCATACATTACCAAGCATGGCGTAGCATCTTTGCGAAATTTTGTTCTTGGTTGACCAAGAGCAAAATTTTGTTCTTGGTATTTAGGGAGATCGTTATGTAAGGAAGGAGGATCTCGGAGGAGGAAGGAGGAGCGGAGGGAAGGAGGAGGAGTGTTGGTAGGAAATCCTGGAAAAAAATAGTAAAGAAAGTTTCTTCATGTGAGTATTTTATATTCTAGTGAATAAAAGTTATTGCAAATTATCGCATTTATCAGTTATCTTTGTTTTCACTTTCCTGTAAAATTTGGAAAAATACCAAATTATACATCATTTCCAAAGTATTTATTTCTAAATCACATATACAGCTGCCTGTCCCTAAAGTATCTAAATATAGTCGGCCCCTTTGTTTTTTCCCGTATATATAAATGACATCACTGATTACATCAGGTGCATGAATGATGAAATTTTTCTCTTCACCGATGACACGTCTCTTCTTCTTATCTATAAAAACAGAGACCATCTTGCACGATGAATAGACTTGCTTTTTGGTTCCATTTTGATAAACTATCATTGAATGTCTCCAAATCTAAAGTAATATGTTTTTTTTGTGAACGTGCGACTCAAAATCAGGTCTTAGAGATAACCAATTTAAAAAAATGTATAGTCTATAGCTTAGACAAAAATCCTATATAATGGAATAAGGGATTTTGATAATGCTGATTTCATATTCCAATAGTATCACGCTGTAAAATAAAGGAAAATACCTCGATACTCGTCATTTTCGGAAGAGCGTGATTTTTATTTTTATCGACAAAAGCTATATTGCTGGATTTGACATTAATTTACATTTTACATTTCTACTCTAAAAAATATGGTTTTAGATATTGTTATCTTTATTTTATAAGAAATTTTCTTTTTACCACATTTTCTTATAATGGATGATTGCCATACCGATTATTAATAACTTAATTTATAGTCACAACTATCACTATAGTTACATTTCTATAATTAATTAATTAATTACGTTACTGAGAATGTTAGGCGCAATGACACATTCAAGCGAAAGAATGCCTATTTACTGGAGTAGAATGAAATTGTATTGTTATTGTATTGTATATTTCATAAAATAAGATAACATATACGAGTAAGTCCAATTGTTATCACTATCAATATTATCATGTTGCTTTTTGAGAGTATTATAACATATGTAGTATTTACCTATATCTATGTATATAATAGTTATATGCAAAATAATATTGAACCAGTTTTGTAATGATTACTATTATTCATGTTTACTCTAACTCTTCACTTGTAGAAGATTCACATCTTTATACTGATATCTAATGCAGTGTAGTGTCCGCTCTAGCACAAGCTAAGTTTAGTGAAGTGACATGCGACAAAGTATTTATAAATACACGACTCTTTCTATGGGTTATTTTCTTCTATGTATGTGTAGTGTATTGTTAAGCTATTTTATTGTGAATTTCCTAAAATTGTTTTTTTTTTTTTTTAAATGTACCGATACGCCATTTCATTCACATGCGGTAGAATCATTTCACAAAACGCTAAACCAATGCACTATAATATGATGGAAGCAGATCTTCAAAGAGCGTACACACTCGCATACTGTAATAATTAAACAGCGCATCTTCCGTCTCTCAACTGCTGGTTATCTTTATGGTTGAGCATCTGGCCCCCGAATAGCCGATCAGTTCGTTCCACTATCGGAGAGGAAATCGGCGCTCTGTTGGTCTTTATTAATTACGGAAGCCGTAATGCGCATGCGCTCCAAGCGCGGGCGTATTTATACGCGCGCCATCTGTTGGTGATTTCTGATCCAATTTGATGCCCTGAAACAAGGTTCTAATTAGATAGTGGGCCCGATTGCGTTTCTTTGTGAACTAAAACTAAAATTAGTCCAAGCGAACGAGACAGAGCAATATGTTAGAGCGAAATATGAAACGAACGATCGTCGATTAATACTACCTGCCGAACTTATACTCGTCCGAATAAATTCGAGCATATGTCGTGAGGTCTAAGATTTGACCTTGGCGCGCAGTTTTAATGCGAAAAAGTGACAACCGCTCATCTCACTCTCCGCTCTAGCGTATTGCCCTGTCTCGTTCACACGGACTAATTTCCGATTTTAGTTCACGAAGAAACGCAATCGAGCCCACTATTTTAGTTAAGGCCGACGCAGAGAGTCAGAATTTTGTCTAGAATATGCTGCTGCCGAACAAAACTAATCATCGACAGCTTTCATCGCTAATGATGTTTCATCAGTTTATAAATATAACCTGACCGGCCGTAAACGCAACGAATAGATCCGGAGTAATACAAGAGTTAACCATTTATGGACCATGGGATATGCGTCCCATAATTTAAAGAATCATTTTATAAATTATCAAATACGACATCAGAATCCTAACATAAGCATAAAAACATATTATTGTTTAAAAAAATGCCAAATTAAAAAAAAATAATGACCAACGAACTCTGGTCATTTTAAATAACTTAATAAAATATTTATGTCGCCTTTTTAAATTTCATTTTTAGTGCGTATGATTTCTGAGTTCAATAATAAAATACTCAAATTTTAGAAAAAAATGTAACTTTGCAGTTTATGTCCAGGGCACTTATGTTCCCATCAATTTAGATATAATCTATTGGACCAATTTTAACAAAACTTGAAATACATGTTATTTACAAAGCTTATGATCCTCAAAGATCATAGAGTAGATGCGGTAGAGATAGGCTGGACATATTGTCAGAGTGGATCATAGTCGGTGGACAAGGACAGCTCGAATGGAGAACATGCCGCGAGGCCATCCACCTCTATACTGGGTAGATTATGTCAGACGACACTGAGCACGAGACTGGATGAGGAGGGCTTAAGATCGGCAAGGATGGAAGACATTAAAGTAGGTCTATTTCTAGAAACACACCATACAAATATCGCAATGATGATGATAATTTTTACTCAACTAATATGTAGACATTGCACTGATAAATTTATTGGATTTCTTAATACAATGTCGTTTTGTTCTTACGGTTTTTTACAGAATAATAAAGTTCCAATCGTAAATTTGTTGAATTGCAAGGAATTTTGATGAAACTCCATTACTCGATTATATGTTTCACCATGCTCCGTACGGGCAATACGAAAATAGCGATATTATGTAGCTTTAACATGATTTTTGTAACTGACTTTATAGTCAGTATGTTATAACATGCTATCATGGTAAAAACAAGATAACGAATGTGCGGTGTATTTACAATGCCCGTGATATGTTAAATACACCGTTACGCGTCATGTTGATATATACGTATGAGTCATGTTGATATATACGCACAGTACATGTTATATACGTAATCCCTTTTGAATCATGCTTATTTCCGTCTATATTTAAGCGTTATATTTTTCTAGGTATGGGTCTGTTTTATTTTTTATATTTTTTAGTTTTGTTGTTTAGGAAGACTTCGGATACATTTATAACGAGGTATTAAGATCTTCGATGTCAAAAAATATGGCGATTTTTAAAAAAGTCGTTATGTGTAGGTTATTGCACTGTGATCAAATGAGTTGGCTTACGAGACCTTCTTCTCTTTAAGGTGCCATCTCCTATCGGAGGTCGTCGGTCATTATGGCCACTTTGGTCCGTGATGTTGCGGCGCAGAACAACTCGGTGGTGCTTGAGTTGAACCATACATGCTTTGAGCATTCCATGTCGCAATCTTAATGGCTAACCCCAGGGGATTCTTCATTCTTTCATGTAAGCGATGTTTTTATTGTAATCACCAATAATGATTTTCCTGGGAAGGGGTTATGCGGTGGTTTTCCCTTTGCCTTCCGCATCGCTGTTTGTTACCGAGGTAACAATTGTGACCCTAGACTGTACTGATCTACATGTCCTTCACTTTTGGGTTTACTGCATGCGCAGCTGCCTACTGCAGGGATGGATGTGCTTATTTACTGGCGGCGCATATTCACCATAACACACGGTACTTATTGAACTTGTGTAGCATTTTTTAGGTTAGTCCTTTCCACCAGACTTCCCACTACGTTCTCGTAACCTTGCCGCTGTATGGTTGGGGGCTGTTTACTCAGTATATCACAGCTAACCATGATATCTGATGGCCTTTCACTATCTGCTACCTGAGACCCCGATGGTAGCTTACAGCTCAGATCGATAATACCGTCCCGTCCCGTGTATGTGAGGCGTCACATTCCCCTCGTATGTGAGGCGTCCAATAATGGTTGCCTATGGCAAAATGTATACAAAATGTATAAAAATTTATATAAATGTAAATATAAATGTAAATGTGCGCCGCTCTATAGTAATCCGCTCTGTAGTAATGCTAAAGCTCTATAGTAAACCCCGCTCTATGTAAATGTAAATGTAAATATAAATTAATATACATTTTGCCGTAGGCAAACCCGAGCTAATCGCCATTCATTTGAGGGGTTAACCGCGAGTGAATCTAGACTGTATGAGCACTAAAAAAAGAGACCTTCTATGAGTACCTACTAACAAAAAAAATAGGTAAACCAATATTATGCTATCATTAGCTTTTTTATTTCGCGTGTTTCCCGATACCATGATGCTGAATTTACAGCATAAGTATAGATGCCAACCTATAAACCCGCACCATATTTTTCGGTCCCTTGCCCACATGTTCAGATCACATGTATTGCATTTTTTGAACATCAATGATCTGAAACCAAAAAGGTATAGAAAACCTAATTGGTGTTCAATAAGTGCAATACGTGTGATCTGAACATGTGAGCGAGGAACCGAGAAATTTGGTGCGGTCCCAAATGATTTTATTCCTCTTGAATAAAATGGTTATAGTTTGCAGCACATGTATCTCTGTCTACCTTGGCACGGGCACCAATTACGTACCTGCAATGTCCCAGACACAGGTCAATTTATTATACCTGGATCAAAGGCAACGACTTTATGGTGTACCTGCCCTCTCTTTCAAACACAAGTTTTATGTATGTATACGCTATTACTGTATCACGTCTTTACAACCTATTGTTAAAATTTGTCTTAGTTATTAAAGTGCAACAACTGGCAATGTAATTAAGTGCCAGTGCTAGTATATAAAATAGTTTGTAACCAGACATAGTTATAAAATGTTATGATAGTAACATAGTTATGAAGTTAGCATTGTTATAAAATAACATAATTAAAACTAAAGGAGATGGACTTTATATTATGAAATTTTAATGACCGTAAGGCGAGCTCTTAAGACTAAAATTTTAATGTTTCAACCATTGCTTTTGAAAATGTGTTATTAAACACTACTTTTACCAAAATACCATTGTAAATTACTGCACATGGCTAACCCGCACGCTGCGTATTTTAATTGAATTATTTTATTTCCTTCGTTGGAATTCATGAAATCTTGCCTCTTAATGCAGCGGGCGATCGTCCATGTTTATTTTTGATTTTAATTACTGCGCATCGCTCGAGAAAATGTCGGGTCAAAATATTAATAAAATATATGAAATACTCGACATGCAATAAAATCTCCTCGGGCGAAATAGTTCAAATATAGATATTTCGCTTAAGGCCCAGTGACATGCAAAAGGCACGTCTCGTTAGGGTGTCAAAAACAAAGTTAAAACGTAAGCGAACATAATATTATATACTACAATATTTTTGTTCTATGTAATTTCAGCCGTGAAATGCATGGCCGAAATTAGCTAAAAATGCCAAAAAGCTATTTCTGTGGGGATCATAATAATCGCTAAATATATATATATAAAATTAGAAACAAAGACCTGGAAAGGAAACTAAATAAATTGGAAACCTCTCGAAGATTAGCAAAGTTTTAGTAAAATTCGGTAAAAAATCACGTGTTGATTTGTTTCTACTCTTTGTTCCAAAATTTCACAATGAGCGGGTTTATTATCATAAGACAATCTCTTACAACCAACTATAAAACTAATGTGAATATTGTTATAAAATGAAAAACCTTTATTTATTCATTCAAATCTATTTCATCCCCTTCAAAGTAATCCCCTCCCGATAATCCACTTATGCCAACGTTTTTTCCAATGATCGATGCATGCCAAATAGTCAGGTTCCAGTATGGCTTCCAGAACGCGCAGCGATTCACGTTGAATCTCTTCAATCGTGTCCAAACGGTGTCCTCGGAGTGGTCTTTCGAGTTTGGGGAATAGCCAGAAGTCACACGGAGCCGAATCAAGCGAATACGGTGGTTGTAGAACGACATGCGTTGAGTTTTTGATATGGAGAGCACAATCGATTGGCTTGCGCCGCTCGGTGCGCAGACCGTCCAGGAGCGCCAGAGGTTTGATTCCCAGGGGAGACTGGTTGACCCAGTGTTCTACCCAGGTTCGCACCCCGTGCGTGGAGGCCGTCGGATGGGTGTTGACCCGTGAGTGTGACCGACCCTGAACACATGGGTCATCGTGGCCACCTCATCATGGGCCCGTTAGCTCCCAAACAGTCGGGGGAGTCTGGAAGCTGTATTGTTCCTATAGAGCGGGGTTGGTTGCGTACCTTACGGCGACTGCTCTTGAAATGACCATTTGCCATCGGATCCTGGGTAAGAGGCGGGCAACGGACGCCATGGTCCGCGATAGATTCGGTATACACCGTTTCACCGCTTCGTAAGGGAGAGGATTGCGCAAGCGACCTCGAACTCGGAACCAATCGAGAGACCGGAGAAATCTGGTCACAATTGGAAGTTAGGGCGCGAGTGTCGGGCCCGCCAGGTAACATAACTGGCTATCTCGCGGTAAGGCGTTGGTCTCTAACGGGTTGTGGCGTACCTAGACGGTGGATTGTTTTTGTCCTAAGTCTTCTACGCTCACTCCAGGGAGATAGAACGACTAATCGTTAAAACTCCCTGTGGTGACGGGCTTGCCCGTTGTAGTCGACAACCCAAGTTGATCTTTTTGGTCTTTCCTCACCTTTGGCACGATATTCGCTTGATTGATCGGTTGATTCCGGGTCGTAAGCATTGATCCAAGTCTCATCTCCCGTAATCATCCTGGGCTGATAGTCAGAAAGCATCGTTTTACACACTTCAACGCAACGCTGTTTTTCCAAAAAAAATAATGTTTTTGGAACCAATCGAGATTTGACGCGTCTGAGGGCCAAAACATCTTTCAAAATGATTTTCACTGATTCTTCTGATATTCCAATCATATCAGTAAGGTCTCTAACAGTCAATCGACGATTTTTGAGCACTAATTCTTTTATTTGATTGACGTGTTGCTCTTCAGTTGATGTTGACGGTCGTCCGGGGCGTTCCAAGTCATCAACACGTTCTCTGCCTTCTTCGAAGTGTTTGTACAACTTATAAACATTTTTATGCGACATGGTAAAATCACCGAAGGCCTTCTGCAACATTTTGAAAGTTTCCGCAGCCGAAATTTCATTCCACAAATCAAATTTAATGGCACTTCTTTGCTCAACAAATTCAGACATTGTAAAAATCGCTAAAATCACTTTTAGTCGTTTCGAAAACACAAGCGTATTATGTATCAAATGATGATATTGACATGAAATTTGGCACAGATATCAGTAACAGTAGTACCAATATAAAAATACAAGGGTTTACCCGAATCGGTTAGCCTACGAAGTTTAAATTAAAAAATCGCCTTAGTTTTTGACCACAAAGTATATGTTTAGCATGTATGTAAGCGTGTGTTTTATGATTGAATTCGATGGACAGAATAATAATGCAATTCCGTTAATTTTATCCTAACAGGAAATGGTAACGAAGCCGGTAATCGAACCCGGAAACTTACAATGTAAGATTAGGCGACCTAACCATTATCCCACAGGGCCTGCATGGCCGTGAAACCACTTTAACGGAGTTTTTATTTTTTGCTGATAATTTTGAATGGAAAACTAATAAAGTATGTCACTTTTTGAACCTCTTTGAAGGATAAATTAACTTATGGACTTGTTGTATGTTACAGGACACGGGGATATGCTATTTTTAAAACCGAAATCTTAAGATTATTATAGTTAATTTGGCTCATTTTTATCGATATCTCTGTATGTTTACCAAAAGATTTAAAATTATGAAATTAAACTTTAGTCACATGGAACCTTACACATTTATCTATGTATTCGTATAATATTTGTGGTTTTAAACATTTTTATTATTACACCTTTTATTTCGATTATGCGATCTGATGTTTATGGTGGTACCCCTCCTTAATTCCTTCAGTTTTACGATTATTCGCGGAATGGCCGAATATGATTTGAGAAATGGATGATTTGGCAGTTAAGGCTTGCATTTAACGAAGAGAAAACACACAATTATATTTTTTAGTGCCTCCCCATATCTTTCAATATACATAAACTCCAATCGTATTAGAATAATAAATTGAAGGTTATGCATATGCAGAAGCTCCAACGTACATAATTGAATCGCATTTTTGAAGGTTATACATATTGGATTCACTGCATAAAACTAAACGTAATGTTTTTATTATTAGAATGCTGCTACAAATGCCCTGTCAATTTTATTCAATGCATTTCGTCACACATACAATAGGTACACACACTTAGGACGCGTATTGTATAGGGCAGTAAGCCTAATTAATGCCAATATTTGTCCGATGATTATCCGCTTGATCTCATGAACATGACTTTCAAATCAGCCATGTGAAGTCATGTTTTATGATTATTGAGTCACAACCAGCCTGAATTAAAACTGGCAACTATTTAAAATTGTTAAATATATACATGAGGCAATATATAGCCACAAAGTTGCCAAAGCAGCAGACAAAGGGATAAAGGCTTTGCAACGGTACGAGCCTCAAGCAAGAGCTTCACAATCGTTGGAAGAGCGAATGGACAATCTTCAATATTTACGCGAGTATGCCACCCAAATGAGAGCTTCAGAAACAAAAGAATAACGGATGTCTTCAATCTTTTCGCCAGCATGCCTCCCAAACAAGAGCTTAAGAAACTGAAGAAGATCGTACAGTCCGATTGCAGAACTTACGTGAGCATAATGCCGCAATCAGATCAGTGCAAATAGCTGGAGTCGGTCTTTTGAAAATAAATTTATATGTTTTGTGACAACACTAAAAATTAGAAAATAATAGTTTTAAAAACAAATAAAGCACGCTTTTATAATATTTAACCACTCTGTTCTCACTGTGTAGTCGTGTTTCTTTGTTCTTTAAACTATTTTATTCTGACATCTGCTAAAATAACATTATTTTATTGCAATTGCAATTTACATTATTCGGGGAAATTAGTGGTTGTAAGTGCATATTTAAGATTTGATAATATCTCATCTATTATCAAATCTAATATGATAATATCAGATTTGATATTATTGAACATATTAATAATAAAAACATTACCTCTATTTATATGCATTGTTGGTTGTGTATATTGAGTATATGCACAACCTCTAATGATGCGTTTTAGTGCATTGGATGATCTGGTCCTCTAATAAAGACAAAAGGTTTATTACTCGAACCTGTTCATTGTAGGTTCATTGTAAGCATCCGACTATTTAATAGCACCATCAAACATAATATCGGTTATCTGCCGCGATAATCACGAAATGCACGCTGGAAATCCTATCACAACATTCCAGCGCATTGCCGGCATTACTAAGCTAACTTTCAGCATGTATTTCCCTACCGAAGCTTTCCTTTAGCGGTGTACTCCCCCCCCCCCTTCCGTTCACCTTACACCCTCCTCCGTCCTTCCGCCCCTCTCACACGCCCAAGAAACGCTCCAGCCATTAAATATGAATTATAAGTACGAAGTAAGAGAAATTACCAGGCAATCAAGTGGTCGGGCTCCATTATTTGATTAAAAATCTAGGCAGAACATTGCACTGTTTTAATGGTCTAGGTGTGCTGCGGACTTTGCGGGAAAGTTGCAGTCATTATGATACACCGTTATGTAAGTTAGGTAATAATGGGGTTTGATGAGGTTTGGATTTGATGGTCAGAAGTAGACGCAGTGTCCCTCTTTCAATTCAGCCGAAAATTATATTATAATTATTTCAAGGAGTTAATCTGTAACTACCTACTGGACCTTTACCTTAATCCAGTGTTTTTCAACCAGTGGGTCGCGATCCCTCCCCCCCCCCGGGGGGTCGCAGGCTATTTAAAAATAAAAATTGAAAATGTTTTAAACTCTTTATTATTTGTGTGTTTTTTGCTATTCATTTATTGTGTGTTTTTTGCTATTTCTTTTAAAAACCTGTAAAATTAATGTGTTTTTTCGCCATTGTTTTAACAAACATTTTATTTATTGAATTGTTACAGTTGTGAAAGAGACTATGTGGGGGTCGAGAAAACTAAGCTACAGTCTATGGGGGGGTCGCGTAAGTTTCGTTTTTTTACCAAAAAGGGGGTCGCAATCTAAAAAAGGTTGAAAAACACTCTCTTAATCTGTTGTAATTCTAAGATGCTTCTTCTTTTTCAAATGCTATGTCTGATACCGAAAGATGGCAATCTTATTAGGTAATAAAACTTTATTGCAGCCGCTCGGAACAATGACGTTGTAGATTTATAGAACCATACTCCTAGATTTCGGAACCAAGATGTTCTTCTCCATCCCGGACATATTTGGCCTAAATTGCCTTGAATTAGATGCATACTAGTATATCATTTAGTATGGTACATGATACGACCGTATTCAAGTTTGTGGATCGTTATTGTCCTCGATATATTTCTATGGTATTGTTCAAACACTTAAGGACATTTAAGGACTCAATTAATAACCTGTTCGTAGGTCTCCGATAGACTCACATTTTGAGGACTTAAGCTTTCATAAGAGAATGTTTGTCGAGCGTTTCATTCCATATAATAATATTGAGAATATCTTTTAACTATGCTCTTAGAAATATGATCTTATACTGTAGGTTGATATTTCTTCCGAAAAAGACTTTTTTGATCTTAAGTAATGCACATCCAGATTTTTATACGTGGTCATCCCCTTGATCGTATTTCAGTTGCCTTCCATATTGCAGCAGCTGTTCCATATTGCAGCAGCTAAATACTGTTTTTGGTCTAATCCGATCGAATTTCTAACTGTATATATGTTTATGGGTAGGTACTTTACAACCTTATATCATACTAGCTGACCCGTGCCCACTTCGTTGGCGGTAAAACTTTTTACTTGTGATGAAATTATGAATGTGGTTTGGTTATTTCCTGACTGCCAAGAGAAGGGCTATTTTTACTGCATATGTATGTATGTATTTGCGTGCCAATTTGACTATATTACCGTTATTTGTGAGTGTCTTCTTGTGAGTGTCTTATTTGTGAGTGTCTTATCTCTTTAACCATTTATGCAGTAAAAGTGAAATTATATGCAGTAAAAGGGAAAAGTCTTTTGTTTTAAACACTTGAGACGATAAATTTACTTATTTTGATAATGATTCATAATTGTTGATAATATGACCAATAAACATGACCTAACGATTTAAATTATTTTTTTAATTTGAAAAACTACTTTTTGTGACTTAAATTTAAAAGTTAGACATATGCTGTCCCTGACTTTTTGTGGACATTATCAAGCTCTACAACTTTTCTCTAGAACTTAATCATATATCTCTCATCGTTAAGGCAGCGTTAGTTATAAAAATTTTCGTTCGACCGTTTTTTCCGACTTACTTTGGAAATCCGACTACCACGAAAAAGTCTGTTTATTTTTCGGATTAATATATAACCTATGAAACTCACAAATAACGTGGCTTTCTATTGGTAAAAGAATTTTCAAAATCGGTTCAGTAGATCCAGAGATTACTTACTACAACCTCACAAACTTTACCTCTTTATAATATTATTATTATATATTATTATTATATATCATGATATGTTACGGGAAAGAACGAACAATGACAATTGTTTGGTGAAAATGTGTTTATTATTAGTTTTTTTTCAGATTTGTAATTTATTGTATCATTATTGCATGTATAACATGTAATTTCAAATATTTATTCAGATGTGTAACACTTTTCAGATGTGGTTAAAAATGTATTATTTTTGGAAACTCAAATATACTTGCTTTACAGACAGTTGTCATGAAGTATGCAGATGACATCTAAGAGGTCTTTTTTTTCTTTCTTTTTTTTTACCCACAAGGCATATGCCTTTTCGGGGAACCCGCCTTGTTGTCTATTGTCACCATCTTCTAGGTGGGCATTTGTAGCATCAGGCAGTCAAACACTCAGGCGGTCACCCATCCCAGTATTGACCGCGCCCGCCGCTGCTTAACTTCGGTAACAACGAGGAGAACCGGTAACAACGGGGCTACGGACGCTACGAATGTAGTATCTGTCGACGATCATAACGTATTTTGGCAATCCTCGGATCTTGCGACCTATGACGACCTATTCACTGCATAAATAACATAATTAATTTTATTTATTTTGTTGATTTGAAATCGGGTTATGAATTCCGCCTGTTGAAATAAATAAGCGAAAGGAGTAAAAACGTGGGCAGCAGCGGCGCGCATCGCTAAATAATGTTTTAATTGTGAATTGGTGCCAAGAGATGGGACATGTTTGAATGGTTCCACTAATAACTGGAATACCAACGCTAAGATCTGGATTAGCTCCCTTGTCACGTTCACCGGCGACCGGGCCATATGATTAGTGTGGTCAGCGCACTATTTTCAGAAGCGCTCGAGACACGACACATTTCGGAATTCGAAAACGACACATCGACGCTCTAGTAGCTACATGATAAATTTCGGAAATTTCTTTGAACTGTCACTTTTTCCAGAGCGACGGATATTTTAAATATTCCGCTGTGCGACGATTAAGCCGCCGCTCGCTTCGTTGTTTTTAATCCCATTCATAACTCAGTTAATTATGCGACTTTTAATGTCGTTTGCAGTGACTTATTATGTCTCTTAGGGAATCTTCTGAAAGGTAGGCTAAAAAAAACAGTTTTTTAAATGAGGTCACAAAAAAAGATATTCTATTTTAAAGCAAGTGAATCGCAGATATGCACAAAGTGGTCAAGGATGAGCTAGGTGACTTTTTCATAATTAATTATTAGGCGACTGAGCAAAATATTATGTAAAATTTGGCACGCTTATACAAAGAAATTCAGTAATGAATAGCAATTTTATTGATACACTTAATTGAAGGGATTCGTCTTAAAAAATGCCGCTCAATAAATTATATCAACTAAATACGACTAATAGGATAGCAAGGAAATATATTATTAGGAATAAAAAAGATTACAAAAAGAAATAAAGAATTACAAAAAGGGAACTACCGTATTTATAATTATTTTTATTACGGTTTTTTAGAAAATATTTGTTGTTTATGTATTTATCTATATAGATACATATATATTTACGAAATCTACTCAATCGGGCCTTTCATTTGATATATTATTGACACGATATATTATTGAAAATTGTAGATGAATTTATTGACATTTGAAGATTTAGCCATTTAAACATTTATTTACTTGATAAATGGGATAGTTAAAGGTACTCAATGACACTCGGGATGACATAACGATTCTAACAATACCACATACTTTTAAATTAGTTCTTTTTTGTTGGGCAGTCGTGTAAAAATACATATTATTACGCTAGAATTAATAATTATATTTTTACGCTAGAATAAAATCTAAGACTATCACGGTTGTTTGACATTATAAATAGGATAGGAACGAATTTACCGCGTGAAATTTGTAGCACCCGACGTTTCGGTGACGTTGCAGCCGCTGTTGTCCCGGGTAGACTGAAAGAGCCGCCAATCCGTTGTTTTGCGGGTAGGCCGCATACAGCTGCCGCCACTGCGTAGGTTATAACGGTGATGGGGGGCCGGGCTCGGAGCGTCTTTTCAAAAATCCGTCTTGCACACAGCACTCACTGTATCCTGTCTTACGTCCTTGCGTTCGGCGCTCGGCGGCGGGAAAATTTTAAGAAGAGGGTTCGATAAGAGCTGGCACGTTCACAGTACTCACACTAATGCAATGTCACTATACAGTGCGCGAGCGAGAGAGACGGAAAGACTTTTTATGATGCGCATCAAGTGAAAGTCACGTCGCGCGTCACGACATTGCATTAGTGTTAGTACTGTGAACGTGCCAGCTTTCGTTGCGGGACCTAATTGAAGTTCGGGGTTGTTCTTATTTCAGTGGCTTCCCGAATTGAAGGGCTGAAATTCTAAAGGGTCTAAGTGCCAAAAAATCTCAAACCGATATTTTCACGGAAATACAATCAATGTGCCAAGCCCAATGTCGTATAAAAGAGTCTAAGTGTCTAACTCCGCCCCACTACTACACACAAGCTGTTAAAGCAAGGAGCGGGTCTATGTTCCACTATGCGTGTGCATCGGAAAGGCGAGTGTGTGTGCTCTGGCGCAAGCTGCGACCGGTACGCGGCGGCGCCGTCTTTTCTATCGTTCAGTGGCAATTAACAAGTTTATGGAGATGGACGTTACGCCGGTGCCTTCGACTTCAGACACACATGTTGCGAAAAATCGGAAAGAGAATGTGAAAATTCAACGGAAGAAGCGTCGTTTGTGCGGGGAGGAGTATATAACATCAAAAAAGATTAAAATTCCAAAGAAAACGCTGAAAGAGGTTAGTATTATTTTTTAATAATCATTATTTAATAACTTACAGTTGCGTAGCATCGTTGGGCAAATATACGCGACGTTTCGTCTGTTAGTAATTAAATAATGTAAGGTGGTTTTCATTCACTGGATAATGTGCTTCTATTTAAAAACTATATTATTATTTCAGGTTGCCTGCAAGTGTAAATTTCATTGTGGGCAAATTTTACACGAGAGGAGAGAAACCCTTATGATGGAATACTATAGAATTGGAGACGCTATTAAGCAAGGAACATATCTTCTCGGGCTCATTCAAATAACTCCAGTTGGAAGGAGGCGACACGGTACATACACCAACGCTGTAGACAGTCGCAGACAAACATCAGTAGCTTATACTCTGCCAGACGGTACTGGGAACCATGTCCAGGTATGCCGTCAGACTTTTCAAGCTGTTTTTGCCATTTCGCATAAGAAAGTCCAGACTTTGGTGGAAAAAAAGAAGCGCGGAGAAGTGATTTTCATAGACAAGCGGGGATCCGGAAACAAGCCCAGAAAATTCACTGCTGAAATTTTCGAGATAGTACTGCATCATATTAAGTCTTTCCCTTCTCAAGAAAGTCACTACAGTCGACATGAAACTCAAAAATATTATTTAAGCCCCGATCTTAATATTCACAGTTTATACCTGGCATTCAAAGAAAAATACCCAGACTCGCCTGTGACCTACAGATATTACTTTACAACCTTCAAAAAGCATTTTCCCTATTTGAAGTTTGGACGCCCACGAACAGATACCTGTTCAAAGTGTGATCTTCTTCATGCTAAACTGAAATGCTCTGAAGGAAGACAAAAAACTCATACTGCTATCGAGCTAGAAAACCATCACCGTAAAGCTGAAAGTGCTCAAAATACAATGAAAGCGGATTCGGTAAAATCCCAATCCCCAACGAGCGATACGTTGACAATGGCTATGGACATGCAACAAGTCATTTTTATACCGACATTGACTCATAGTCAGATGTTTTATAGCAGACAGCTCTCGTGTTACAACCTTTGCGTTCATATTGCTGACAACCAAAAAGCATACATGTGCCTCTGGAATGAATCATATGCCGGAAGAGGAGGTAATGAAGTTGGTTCTTCACTGTTGAAGGTTTTAAATATAATGTCTGCCAATACTTTAAAAAAAAAATAGTAATTTGGAGCGACAACTGCATAGGCCAGAATAAAAACCGGATGGTGTTATTTATTCTTATTTATTTAGTTGCCAATGGCGTGTTCGATATCATAGATCATAAATACTTGGTCAGTGGCCACTCTTTCATGTCATGTGATCGTGCACAGATAGAACAGAGAAAAAAAGTGGTCAAATGCTATGAACCTGCAGATATCGAAAAAATGATACGTGAATCGTGTCACAAAAACCCATTCGAACCTATAACACTGGACCAACATGATTTTAAAGACCTCAATGAAGCCTCCACGGAGTTCCTGAATACAACAAAATTGAAAATATCAACTGTGTCATGGATAAGAATCCAGAAAAACCGGCTACCATATGTTGATTTAATGCAATCTTTCAATGATCCTATACCTTGGGACACCATCAACATTTTTAAAAAGGGAAAAATGCCCTCTCAACTGAAGGATATGGTACTTCCAATATTGCCTGCCAAGAATATCATATCAAAAGAAAAACTAATTGACCTAAAACAGATGATGCCGTATATACCTGCTGAACACCAACCATTTTATGATGATTTGATCAATAAAACAGAAGCTTGATAATACACATTTTAAAGGACTGTTGTCATGTCACTTAGACCCTTTTTATTATTATTCAGTTACCTACATAGGACATTTCAGGACTTTGGAACTTTAATACTTTTTCTTTAAATATTTGTTGGTGTGAGAGGTTGGCGGCGGAGTCTCATGACTAAGAATATAATTTTCTTTGTATTTCAATTGAAATAAATAATAATTTCGACAAAATGTTTGTTTTATTCAGTTTTTTTGTTATATCTCGACTTTAACTTTTTGGCACTTAGACCCTTTAGAATTTCAGCCCTTCAATTATGCGAGGAAATTAGAATTGTTCCTTGGATAGCACAATGGGATTTTGAAACTGCATCCAGTGGTTATTTACGCTATCCAATATATGTTCGCAGATCGCCGATTTTTCTCGCTGAATATTTTCAACAGCTTTGATGTGTTCTGTCAGTCGCGTGGCTATGGGCCGTTTCGTTTGTCCAACGTAGGCTAAACCGCAACTGCATTCGACTGTATACACACCCAGGGTTTGCAATGGTATTACATCCTTTACAGGCCTCAAAAATCGAGCTAAATTTGGGTCGGCTTGAAGGTCATTTTTATATCGAATCTGTTTAGCATCTTACTTATTCGATCTGTCACGCCCTTGACGTATGGTAACAATGCTCTTGATCTGCTCGGTTTCTGAGTTTCGTTTGTATTAGATCGTGTGAGTATATTGTATTAGATCACACATATGTATTAGATCGTGTGCCCATATATTAGACTTACAAAAAGTGCTTAAATAAGTAATATACAGTATGTTACGGTTTCCGAGTTTATATTAATTTAAAAAATCAGATTCGATTTCCGACAGTCAACATGTTCCGTTGGGATAAAATTAACATAATCGCATATCATTTCTGTCGATCGAACGCAATAACAAGACACACTCTTTCAGACATAGGTACATATACACTCTTCATATGTTGGGTGTAAGAGTTTGTGGTGTGGTAATAAACCCGCCCACTGATAAATTATATTAGAAAATATCAGTTTCATAAAATTACATTTTAAATTACTATCATATAAAATTGGTGTTTTTCCTGGAACAAGCACTTTCTAGTTAGGACTGACGCAGAATCATTGTGTTTATTTTCTGGAGATATATCGTTGTGTTTAATTTCTTGAATGAAAAAATAAAATAAAATACATTGGGAAATTACACAAAATAAAGTAGAAACGAACAAACAAACAATCTTTGAATAATTGCAGAAAAAATACATCTCAGAAAAAAATACAAATAAGGACATATGACTGATTAATTTATGTTTAAATAACCAAAGGAATCGATGAGCGATAAACTGTCTAATAAAAGTAATGTCATTTCAATTTGCACGGAGGTCCAATGTGTCTTAGAGCTGCGCGAGAGATCCACGAGGAGATCCACGTTAATGGGCCGCCAGATCTCGAGTGCAAGTCACACACGTCTCGTGTCGTTCAACACTGGTAGTTCGTTATGGTTTTTAATTAACAAAAGTTGTCATCAAACAGTGGTGAGGCGGTCGGGGCAAACATCACGCGTCCACGCATCCGCTCAGCGCTCGGCCGGGCGACGCGACCGCGACGCGACGCGCGCGCCTCTGTCAATGTTTAATTAAACAGCGAGGCGTAGAGGAGCAAAAAACACTGTTTGGGGAGCACTGCTCGGGTCCATTTAAAAAGCCCACAAAAGGTGTGAAATGTCATACCGGGAACAGAAGTCACCGCAAACAACAACGACAAACACAGTCATCGAACATTGCGCTCCCTCCGTCTCGGCTCTTGCGTTGTTTAGATATATTTATTAGGTATTTTAAAATGCATTAATCACGGATTTTGACCACATCGCAGAGTTTAGAGAGGAGCTTTACCAGAGAAAATATACGTGAGAGTTCTTTGCATGCTTTTCAATATCTTGGAGGGCGTCGTTCCTAATTATCTCACCGGCAGATTTACTGCAGTATCGGCTCATGGACGACCTATAAGATAAAAGATAACCTGCTAACCTCTATCCTTGGTTACAGCACTGACTTCTTCTCATTCTCTTTCATCGTACATGGATTCCGTGTTTAAAACGCTTTGCCGAGAAATGTGAGAACCGCGCCAAGCATAACATGTTTTAAAAACTCAGAGAAAATTTAAAATCTTCCACACAAATTCCCTTTCCCCTCCCATTCCCATCCTTTTTAAACCTTTTGTCCTTGGGGTGTTAGTTTATTTTGGTGTGGCATGGTGGTGATATTTTGGTGTTTTAAACATATTTTTTCCTCCCTTTTTTTATTTGTATTTCATACTCTTTATATAGGCAAAGTTGGCAAACTCGCAAATAATATTCATTCAATAGTATAGGTTAGCTCTAAAATATTGCCTGCAATAAGATCGCATTTTCTTACGAATAAAGCGTTTTATTATTATTATCATAATATACTTAATCTAAATTGAAGCGAATACATAACATAAATCAGGGTTAAATTTGTATAAATAAAGAGAGGCTATTTTAAAAAAATTCTAGGCCAGTCAATTTGTACACGAAGAAGATCTCGAGCTTACTCGGTCATGTAATTCTAATTTCGTATATGTTGCTAGGGCTAGGTTCTACGATAATATTGAGACCAAGTTTTTTAGTTCGAAATATGTATATGTACCTACTAGCTAAAGGTGAATGGAATAAAAACTGTTATCACCGCTATCATCAAATCAAAACTCTGTCATTACAACTAATATTACTGAAATTTCGAAAAGTACAGTAATAAGAATTTGATTTAGAGCTTGTAAAAAATACATCACAATTATTAGGCCTACATTAATTGTTTCCTTTTATCCTTGAAATTACAATAAATATTTTTTGTTTTTGAAATAAAATATCTCTTATGTTTACCCAATAAAGAATATTAGAACTCTTTCAATATGGAGAATAGATTTTTTTATAAAAAAGATTTTCTTAGGCCACCCAACACACGAATACATTCAACCGGTTCAAAATACAATAATCGACCTGTACTTGTTCTTTTTCGGAAGAACTTCACTCCAGATTCCGGTTAAATGCAACCGCTACCAATAGCCTAATCGTATTTTTGTATGTTCAGGAACATTGAGGAAAAGAAATATTGTGACTAATGTTGTCATCAAATGACGTGACTTTTTCGGCACTGAGTCTTGGGATGTCAATATCTATACGAAATTCGTAATATTTTGGCAAAATATATATGAAATACAATAAACAATTACTTTTAACAGATCATATCCAAAAAATATCTATCAATACGATTATTTCTATTGGCTGAATGTTTTTTAAGCGAATGAGTTAAAAATGAATGGGAGTTAAAAAACATTCAGCGAATGTTTTTTATATTACAATAAAATGGCTATTTCAGTAATAATATTTTTTCATCAAAGCCGCAAAAGGTGATCAATTAAAATTCGAAGTCTTCTTTAATTGAATTGATATTTTTAATTTATTTTTATGGTATCGATAGCTTTTTGAATTATATTACTAATTTAGACGTGGGCTAACGGGTGGTAATCATATTAAAAAGTATCGTGGTATTTTGAATAGGGTTTGGCTCTTACTTAATCATGAAACTAATAAATATATGCCTTGCGCTTTGTTTGCTCCTCCTTTGCCGCCTCATCAGTGACATACCAATATTTAAAGGGCGCGAATAAAAAACTAAAGAGCTCAAATTGACTACACTGCCTGTGTTCGTTAAACGCTCTTTGCTGACCACTACGAACTCGTTATTATCCATCTCTCACCAGACTACGTATATAACTCAGACTGTGGTCCATACGTAATAATTAGTGTTGGCTTGACGGTGGTTACCGTGTCGTAATGTTAAAACATAATGATATTTCATTACGTCGCGACCTTGTGATCTCGCTTCTAACATGTCAGTATGTAGTAGTATACGTACTTTTATGGTCGGATACATGAATCATGTTGAAACTACAGTATACTGTTATTTCCATATTGACCGTAAGGAAAATGTTGATACATATAATCGAGTAATGGAGTTATAACAAAATTCCTTGTACTTAAACAATATTACGATTAAAAAATCGTTATTGTGTATAAAACCGTAATAACAAAATGGTATTTTTTATTAATTTTTTTTATTTTCGGGGAACGTACAGCGTTTCATTAATTATGATTAATTATTCTAATACAGTGTTTTGCTGGCCGATTAATTGTTCCCTGCATTATTTTCTTATAAGGTAAATCAAAAGTTGCATTGCTCTAAATTAAATTAAATTAAATTACAATCGAACTATTGCAAGGATGGAAAAGGAGAGGGATGGGATATATGTAGGATAGGATATAGGTATTCAAATTATACTCTTTGCTATTCTAATTTTCGCTCTGAGTGTTTTGAAATAATTTGTATACTCACTATATTATATACTCACTTCCTAGATGCCTAGTGAGCTAAGGACAGCCTCGCTGAATTTAGGTCGATATCTTCGAATCGACTATTATATGTGGTCATCAAGCGTTGCATAACAGGGTTTTGGGCGTAACTAGTGCTCACACGAGGGATTTCGAACGTTCGAGGGCGAACCCTTCGTGGCGGAACCAACAGATAGTTTCTTTACCAAATGAGGGCTATCAATTTTGTTATGTATTTTATGCAATAATATCATATCAGCCGCTGTGCGGCGGTCTTCTAGTGAACACATACTGAAATAGTTCAGCCTGCTCTCGTAAGTTCCAAGTCCTAAGTGCTCACGGTAGTCCAGGAATCTAATAAAACGTCTTTGGACGCCCTACACCCTATTTTTATACACGCCATATAGCGGAATCCAAATCTGCGATGCGAACTCTAAGGTGCTACGAACATAGGAAAAGTAAAGCGTTTTAAAGATGTTAATGTTCGAGAATGGTTTACATGTTCTATTAACAAAATCTAGAGTCCTCAACGCCTTGCTAACAAAACTGTTGATGTGTTGGTCAAACGTCAGCTTTTGGCCCAGTTGTACCCCAAGATCTCGAATGCACTGAACTTCAGGGATTTGAATTTGAAATTGATGCTTTCCTTTTGGCGACTGAATGTGATGCTATTACATTTAGTAGCATTTAAAGTGAGCTTATTTAAATGTAATGAAATGTAAGAAAGAATCCAATATTTTATCTCAGTGTGGCACGATACAGCGCATACCGCTTACAAGGGTTTCGATCTAATACGAGTAGCAGAACATGCATGTTCTAAATTTTTCTCGGGCACGTGGTTCACATTATCTAAAACACAATTCCTAACGAATGAATGATAGTGGAATTCAGATGACGTCGATTCTAAGGATAAATATTATACAGATTATAGTAAAGATAGTTTTGCTTAGAATCAAATTTCCCCAGGTTTTAAAATATTTAAAACCAGAAAGACGAATAAAAAGCTTTCTATGTCTGTATACCTCCATGGTTCAAAGGTATGTGATGAACACGTTGTCCAATTTCGACAATTATTTAACAAATCTATGTTATACATCAATGGGAAGGGCTGATTAGAATTTGCGGTCCGTCTATAAACCAAGTCAGGGTGCTGCCATACAAACACACGACTGAAAAAATACATGAAATCACTGAAAATTTTTGTGAGTTCATTGAATTAAAAATGAAAACCAACCCTGTCTAAGGTGAATTTGTTCTGTCTTCAAAAACGTAGAATATTTTTTTCTTAACCATTGGTAATTTAATGATTCCTTGCCTTCTTCCACGATTGCCTAAACAAAAAAGATTGTAATGTGTTCAGGATTCATCTATGTATGTTTTTCATTTCTTTATTCATTTCGACATTGTTAAAATCGTTACCTCATTCCGAGTGCTCTAGAGTGCCTTAACTGTACAAATATCAATTAAGTAGTTGTCTGAACGTCGAAATATTAAAATGTCAATAAATTAACATAAATATATTGTTTATAGTGTCAAATGAAACAATTGATTGAGTATATTCCGCAAATTACATGTATTTATATGGATAAATACATAAGCAATAAATATATATAATTAAAAACCGTAGCAAAAATAATCATAAATACAAAGTTCACTTTCTGTAACGGCATTCGTGTTTTTTATTCTTTTTATTATATACTGGGTGTTATTACTGCACGGGCATTTTGTTTTCTGTGGGTGAATCGGTACAACGTGGTAAGCAACTTTTGATAAACAAAAGTAGGAAAAAAACGAAAAAAAAAATTGTTTTTTTTTTTATTTGAAAATTTGAAGAAGTTAACTGTAAAATAAAGGTTTGAGAAGCGTTTGAGCGCGCTGCGCCATCTAGCGCTAGGTAATAAGTCGTAAATTAGCAATATCAGCGACATTTTATCAACCGCTAGATAGCGCATCGTGATCATAGCTTTTCATACTATATAAAAATGAAAGGAAAAAAACAAATTGAAAAAAAAAATGATCGACTACTTTTTGAGTTTTGCAAGCACAAACATACTCAAACTGATTTTTTTTACGACTGGCTAACCTAAAAAGAGTGGAATGTGTTCAGGATTCATTTATGTATATTTTCCGTGAATTTATTCCACCATAGCTTCTAACCGCTTGTGCCGATTTAGAAGTGTGTCATAATGTTAGAATCTCTGTCATCTCGAGTGTCATTGGGTGTCTTAAATGTCTAAAACATCAAACAAGTAGTAGTCTAAAAGTTGCCTGAACGTCCAAATATCCAAATGTCAATAAATTAGCATAGATAGGTATATCGTGTTTAGTGTCAAATGAAAGGACTGATTTAGTAGATTCCGAAAATATACATAGTTTCACCGAAAATGAATGCGTTCACCGAATAGAATGAGATAGTTGCATGTGGGGCCCTTCTCTATCCTTGTCTAGTTGCGCATGAGCGTTTATCCATAGCATAGCAGACTTATGGCATCGAAGCGTTGCCATAGTGATATATGTACGTGTATCCGTGCATGCGCGACTTAACAAGGATGGAGAAGGTACTATATGCTGCTGTCTCTTTCTATTCGGCTGACGCATTCTCAGGGTGGTAAAGGGGTCTAGTAGTTATATGTCATAAATACATAAACTATCAATATTTAAAAAAAAACAGTAATAAAAACCCGTAATAATACAATAGTTCCCTCCTGTAACGGCAGTTATGTTTTTTATATATAAAAAGGTTATTTAAACCTCGACCTATCATACTTTAGTCGTTAGTCACGTACTTATATTCTATATACCTACCTAATCTTAAGGATCGTCATGCCATTCCAATAATTGATTGATTCGTCACTACCGATAATGACGAAAATGGCAGCGGCTCATCGTGCTGTTAAATCAAAAATCACACAACACAAAAAACACACGCGTTGTTCGTCACGTGGCGCGGGGGCATGCGCGAAACGTCACTTGACAGCTGTCAAACTATCGGGTTTTCGTTGCGCGCGGCCGGATGAGGTGGATCGGCGTCTCGCACTGAGCGTCGCGACGCCCCTCCCCCTTGCACCCCGCGCCCCGCGCCGACCGCCCCCGCGGCATAGAATGAACGAGCACGCAAGCAACTATAAAGAAGTGCCACAATGTAAACATAAGAAATAAAAATGAGCTTTCATATCCTAACTTTCGACTAAAACAAGTAGGGTTGTCTTTTATGGGGCAGTGTATTCACTTTAATAATACAATTCCTGAAGAAACTTTAAACTTACCAGTGAATCAATTTAAGTCTCGTAATAAAAACTCGCTGTGTAAAAAACGCGGTAGCGAACGGTTTCGGCCAGCTCGGGCCACCAGATCCACTGTGTACTCGGTGCAACTCACGATTCAACTCTTATTCACCCTTCAGGCCTCGGCCCCTCAGCCGATTGACAAGTTGATGTCCCAAAAATTTTTAGTAAAAATTAGTAAAAAAATTGAATCATGACACTGTCTCACCAAAACATTAATTACTGCCAAACCAATGTACCCATAATTAAAAAGAAACATATTAACATAATAAAACATATTAAAATAAAACAAATTAAATTAAAATTGAATTAAAACGGGCCCGTCACGCTGAATCATTTTGTGGCCAATATCGGCCAATCGAGGCCTGAGGGGTTCAGAGCCTCCTCGTGTGGATGGCTACCCCGGGTAAGACTCTCGCGTCTCGGGACTCACGGCTGGTGGATCAGTTTCTCTTGGGGGATAGCCTCCCGGCGCTACTGGACGGTTTGCGCACTTTTCGGCGATGCCAATCGGTTGTTCACTCTGTCTAATTGCTGGAGGATTCTGAAGACTATGGAAATATACTGTCTCCTAAGCAGCGGGGGTGAATGTTGAACTGTTGTCAAGCCACTCTTGAAACGACCTATCGTCCACACGATCCCGAGTGGTTTGATGGACAAATGACTCCGTTAAAACTTCTTAAACTTCCTGAGGTGACGGGTTGGCCCGTTGTAGTCAACATCTTCAAATGTGTAAAAAAAGGCTAAAAAAGTTATTACTTTATATGGTGCTAATAAAATTAGAAGCTATAACCAAAAGGCAATATATAACTTTTTTGACTATTTTAATTTCCCTACATCGAATTTTAGATATTTCATTTTGTATTGTTCACTTCAATAGATAAAGGATTAATTGTTGGTTATTGGTTTTTGAGCCTTTCTTTTTTTCCTGTTTCATGTTTTCAATTCACGGTAACATCGGGGAGGTAAACGACAAGAGTCAAAGTCATCAAGTAATTTTTGAATTAAAAAGAATAAAAATGGTATTTGACAATAACCGTAGGTACGTACCAAAAGTCGCTTAATGTTTTTTTCAGTTGAATCTTACTTCTAGAATTTACTGGGAAAAATATATAATACATATTATATGTCATTGTTTCGTGCTTTTAATTTATATATTTTAATAAAATCGTTACAAATTCAGGGCAGCATATTATCAAAAACGTTAATTAAGTTAACGGGGGTTGCTTCAAATTCATAGTCGTTATATTCGACTGCACTTAAAAATCTCCACAAATACGACATTAAAAAAATATAATATATTTGTAAAATACTGCCTAAATGTTAAATCTTTAGTAATATAATTGTAAAATACTGCCTAAAAACAGGAAGCTGGTTACTAATGCCCACAGAAGCTCTTTGGTAATTTAATCAAAATTTTAGTAGCTTGTAGAGATTTTGGTCATAATAAATACAATTAATATCCATTATTTTAATATTATATTTTAGTTAGCACATTTGTTTCACGTTTAATTATTGTTTTTAAAGAAAAGCATTATTAAATCAAAAATTATGTAGTGTGTTGGCTGGCTGATAACAAGATATTGTTCATCTAATTCTCTCTGTTAGTTTCTTTGATAATAATAATTTGAAGTTTCAAGAAATTTTTCGATTCCAATTGACTACTTTTCCTTTTTCCAAAACTCCTGCCTTCTTCCATCCTAAAATCGCTGAACGTGACTACGTACAACAGTGAAAACCGCGCCTTTATCTGGAGTATAAGAGCGTTAACCCAGAAGTGGCGGGGAAATGGTTGCCTAACCTAACATTTATATTTTCTTTATCTGCTTGCATTTTTTTGGTAAATTCCGTTTATTCTTATATCTTATTATTCTTCTTATATCTATTGCAGTTTTTTCAAAATTTCAGAAAATTTTTGTATTTTATTTTACATTTAAATACTAATATTTTAAGAGAATCTATCATTTAAATACGAGTATTTTAAGAGTTTGACGTCGTTCACGGAAAGAAAATCAATAAAATATGGAAATAAACTATGTATTTTGCGACTTTTTATAGTAAACCAAAAAAATAGCGTTTCAATACAAAAATCTCGTAAGCTGATGGACACATGAAGGTGTGAAGTGAGCACGCATCGCGTCAAGGGCAATCGTACGAAGCTCGGCTTTAGGATTCAATACTAAAATCGATCGACAGTGTTATTAGTTTGCAATTTACCTGCCAAATTGGTTGTTTTTATAGTTTGGCGAGAGTTTTGGGCATTTTATTTTGCAAATGTATGAATGTCATTGGAAATTGCGCCAGTCATCTGACAGCACTGCAGCGGTCAAATGCCCGGTTATGTGATATCATCCTCGAGTGGTACGCATCCCTGTGCGTCCACAAAGAATTTGACCCAACACACGTTCTGCGTTTATTTGGGGCCTCAGGTGTGTACAGCCCACTGTCTGGACATGCATTATGATGACTACGATTGTAGCAGCTATCTTTATTAATTGCCCAGGCGGATGCTCACTCGTGGGGCGCATCGTTTACTTACACCTCCATAGGTAAATCGCTGCTAGCGCCACCCACTGGCTTTTCGATCCAAGATTCGCGTAAGTCGGTTGATTTTATAGTATTACCTAATGAAATGCACGCGAATACTCGTGTGCCGTATAAGGTACTTGTGTCGCATCTGCTTCAAAACAATGGATTTGGTATTCTGTGCTTCGAATCGGCGCACACGCGTCGACGCCCGCATGTTTGTGATCTTAGCGTGAAGTCGTTAATCCGAATCGCCTCTCGGCCGGGAAAGATCGAAGCCGTTGATGTAATTATGCTGTAAACAAAAAGTCGATCTGAGCGTTGGGAAATTATTTCGCTTCGGGAAATTTGAGAATATTCGGAGAGGACTAACTGCACGCTATAAAAAGCAATTTTATAATTTTGGTTTTAAAAGTGCTATTTCTTCTAATATCGTAATTTTTTAAAAAGGAGTGTTTTATTTTTTCAAACCTTCGATTTATCTTTAATATAAGCCGGAAATATATTCCTGCTATAATTGCCAGAAATGCCTTTACTATCGCAATAATCCATAAAAAATTTCAACAATATTTCGTACCAACCGGCAACCAATTTGATGAATAATCTTTATTTTACACCTGCAGTAATTGATGAAAAAACACTCTTGTCAAATACATATTATTATATATTATTATTATTATTATACATTATTATTTAGTATTACTTGTTTATAGTTCTAATATTATTTTGGTGTAGTGAGAATTTCATTTTAACTTGATTTGATTCAAATTTTTTATTTTTATTTTGGAAGTTCTGTAGTTTATAATCATTTGTATTGGTGTTCACCTTAGAACAGGCTCTGCCTAGTATGGAGCAACACAAGCTATGTTAAGTGCTAACGGTGTATTTTTTTTTGTGGACCAATAAATAAATAAATTATTATTAAACAAAATGTCAAATACATATTATTATTATTATTTAAAAAATGCAATAAAATATTGAAACATTATGTTTTATTGGCCCATGCATTCTCGAACAAAATATTACTATAAAATTTCTTGGCATCTGACAGTCTACAATTAATTCTACATAATTTGGAATCAATGACTGAAGGCTTGTCGTGAAATCGAAGAGGGTTTTTTTCACTAATTCAATAGGGTATCATTTATGTTACGTTGGCGGCATGCATTAAAAATCTGACTGTGATAGTGGTTGTGGAAAAAAGTACTGATTTGACCCAATTAATGAGACGATGCCAATTAAGGTGACTGATTATTTTCGTGCCTCGCTAAGTGCCCGGGGGCAAAGAGTGATCAATAGTAATTACACGTGATTTAGCGTAATGAATTGTCTCATCGTGTCGCACTGATGACCGGCTCGCCTAATTAATAATCCGCGGTTGGTAATTAGCCGGTTCATGACTTTAATTAACCCATAGTTCGTTTAATTAACCAATTCCAATTGAATACATATACTTTAATGAGTAAATGCTTGCATTATAAATAAAACCAAAACTGATTTTACCTCGTAAAATGTGTAGCTCACACATGCGGATGGACATTTGCATGCCAGCTCAGACCATCATACTTACAAACCACGCATCGTTCATCGAGCACGCGAATTATAAGGATTTACCGCGGAAAATGTAACGTGTCCTAAGGAAAAAATACATATGGAAAATTTGCAGAAGATGCATTTGGGAAAAACCCAGAATCCGAGCAGATCACGGCATTATTATCATACGACAAAAGCGTCACGGCTCAAATACTTATTTGAGCCGGCATTATTACAAGCTGAATCAATTCAATATTTTTTTTAATATCTTAAAACCGACCCAAAACATAGCTCAGTCTCTGAGACGCGTATAAAATCTTGTATCAAAGCAAACCCCAGGTATTTATAAAATTGAGTGTAGTTGTGGGTTGGCTTATGTTGGATAGACAAATTGGCCTATGGTGACTCGCTTGATCAAACACATAAAGGCTGTCAAAAACGTTCGGTGGAAAAAAATCGGTGCGATTTCAAAATTCCATTGTGCTATCTAAGGTAGCGAACGGTTTCGTACAGCTTGGGCCATAAGATCCACTTTGGGGTCGGTCCAACTCACGATTCAGCTGTTATTCAGTAGTCTCCTCGTGTGGAATACTACGCCGGGTAGGACCCTCGCGTCCCAGGCGTCACGGCCGGTAGATCGGTTTTCCTTGGGGGATTGACTCTAGGTGCTACTGGACGGTTTTCGCACCGTGTGACAACATCCAAACTATTGTGTACACTGCCTATTGCGTAAGGAGTCGGGAGACTATTGAAATATACTATTCCAACAGCGGGGGTGTATGTTGACCTGCCGTCTTCCACTCTTGAAAGACCAGTCGGCTACCTGATCCCGAATTCAGAACCGAGCAAAAGATGCCATGATTCGCGCTAATTTCAAACTAAATCCCCGCTGAAAATACGACAGGTAGAAACTTCCTGGGGCGACGGGATCGCCCGTTGTTGTTGACATCTCCAAGTGTGCTCCAATCACAAGGAAAAAAATACTTTCCCCTTGTGATTCGGGAGACCATTGAAATGGACGATCCCCGAACTTCAATAGAGGCGAAGGTTTCAAACTCTCTACTACTCTGAACACTCTTCTTAAAATGTTCTCAACGCTCATCGCAAAGATGCGTAGAAAGATACAGTGAGTGTTGTGTGCACGGCGGAATTTCAATATTCGCGCCCTCCCCCACCCCCACCCCCTCCCCCCCATTCCCAACTGAATTACTTTATTTATAACAGCAACAGTATACCGCCTACCCTTAGAACAGCAGATGCTACCTGACAGCACTTTAGTCTACCATGGACAACGGCGGTTATAACATCGCTGGAACGTCAGGTGCAATGAATTAGATGCCGCGAAATCCGCTTTCGTTGTATTTAGAATGTCAAACAATCTTCGATTGTATATAACTGGCTGCTTGTTTGTTATTGGCAGATTGGAGTAACATGATACTTTTCCATAAAGCGTAATAATATAACAGTTCTGTTACTGTTATACCTGCACAGAAGTAAGCACAAAAAGCCCGTTTCATAATTAATCCGCAGCCGCGTGGGCGGTTGGAATAATTTTATTTGATACTGTCACAACATTTATGACGGAGTGCTTGGCCCAAATTCCTGATAAGAAAAGAAGACTTTTTTAACGTGTCCCCCTCTCTTTTTCTCTCTCTATCTTTCTCGGTCCCGGCGACGGTATAAATTAAAAAGCGCATTAATAAAGTCGCCGCGCCGTGACGTCATCGCGGCTGACGTATATTTCTTCACAATTTATTCGGACTGACTGCACATGATATGTGTGCGCTTCCAAGAGATCTCGAAATATGATAATGAAATATTCCAGATAATTAAAGCCTAAAGCAAAATCTAATTTTGCGCGATGCGCAATCTCCGCTCGTATTCCAATAAAACCCAATTCAGTTTTAATTAATGAGGGAATGCAGGCGAATGTGGTGTCCCGGCGCGTCGCCCGTTGTCGCCGCTGACTGAATGTCCCAAAATAGACGACACTCATTTGTATTTTCACTTGTTATTAGCGGTGATATTAATATGTCTTCCAAATATGTTAATGGGGTTTTCCAAACATATTCACTGGCGAAGGTGCCAATTCCTTAATTAGATCATATTATATATAATTAGATCATGATCTTTCACTCCGTTCCAGTCGGGATAGTAAAATTGCGATTCCCACTCATAATTCTTCTTTTTTTACTTATTCCTTCACCGTTCATTCAGCTAGACTATGGATACAGCTCCCGTCAAACATCAGAAACGCACCAACGGTTTCTACCTTTCAAGTGTCTCTGAAAAAGCATTTCATGTCCCAAAATTCCGTCATCCCATTCTCTCCCATCCTTCGCTCCTTGCGAATTATTCGAAATCTTACTTATATTTTAAAAATGCCATTTTTGTTACTTGATAATTTTTTGCTATGTAATAAGCCTTTCTTGTATATTTTTTTGTCATTTTTTTAATCTCTTGGCACCTAAATTTTTACACTTCCACGAAGGTTGGCTGTATTTTAGGCAATAAATCCGCCTTTTGTATGTTTTGGTTTAATGTGAAATAAAGAATCTCTATCTATCTATCTATCTATCATATGAAGTTTCATTGCAAATATATTATAGATAAATATTATATCTAACGATGTAGTTAATAGTGATCGAGAGCACTAATAATAATTAAGGCAGCGACACTATTTTTGTACAGAAATCAATGGATATTTAAAATGTTCGATATGGTGGCAACATTTTCCTCGTCATCCGGTGACAAGGTGACTCGCGCCAGCGATGTCATTCATTAATTTTCTGAATAATTTAAAATAATAATATTATTTTGGGAATGAGTCCTGTCGACGCGGCGCGCAGTGGGCCTTTTTATCCGATTTAGCCAGCCAGATATTATGTAATAAATATGACTGAAATTTTGAGGTTTACCTATTGTTTAAAAGACACAAAAATATAGCTATACTTGTGATGATATCGGACCATACATACTGATCGTACTTGCGATGATTTTTTTCTCTCCTTGTCAAATATTTCATTTCGTTTTATTGCATTTCAGTTTGTTTGCACTTTAACACTTTAACACGCGAAAGTTGCACGCGACCATGAATTTATTAAAGACCTGAAAATTCTAATATGTGGTTGACTATTATATGTATGTAACTGTCTTTATAAGAATTATATTATTATGAATAAGATTAGAATTTACCAAAAGCTATATTCAGAAAGTCGTTCGATTAATAAATATGGGAAATATTCAGAAAGTCGTTCGATTAATAAAATTTTCAAAACTTTCAAAATTTCAACTCAGTTACTTTATTATTTATATTTAAAATTAGTTTAATTTCAGTTTCTTATTTGGTGTGGCTACATTACGTACACATACTGCACGTCAAACAACAAAATAGTTTGTTATTTATTATATTTTCCAACAAATTCCACAAGTAAGATTCCACTGAAAAAAAAATCTGAAGGAAATCAGTGACCAATTTTCAGTACTATTATTGTCAAATGCAATTTTGATTGTATATAATACACAAATATTTAATGTCTTCGTTCCGTATCGTTCACGTCCTCGACGATGCCGTGAATTGAAAACTTGAAAGAGAAGGGGAAAAATCGGTTGTGTCAACCCCAAGATTTTCCCGGAAAGCAGCCAAGGACTGATTTTATATGAATATTAATTTCATAAATAAAATCGATGATTGCCCTATCTTGGTCGGCGGACGAACCCGGCTGGTTTCGGTTTCATCTGTTGGCCTTTAGCCGGAAACGAATCGTGCGCCAGAGGCGGTAATATTTGATTAAAATTTCTTGTACAATTTAAATATTACTGTGAAATGATGTGATTTCGGTTCAAAAAGTAACTGTGTACCAAATTTCAAGTATCTAAGTTCAATATATCAAGATTGAAATGTGACTAGTGCGCCTCCTGGTTGACCGATTTCAACCACAATCCTATCAACTCCTGCTATGACCAAATGAGGCCTGCATACCAAACTTTAGCTCAATTGGTTTAATCATTTGGGCGTTATCGTTGAGGAATACACACCACACAGACATACTTCAATCTGGAAATGGTCTTAATCATCTCAATAAAATAAATATAAACTTTGGCTTATAGTATGTATAGTACTTGAAAAGACAGACGAGATTCATATGTATTTTGCATTTATATCAGTTAAGTAATCATCCATTTTATAGTAAGTTTTTTTCACAGCTTGATTTTAATACGAAATTTAAATTGTTTCTCCGGCAACTTTAAAGTATCTTCGGGAGTTTTATTAAAAAAGTGTATGCACTGCCCTATAAAAGAAGACCGTACTTATTTGTCCCAAATTTAGGAAAGTTGATTTTTAGGAAAGAAAAGTAGATTTTTATTTATCGTGTATATATTGTGGCGCTTACTTTTGTGAACCAATCTCTTACTGTGCGTAATATTAAAGATTTACGAAAAACTTGTAAAAATTAGACTCACAAAGCACCTCAAAAGAAACAACCTACTCTCGCGAAATGACTATGGCTGTAGACAGGGACGAGGAACAAACGACGCTATGAATGCCGCCGTCATCGAATACATCGCAAAATACATTAATTCAGGTAGAAAGGCTATGGCTAATTTCTTCGACCTGTCTAAGGCATTCGACACGGTCTCCCACACAATTCTACTAGGAAGCTAATCGGCTATGGAATTGGTGATAAAGAGCTTAAGTGGTTTAGTAGTTACCTGGGAGAAAGCCGAAAGGACTCAAGCGACGACCATTAATAAGCAAACAAGCGAAACTGTGAACTGTATTAGGCTTTCATAGCATCGTATCTTAACATGTATTTTAGAATTGTATATTCTATAAATAATACCAAATTCACTAAAAAGTAATCTAAAAATCAGAAATAAATCCTAGATTGCCCTGGCGCGAAAATCCAATAAAAACTAAGTGCTCATTGCGAATATTGGAAGTAATATTAAATATATAAAATATGTAGTCATATGAAAATTACAAAATGCAAAATGGGCATTATGTATATAACAGATAATTTCGAAAAAAAATATTATTTTTTGTATTTTATTTCAGTCAAGAAATCAAGACACACACATTTATTTCAACATTTTCTACAGATTTCTATAAGCTCCATTTTTATCGGTAACTGTTCAGCAACGATAAAAAATAAATAAATTAGAGGATTCAATACGAAGAATCATAGGTATATATACACTCTTTATCTGTAAATGTGCTAACAACACATTTGATTATAAACTATTATAAATACTATAATTATATAAATGTGCTCTGGTTTTTGGTCATTAGGTATACCTGATTAAAATAAAATAATGAGCCTTCCTGACCGTTAATAAGTGTAATGTTAAATAAGTTTTACAAGCTAGGAACTGGAGAATGCACGGAGAAAAATAATTTTACCAGTGATACATAATAGTGAAAGGGAAATCGCTAGACTACTTCTGGATACGCCATGCTTATGTATGAAAGTCAGGTATCGTCAAATATTCGATTAGACGTAACATTGCGTAATGTTATAATAGTAACAACATCGCACCGGACAACAACATTGCTACAGGGAGAAATATCTCAGTCATCACCAGTAGTCTATATAAGATTGTTGTATCGTACTTGCTACTTATACGTCGAAATGCAACTGATATTCCAGATACTAAATACCTTACATAATGGTCGATAATAACGTCTCATGCAATCGATAAGAAAACGGCTACACTCCGGCAAAACAGATGGTTTTTGGCGTTTTGGAAGTCAGAGTGCTTCAGACATGCAGTATATATGCCACTATCAGAAAAGCAAAGTCAGCAACGACGTGTTAAATGTAGTGTCCTTGTTTGACCATTATTGCAGTTAGATATATCATTCAGTATGTAGTTCAAAGAAGCAAAAGGTATAAAGGTTAATACTCGAACTAAAGTTAAGTGGTCTATTGGTAAGTGGTATATATAAGTGACCTTAATTTAAAATCTGAGTTTCTGAGAAAAATAGGTTTTACCCTCAAATACTTCCGGAAGAATTATTTTCAGTTTATCCGGTGATTAGTTTTACATAATGACTTTTTGCCAGCAAATTATGTATAAAGATCCACGGTGCGGCGATGTTCGGTCGACCGACTTTTGACGCTTTTTTCTCGACGTTGGACTTTGGGTTTTTCTCGAATGTTCGAAACGCTCTACGATTCGGATAAATCATCGGAATTGGACATCCAAACGCGTCGGACTAATTAATGGCGCGACGTATTGGCTCCAACTGTTTATTTTCGTTTCCACGGAATTCGTGTACGAGTATGTAGCAGCGGACGACTAGGCGAAATTTGTCTTCATTGTTTCGATTTATCATTTGGGACAAAATGCAGTCGTTTAATTTTAGGCGTCTTAACGAATTTCACAATGGTTTTAAAAATATGTAGGGTAATAATTCTTTGCTACGCGTCCATGTCTAGATTTTTGATATCAGCGCGGCGTCGTTTCTCTTCTACCACGCCCCAATGCAGCGGTACGTAATGTTTTCAAAACGCGACTCCAAATGCTCCAAGTGAGAGGGGGGGTAGTACTGTCTCATTTTGTAGATAATTTAAGCAAACGGCTGTAATTGAATCAGATATCGCATGTATAATAGTGCATTGAGAAAAATATGATGATGGAAAGTGGAGGGAAGGATGATATGACAAGGAAATACGCATGTTTCAACAAGAATTACGCATATAACGCAGACTGTGGTCCATTCGTATGAATTAACATGATGGCGTGACGGTAGTTACCGTATCGTAATGTTAAAACATAATGTTATTTCATTACGTCGCGACCTTAGGATCTCGCTTCTAACATGACAGTATGTAGTAGTACATATATGTACGTTAATAGTCGGACACATAAATCATTTTGGATCATGTTGGACACATGAATCTATCGCGGATCATCCTTTGCCCGGCTTTTCACCCAGTAACGAGTAGTCTATTGGTCGTTTCAAGAGCAGTTGCCGTTAGGTTAACAACCATCCTTGCTCTATAGGAAGCAAAGCCGTTTCCAGACTCCCATGGTTATCCATCGGAATGCACATTCGATTTGCTGATGCCACACGGCGCGTAAACCGTCCAGGAAAGCCCGTAGGACGATTCCAAGGGGACCTGGCCCTCAGGCACAGAGCCCTTTCCGGGCTCGCACTTCTGCTTGGAGGCTACCGGATGGGTGTTGGCCTATGAGTTGGGCCGACCCTAACAATGGGTCACAATGGTCCAACTACACTGGGCCCATTAGCTGCCAGGTATTTGTACAATGACGAGGTTGCGCTTGCGCTTGAGACGTCCCTTGATGGTTCTCGTATAATCATGTTGCAATCAATATCGAGCCCGCTTCCGGCGCTTCGGCCATGTTTACGCATTGACAACCGTCCCGCAAAGGGACCGTCTCGGTTATTTTTAATTTTAACGAGCGCACGCAACGCGTAAAAATGATCCCATCATTGCGCGCGCGCGCGTCTCGCGCTCGCAGCTAATCTCTAATGTGCCCCCGAATTAAAATCCGTGCATTCGCTTTCAACTTTATGGGTGCCGATCGGAGCGGCTTTGATCTGCCGTTTAACTGCCCCGCGGCCGGCGAATTTGTCAGTGCGCGCAACTGGCAGCGCGCAAGTAAGGGCCCAACTGCGCCGCGCCAGCCGCTCATAAACGGGTGCGTTTTATGTAATTTTAATGGCGACCGTTCCGTGGAAAAATACTATTTCATGTAATAAATGTAATGTTACATTTCGGCGTCATCAATCTGACTATTTTCTGATCGGCGATTTTTATGTTGCCCTCGGGTTTCAACACTGTTTTACAGTATTGCACAGCAGAGGCGAATCTATGGGGCAGATAATAACAAAGTGTACTAGCTACCATTGATTATGTATACAGAGTGAGTTTTAATTAACCAGCATCCTTCAAGGGGGTGAATCAGTACGAGCTACTAAGCAACATTTGATTTAAAAAAATGGAAAAATAAAATAGTGTTTTTTTATTTTTGTTTTTTTTTTATTATTTAAATATTTATAGAACCTAACTTTCAAATAAAAGTTTGACAAGCATTTGAGCGCGCTGCGCTATCTATCGGTAAGTAAAATATTAAAGAAAAAATATATCATTTTCCCACAAATTTTTTATCAAAAATCAACCCCTTGAAGGATACCGGTTATTTGAAACTCACTCTGCTATCATATTTAGATTGCTCAAATCCCAGCGGAAACGTCACGGATTAACACCCTTATGAAACGGCGAAATGCAGGTGGGGCTAATAGCATTAACGGTCAAACTAATAGTGATTTAATTCGCCGTCTTTAATAACATTGACAATGAATGTTTTTTTTTACAAAGGAATGATCGATTATAAAAATAACAATAATGTAACTAATGATAACAATAATAAAATTCAATTATTATTGCCATCTATCTCATTTTCTAAATAGGCTGATTTCATCCTAGAAATAAGTGCATTAAAGTGCGTAACCGTACTGAACATTAAAATGCGTATTATATTTATAAAATAATTGCGTAAGTTTGAGCCCGATTTTCATAGATGTCATCAATTCACTCTATGACAGATATTAGGTGTTTATAATACGTTATATTGCATGCACTGTAAAGGTGACAATATAGTGTCACTATCATGTCAGGTATAGTTTTAATTAGTTGATTTGTGGGCATTAGTTTTTTTTAAATGAAGACTGATAGGATGCATTTCGGAAAGGCAAAAGTGTTGGTTCTGCGCAAAAAGACATTGAAAGTTTTGGTCCATTTTTCAAATTGGAAAAATTTAAAAAATAGACCAAATGGACTATTTTTCATTTGGACCATGCTCCTGCTTTGCGGGCCATTAAGAAGTGTTTTGGAAGATACCGAAATGGTGATTTGGAAGATCAGCCTCGCTTTGGGCGACCTTCTGGCATTGATGACGACCTAGTGTTTTCGATAGTGGAAAATAAGGATTACAAACTAACGAGGTTGCTGAGGGATTGAATATTGGCAATTCGTCTGCTTTTCGTTATTCAAAAAAGCTTGCATTCCTTCTCACTGAAATGAATAAACTAAATCGAATGAATTTTGCCATTTCTCTACATAAATGAAAGAAACTGAACAGTTTTTGGATGGAATTGTAGCAGGCGATGAGAAGTGGATCTGTCGATAACGTGCAGCGTAAGAAAAGTTGGAAAAAAACTGCTGAGGGCTCAAAACCCATTGCTAAAGATGGCCTGCATTCTTTGAAGGTGTTGTTCTCTGTTTGGTGGGATTGCAGAGGAATTATTCACTTTGAGCTACTCCGACGTGGCAAATCCATTACAGCGGACAAATATTGTGACCAGACTCGATTCGGCAATTCGAGAAAATGACCAAATCTGGCCAAGCGGAACGACCTAATAGTCCAACACGACAATACAATATTCCGCACATCGCTAAACATACGCTACGAAAAAAATCAAAAGTTCCAATGAGAAACTCTCCAGCACGCGCCATATTTTCCCGATATTGAGCCTTTAGATTTTCTTTTTTTCCAGTCTTCGCAGAAAAGCTTGAATGGCAAAAATTCTAGGCACGTGCAAGCTATGGTAAACCACCTCATTGACTGTCTTCAAGGTCTACCGAGCAGTTTCTTCAAAAATGTATTCGGCAAGCTTGTTGATCGTTAGAAAATAATTATAGAGAAGAAAGGAGAATAAATAATTAATTAATAAAACTCCCGTCTTTGAAATTTAACATGTTGAAATGTACCCCTAAATCGGTTACGAGCTTATGCAATCACATAGGTATTACCTACTTGTTGAACCTCGTATACTAAATAAAAAATTGGCATCTTTGTGTAAATAATATTAAAATTATGAGAGCCGTGACCTAAAAATTCGTCAGTTATTATATTATTATTTTATACCGTATATGCCTGTCTAGAGCAGCATCTACAGTGCGCCGCTATACTGCTATACTACGAAAGTCGCCATATCGATCATAATTATAAAAGATTGATATTTTTTGAACTATGAGTGCCATCTACTCGTTATGTTTCGTAATAAATTCCTGGTTGCCAAATTTTAGTAGGACGTTGAGCAATCTAATACCTACAATGAAGCTACTAAGAATAGCCGAAGCAGATGTATCTCTTGATAAATATTTAAAAAAATCAGAAAATATTCCAAAACACAGCCATATTGAGGAAATAAAGAACAAAAGAACTAATTGTATCACGCCAACCAGGAGTGTTCCTGAGGCACCCCGTCAGGCCTCGGCCCCTCAGCCGATAGACAAGTTGATGTCCCAAAAAAGTTTTGTAAAAATTATTAAAAAAATTGAATTATGACACTCTCTCACCAAAACATTAATTACTGCCAAACCACTGTACCCATAATAAAACTAAAACATATTAACATAATAAAACATAATAAAACATAATAAAATAAAACAAATTAAATTAAAATAAAATGAAAACTGGCCATTACGCTGAATCGTGTTGTGGCCGATATCGGCCAATTAGGGCTCTAGGGGTTAACCGAATACATAATTAGGTACATTTTTAAGGCTTAGGGGTACCTGCCTCTTTAAGGAAGGGAGAGAAAGGTAAATCAATCGACCAGTATACTAGAAACTTAGAGCTAATATTGGATAGTAGAAGGGTAATGATCTCGGATTGTGTTTATCTATTTGAAGAAAACACACTTCTTTCGACCATATTTAGTAAACTATGGATTTGTTTGTCTTGCATTTAAATCGATATTTCTATGTATCGGTGATCTACTTGCCTATTCTTCTTCGTTATTCTGTCTTAGAATTCAATATAATAATTTTGAAACTCTATATATAGAAGTTCACCGACCTTCAGGTTATTGAAATTTGAAACAGAGACTGCTGAGGGCGTGACTTCATAAAAGCAGTGTGATTCATAAAAAGTAAAATAAAATAAATTAATACTTTTAAAAAAAACACTAAAAACACGCTTTTATAAATGCACGTAAAAACCACATCATCAGACCTTCACACCTAATCGTGGTCAAAGTTCATTCCAAGACTTTTCTAACAAGTCCAAACTCAGCTATGATACGATGTTCAATCATGAAGTTCCAGTTCATATCTTCCGACTCCATCATCAGATCAGTTCGACAGTACCATATTATTGTATTGTCATCAGAACTACATACAGCTGCCAATTTTCATGACGCTACGATCCTTGGAAGACGGTTAAATTAGTTACCTTAGATTCCATTACATAGTTACATACAGGTCGACAAACAAAAGATTTTCAGTTCAAAAAGTACAAACGACAAATTATTGCAATTTTTTATGTTGCTATTGGCTAAACCTTATGTTTTTATGGGCTAAACCTTGTTTTGTATAATTCCTGCATTGATTTCCACATTTGGGCTTTGTCTTGTGCCAATACATTCCACATATAGATTTCTGTGTATTACATACTGACAAAAATATTACGCTGTTATACACAGAAATACTCATGTTTCTATAGGGATTACTTATATAACATAGACTGAGGTGTATACGTATAAATTAATATGATACGTTACGGTGTTGGCGTGAAGGTATTTACCATTTTGCACGTTGTGGAAGCAATCTATTCAATTCAATTCAATTCAATTCTTTATTGAGAAATCACACAGTATTACAGTAATAATATTTTCTTAAATGTATGCAGATTTACAACAAATAAAACCGGGTTCGGATTTCAATAAAATTACATAAATTACGTTTTTTTAACTACTTAATAAAACTAATGTACCTTCAATTTTTTTTTTCAATTTTAGAACTACATAGAGTATGCAGGGTGTGTGTATGTGTTTGTGGGAGTGTGTTGATTGAGCGTGTAAGTGTGGAGTGTGAGCGGGTATGATATTAGTAATGGCGTATATAAAATATAATAATAATAATAATAATAATAATAATCAATAAAAATAGCTAAAAACCAAGTCAGCTTATTGTATCGGTTAGGGTTTGATTTACGAAGTATTTGTAAGTGATTATGGAATTATTAAACATATCAATACCATTTAAATGGGTATTATAAAGCTCACAGCAGCGTGTGAGTACTCCATTCCTTGATGCATTAGTTTTAAAGCGCGGCAATCGAAACAGGTCAAATTGGCGTCTGGTCCTCATTGGGGCGTTAATATTGATCGCTCCCACCAGGTCAGAGCAATCGAATATACCGTTCATTATTTTATAGAGGCACAGAGCATCGTTCAAGTTGCGCCGATAACATAGCGAATTTATTTTAAATAGTAAGGCCGCCTCATTAGTAGTATTACAATAACTTTTCGTCTTGAAATTTAAGTATCGAACAAACTTATTTTGGATATTTTGCAGTCTGTTAATGTGGACCTGATAATAGGGAGACCATATTGGAGAAGCAAACTCAAGGTGAGATCGAACAAACGCATTGTATAATACCTTCAATATTAATGGATCGGTGAATGGTTTCGATGCGCGAATTATGAAGCCAAGCATTCTACTAGATTTTTCGGCAATAGCTGCAATATGTGCCCGAAAGCTTAATCTGTCATCTAAAACTACACCCAGGTCCTTAATAGAAGTGCACGTCGCGATAGGAATGTCATCGATCTGATATGAATAGTTAATCTTGTTTCTAATTCGCGTAAAGCTTATGTGGAAACATTTTGCTACATTCATTTTTATCCTGTTTTTGTCACAATATATTTCCAAAGAGTCGAGATCCTTCTGGAGGAGAACACAATCGTTTTCAGATTTAATAATTTTATATATCTTTAAGTCATCTGCATACATCAGGAATTTTGAATGTTTGAAGCATTCACCGATGTCGCTAACGTACAGAATAAAAAGTATAGGTCCTAAATGTGATCCCTGTTGGATACCAGAAGGTATCAATTCACATTGTGATATAACAGAACCGATGGAGATGCAATGCGACCTATTTTTAATATACGATACTAGCCATCTGTAAAGGTCACCTCTTATACCAATAGAGTAAATCTTTTTTAATAGTATGTCATGATTTACGCGGTCGAATGCTTTGGCAAAATCCGTATACACGGTGTCAATTTGTATTCGATTGTCCATATTCTTATTTAAATACTCCGTAAATACAGCTAAATTAGTATCGACTGACCTGCCCGGGAAGAAACCATGCTGTTCATTATTTATATGTTTTTTAATGTATGTAAGGATAGAATCACATATAATTTTTTCATAAACCTTCGCAAATGTGGATAATTTTGAGATAGGCCGGTAATTTGACACATTACTTATATAACATAGACTGAGGTGCATACGTATGAATTAATATGATACGTCACGGTGTTGGTGTGAAGGTATTTACCATTTTGCACGTTGTGGAAGCAATCTAGTAATGATACTGACCTACGCTGTATTGTAGCAATTATACGCACAGAATCGGAATGTATACTGCCGTTATAAAGTAGCATACATTTTTTAATCACCATTATTTATAGATGTATATTTAAGTTGCTCGTAACAACACAAATGGTGTTGCAATATTATGATATTGCCACCTCTTTTTAAAACTATGGCTCAACAAAACGTAATTTTATGTCATTGCGTCGCGACATCGAGTTCTTGCTTCTAACATGACAGCATGCCATTTCATACGTAAGATCGTAAGTCGGAACATGAATTATGTTGAAGTTACAATATATTGTTATTTTTGAAATAACCGCAAGGAACATGTTAATACATATAATCGAGTAATGGAGTTTAACTAAATTTCATGTAATTTCACATAATTACGATTTAATTATCATAATTCTGTATAAAACCGTAATGACAAAATGAACCGTAATAACACAATATTTTTCACAGTGCATCAGCAGAATCTTTCTACGCGTATCAGTCTTCCTACTTTTCGTTGGCCTGCAGAATATCTCCATGTAAGTAGGAATATGCAGGTATATGCAGTGATTGGGGAGGGTAGACTAACATAGACAACAGTTTTTTTTAGACGGGCACGCAGTATATATTCCTCACGAGAAAACTAAACTTAAAACTATTATTGAACTATTCGACTTCGACAAATAGAAAAACCTTGACCATTTCTAATTTAGCAACACTCAAAAGCCCATTAAGCGTTTTCACTTTTCCATTTCTCTAGGGCTATAAATATAGTGGAGCCACCCCCGCCGCAAATGGATCGTAAAGTATAGCGTGTGAATTAATGGAGTTTTTTGGACGAATGCCAAATGATAAACAGACGAGATGGCTTTTTATAAAATATATATTAAGCGCTTTTTTTCGTACGGGCGAACATTGCGCAAACGCCGATATAAATTCTCGCTGAGTACAATAACAACAACGACATGCGAGCCAGTGGAATATTCGGCATACATTGGCGTTAATCCGCGTGTATAGTCACTTGTATTGTGTGTAGCTGCGACCGAAATATACAAGTCTGGAACGAAACCGTGATTACGGATGCTACTCCGGTCATTACAAAGTTCCAAAGTCATGATACTTCAAATAATAATAACAAGTGAATATATTAAAAGGAATACAGACCACGACTGCCATTACAAAAATGACCTACTGAATTTATATAAACGGTTTATTTATGAAATATTTGTGGTTTATGTATGTATCCATATAGATACATATATATTTTAGGAATGTACTCAGTCAGACCTGTCATTTGACACTAAGCACGATATATTTATGTTCATTTATTGATATTTGGAGATTTGGACATTTAGACAACTATTTAGTTGAGATTTTGACAGTTTAGGTTATAGGGTACATTACTCGGGATGACATAACGGTTCTGACAATGCCTTTTAATTCTAAATCGGTTCGAGCATTTAGAAGTTATATCGGAATAAATAAACGGAACACATACATATAGATGAACCCTGAACACATTACACTCCTTTTTTGTTGGACAGTCGTGTAAAAAAAGGAGGATAATTTACAAAAGTAATTGATTGCCACAATCAAAATATGAGTATTTTGTCTTTTTTTTATTTTGCACATCGCTTTGACCACATCGGATGATATGCATAAATATAGACGTTTAAAATAATATTGTTACGTAGATAAGTAAACAAGGTCAGTTCACATTGGTCAGTTCAAGCATCATATCTCAGTATTTCCCCTCCATATATGTAATGCTGTATATATATTTTGTAGGATTTCTTATGAAATACCGTAACTTATATTTCTAGTCATTTACCAAGTTGCAAAATACGTCATGTCAAAGCGTCATCATTAGGCTTCAATTATTGGTCTGTGTCATTTCGTTGAAGTGTCAACAACGGTAATTTTGTTAGCTTCGAAGATGTCGAAATGTGAGCCGACAAAACGTCATTTGCGGGAAGCAATGCTTTTCTGCTTTTATCATAAGAAAACTGCCGCAGAATGTCATACATTGCTGCTGATGGCTTACGAAAAATTTACTCCAACAGAAAGGACTGTTGAGACTTGGTTTCTCCGATTCAAAAGTGGTGATTTCGACGTGCAAGACAAAGAGCGCCCAGGCCAGGAACAAAAATTTAAAGAAGTCGAATTGGAGTCCATACTCCATGAAGATTCGAGTCTGACGCTAGAAAGATAATTGCTTAATGTTCTTCCCTCAACCGTTTCGAGACGTTTAAAATCTATGGGAGTCATGCAAAAGGAAGGGCAGTTGGTACCTCACGAGTTGAAGCCAAGAGGCATCGAAAGACGTTTCATGACTTGTGAAATGCTCCTTTGCCGTCAAAAAGAAAATGTTTTCTCCATCGAATAATCACCGGCAACGAAGAGTGGATCTTTTACTAGAACCCCAAATGCAAAAAATATCACTCGTACCAAGTGAATCACTTCCATCGACCTCACGCCGAAGAGAGACATCAACGGATACAAGGTAATGCTTTGCATTTGGTGGGACCAAAAGGGTCTTATCTATTACGAGCTGCTGAAACCGGGAGAAACCATCACGGGCGATCGCTATCGAGCTCAGATCAAGAATTTGAGCGATGCTGTGATGATAAAACGGCCGGAATACGCTAAAAGGCACGACAAAGTAATTTTCCAGCATGACCATGCTCGACTACACGTCGCGATGCAGGTCAAGAACTTCTTGGAAACGCTTCGCTGGGATATCCTACCTCACCCACCGTACTCCCCAGATATTGCGCCATCCGACTACTATTTGTTCCAGTCAATCGCCCATGGCCTTTCCGAGCAGCGCTTCTAGTCTTTCGAGGATATTGAAAAATGGCTGGATTCGTGGATAGCCTCCAAGGACGAAGACTTCTTCCGCCGGGGAATCTGTATCTTGCCAGAAATATGGGAGAACGTCATAGCTAGCGATGGACAATACATTGAATGAAATGCACTTTCCAATTTGCTTTAAAATAAATGTTCAATATCGCAAAAAAATCTAAATTTTCAATTCAAAGACCCTAATAGTTTGTACTTACACAGCGTATGTACTATAATGTTTTTGGGTATTCTACGTATGTTTTCGTTTAAACAGCTATAAAAATGCAATGCCTGGATGTGTTGGGTGCCCTAGGGTATATTAGGTAATTAACCATATTTAATAGGATCAGTTGTTCTAATAATACATTTTCTACATAAAGAGATCTTTTCATTTGTATATGATTTACAGTTATTGGATAAGTGGGCTCAAAATACCAATTCTCTTTTCACAACGGGCAGATTTATTAACATACGACAATCTCTTACAACCAATTCTACCATGAAACGTTTATATGTATGTATGCGTGTAACATGTGTGTGTGTGTGTGTGTGTGTGTGTGTGTGCTATGTGGCTTGGTCTTGTTATTGCATTCGATCGACAGAATTTAAAATGCAATTCCGTTGATTTTATCCCAACGGAAAATTGTGACCCAGCCGGGAATTGATTCTGGAACTTTACAACTTAACACCAGGCGGTCTAACACGGCGGTGTTTACGTCACGGAGAACAAATCTAATTTCGGATAGAAAAAGTTTTAGATTAAGGTTACCTGTGTAATATTCTTATTTTTCCTTGTGTGCACCGATCCAACAATAAGCCGGGGAGCGCACTTGCGGCCTGGCCGCGGAGGCCAGCGAGATACTACGAAATGTATGGAATCGCCGTCGACCGCGCGCACTTCGCCGCGCGTCCCAAGTGCGCGCGCAGGCCGGCAATTCCAAACATTTCGCAGTATTTCGTTGGCCACCGCGGCCAGGCCGCAAGTGGGCGCTGGGGCTAAAAGTAGATTAGGATTTGTAAACCGATCCAACAATAAGAGTGGGCTCCGTTGAAATTAACCCTATTAATATTTCCACTGAATGCTAAAGTATCCATTGTTGGAAATGATATGAGTGATTTTTGTTTTGATTAAAAGTCAATCAAATTATTGATTCTCTCAAACGTACAATTATAGAACTAATATCATTGGATGAGATAGGTCCTTAAAATATTAGTTTCAGCAAATATGTATTTACATATACAATTTGTAATGAAGTTCATTTTGTGGGTTTTCATTTTTTGCATAATGACTTACTCGCTGGAGTGTTGTCATTTAGTTTTGAGGTTAGGCCTATTGGGGCCGAACGCAATCAAATAATTTCGTCGACGTTAATCCCGTGATTAAAAACACCCATGCCGTGTTTTTGTGCATCATTATTTACGTCCGAATTATACCGTGAAGACACTTACACTAGTGACGGTCATCCGTTATCGTACCCGCGTAGGTACGATACGAGGCGTTGCCTAAGCGACCGCTCAGGTGACAAATTTAATCGTACACGGCGCGCGCGAGCCGGCCAAACCTGACAGCGTCGATTTACTTAATTTAATGCGGCAATTATGGGAATTCCAATCAGCCGTTCGAGGCAACAATCTAATCGGTTAATTTGTTCCGGAACGTCCCGCGCCGTCCGAGATTTATTCGGCTTAATTAAAAGTTATTTATCGTAAACAACGCCAGTGTCCGAGTGCGACGCGGAGGTGCGACGGAACACATTCAGATGTTATTACCTCTTATTTTGAAAAAAAAACAAAGCGATCAATTGAGTGTCTCAGTGATGACAGATCTAAAAACTAATATTAATAATGTCGCATAGCAAAACAATATATTTGGTGACACGGAGGAGCTTTTTGAAATATAATGATAATAATTTCTATTTTATTTTATTTCTATTTTTCGGAAAACTTACAGCGTTTTATACTTAATTCTAACACATATTATACAAATCTAAGGCCAATTAAAAGTTTTCACAATTAAACTAAACCTTTGGTTACAGCGCAATGAGCTATGAAAAAAATGCAGGTTTAAATAAGGGGAAAGGGATAGGGAAGCCACATTATGGGCTATGTAGATGTATTTAGGATATAAGATGATATATAACATACATACATATATACATACATACACGTGCACAAATAATAAATTAATATAAATAATACGATAAGGTAATAATAAAATGTAAAATTATAGTTAATATAAATATATATGATATACATCACAATGTATTTATAATGTTAATATACATATGAACTTTTATAGAAAATATTATACTGGTTAGAAAGCATTGTTATAGTGTAGTAACCATTACCATGGCCTACCTACCTAACAGACGAAGAAATACCAATCAAACCCGAAGGCTGTTTATCGTATTTCTAATTTCTTCGAAGCAACTATTTGAAGATAAATTAAAATATCCAAACATTGAAAGTTTAGGTTATATGATCGAAGTGCTCTAAATAGATATTTATGATAAAAATAGATATTTTGACCATAATTGGTTTTGACTCCCGGTAGATAAAATAAATCGCGAGCCCTTGTCTTATTATTTGGGATTCGGTAGGAGATTCAGAATAATAATAATAAAACGCTTTATTCATAAGAAAATGGTAGCTTATTGCCTGCAGGCAATATTTGAGAGCTAACCTATACTATTGTATAAACATTATTTGCGAGTAGATGCTAACTTAACCTATATAAAGAGTTTGACATATACAAAAAAAAACTCTTTGTGGGTACAGAATGGCCCACACCAAAATAAACTAACACCTATAAGGACGACAACATTGAAACTTATACTACTAAGCAACCTAAATAATGACTTACCCAGGCGAGCTAATTGAAATAATTTAAATATTATGTAATATAAATACTATAATAGAGAAATTAAAAACTATATTAGTGTAAATTAGCATAAATATGTAAAAGCAGTAGCATAACTGTAAAAAGTAAAAATTCTATTAGACTAAATTAGCATTAACATCAAGTAGAATAATTATGGTAAACCAAGCTAATTAAGATAAGTTAGGTTAGGTTAGGGCATAAGTATAGATATCTGGTATGAATCATTTTATTAGTGTAATCATTTGTTATTGTAATTGTAAACAAAGTAAGTATACCAGGATAATTAGTATAGGTTAGGTTAGATTAGTAAGTAGGCATATTAATTTAGTGGAAAAGCATATTTGTAAGTGTATATTAAGCTAGTTATGATAGGAGATATAGGTTAGATTAGGTTAGGTTAGGAAGTCAATGCATCTACTTAACGTAAAAAGTTATAATAGTTAATAAAAGTATAATAGGTAATGGATAATATAAGTCAGAATTATAAACACATTATTGTTAGTTACCCACTGAAAAGGCACTAGCCTTAGTGGGGAACTGTGACATGTAATTTGTATCTTTTTTTATGAATAAAGACTACTACTACTACGAAAAGGTTTAAAAAGGAGGAGAATGAAAAGGGAATGGAATTTTATTAGGATAATATTAAATGTTCTCTGAGTCTGTTTTTAAAAATTGTTCAGCTTGGCGCGGTTCTCACATTTTTCGGCAGAGCATTTCAAAGACGGGCTCCATGCACGATGAAAGAGAGCGAGAAGAAGTCAGTGCTGCGACCAGGAATAGAGAGTAGCAGGTTATTTTTTGATCTTAGGTTATCTTTTGATCTCAAAATATAATTGTGTTACAAAACACAAGGGAGCTAATAGGCCCTTGCTGAGTTGGCCACGAAGACCCATTCTGTTCAGGGTTGGTCACACTCACGGGTCAACACCCATCCGGCAGTCTCCACGCATGAAGTGTGAGCCCGGGCAGGACTCTGGCCTTAGTGCTAGTTTCCCCTAGGAATCAAACTTCTGGCACTCCTGGACGGTCTGCACACCGTGCGGTGTAAGCCAATCGACCGTGCACTCCGACTAACAATCGGGGGAGTCTGGAAGCAGTACTGTTTCCTATAGAGCGGACCGCGCAAGCGACCTCGAACTCGTAACCAATCGAGAGACTGGAGTAATCTGGTCGCAATTGGATGGAAGGGCGTGAGTGTGAGCCTGCTGGGAAACCCACCTAGTTATCTCGCGGTTAAGGCGTTGGCCTCTTACGGGAATGTGGCAGAGCTTGACTGTGGACTGTTTTTGTCCAAGTCTTCTGCGTTCACCTCACGGGGGGTAGAACTACTAATCGTTAAAACTTCCTAAGGTGACAGGTTCGCCCGTTGTAGTTGACAACTCTATTTGTGTTACTAAACAAAAAATATTAATACATCCATCAGGTTTAAGTTTTATTTTTTGGTTGTGATGTTTGATAGTGATATGAATGGGGAACCCATTCGAACCATTTTGAAGCAAAACTGTCTTCTGTTCGTTTTGCTCCAGACACGGTAAGGAAACTGATAGGCACGACTAAGGTCAGGTTAGTCTATTTTGCCCTTTGTGACTTGAACTTGAGGTACGTCATACAGTTATGGGGTACCGGTGTGTGTGTAGAAGGTTTTGAATTCTCCAAAATAAGGCAGTGAGAGCCGTTGTAGGGGCCTACAGTTTCAGATCCTTAACCTTTTAGATATCTATATGCTGGAGACTTTTTGCGATTTTAATAAACACAGACATTATACACGAAACAAAGACATCACAGATATAATACGTCCTGCATATTGCATTAGATTATCATTTACGATACATCATCCTGGTGATCTTGATATTATTACACTTTCCTACTAGAAACTTCTTAATCATTGGATATAGCAGCAAAATGTATGGGCTTGAAAATAGATCAGGAGAAAGCCGAATAGACAGACAATCCCCTTTATCTTTGGGTCCCCATTACCGTCCCCTTTACCTTTGAATATGTTAAAAAATCACATTCACCGGGTCATTAATTATCAACGACAGCAACACTAGTGAAGTGGTGAAAGAAAATTTGATGTAGGACGAAAGCAACCATGTCTTCTTCTCCGTCGTTCCCTCATTACTCGGATCGTGGCCACTAGACAACAGTTTGCCTACGAGGCTCCTCCACTTTGACCTGTCTTCTGCATGGCGGGTCGCAGATTGTATTGACCCTTTTATAACTTCTTTGATGAGGTCGTTCCATCTGACCGGTGATCTGCCTCTGCTTCTTCTTCCCTCCACTTGACCCCCGGAAAGCATTTTCTCTAGATTCTCTGAGTTTCTCCTGGCAACATGACCGAAGAACTGTAGGACCCTTCTCATGCATACGGTAGAGAGTTCTTCCAGGACAGATTTGTTGGTGCGGCGTGCTGTCCATGTGATTCCTAGCATTTTACGCCAACACCACATCTCCAGTGCATCGATTTTGGTGCGTATACGAGCCTTCAGGGTCCATGTCTCCGATGCATAGAGAAAGATCGAGAAAACCAGAGCTCGAACCAGCCTGACCTTAGTCCGCTTACTTATACCCGACCTCATTCAGTCCAGTCATTACATACTTCAGAAACGATGACTCACCAAAGCATACAAAAATGCATTAGATGTCTTTGTACGCAAAATATTTTACACTATCTTCGGTGTCGACCAGGAGATGGCTTGTGGAGAAGACGCACAAACAAAGAACTGTATAACCTGTATAATTATGTGCATGTTGTGAGATTCCTTAAAATCAGTTAAAGTACGTGGTATGGAGTATGGAGAATGGAGAATGAACAGTATTTAAAATATACGTTTTTTGTGGAAGACCTGAAGAGCATTGTAAAATCGAACCACTAAAACCGCAATGGCTTGATTCTGTGATTAGTGTCGTATATATACTTGAACCGAAAAAATCCCAGAAGAGAGTGTAAAGAAACAAGATTATTGACGAAGCCACAGACCCGCTGATGATAATAATAAATCATCTTTGCACATTTTATTTGTTTATTTTGTATATTTAAAACGCCCATAATAATAATTAGGTAAAATCCATATCTAAAATGACTTCATCGACCGCCAGCGTTTATTTATCATTCGTCTTAAATTTCACGAAAATAAATCATAAACATGCGTCAAAAAACACATTCCGGAAACTTATGTCTTCATTTTTTAATCCAAACGCCAAAATATGATATTGGTAAAATCGACGGGGTGCCTTATTAATAGTGTCGAGTTGGAGGTGGGCTTAACACACTCAAGCGCAGGACCGGATTTAACTTGAGGCTAAGAGGACGTATTCCTCAATTCCGTTTATTAGAAACATGATCCGACTCTGCTCTAGCGGAAATAAATAAAATTAGTCATTATTACGCTATCTTGATTTATAATTGATATAAAGATTAGATAGAGGTCGTTTAGATACAGTCGGTATCAGGTTCATTTTAAATTCTAATAATTAGTAAAACAAGTTGAAATGTAAATTATTGCAGCGGCGCTAATAATTTCCCAATAAATATTGACGGCTGTAGATAATTAAGCGGACAAACTCTGGGATCCATTTCTAATAAGAACTTTGAACTTGAGTTTGAGCCAACTTATAAAGAGAGCAGCTTCATGATCCGTCAATTCGTTATGAGTAATAAACTATTATATTCATTAAAACTATATCAAAGTCGATAAATTCACACAGTGAAGATGATATTCAAAATTTGGCCCAGATAATAATAATAAATAAACTCTTTATTTCAATAAAAATGCGAGCTTGCGAACATTGCCTTGCGGCAATGTCTAACAGCTAACCTATACCTTAAGTTGTACAAGTGGTTCGTTGGCTACACTAAAATCACTTGAAACATATAATAGACAGAAAGCTAGAAAAAAAGATAAAAAGATAAATAAAAAATGAAAAGCAAATGAATATAACTAAATAAAGACGCAGTGAAAAGGAGAGACCGAGGGAGGATAGGGAGCCAGAACGAGGGGAGGAGGAGGGTTGGTTAAGTTAATGGCAGTTACAAAAATCCCATTAGTTCAAGATTTCCTAACAATTCTCACAAATAAAATAATTTAAAAACAAGAGTGTATTATCTCTCAAGGAATTCATATTCTTTGACATCAATTTATCTTTTATAGAAAAAACTTTTATACTTTCGCGAAATTTTGAATTCACTTTCGCTCTTTGAATTTAACAATTTTTTAATGCAAATTTAGTACTTTTTTATTTATAAATACTTTTTATAACCGCATAGACACTTTTTATAAGTGTGCAGTATTGACAGTATTTTAAAATTCAGATTATTTAAAACGTAGTTTTTTTTTAAAGTAGCAATAATCCTATTGGGGGACCCAGTATTCGCCCCCTTGATCATTGCGGATCATGTATAAATGAATTAAAACAAAGATTTGTAATTACGTCGTTCTATTTCCAAAGCGTTACGATGTTAGAATAGAACTATAAGTGTTATGGATGTAATTAAGTATTCAAAGCATATAAGTGGGGAGTGTGTACGATGTGTGGTCTGTGCATGTCCACTGGGGGCAGGGCGACAGTGCTAAGCGATGTAAACACAATTTCGGCAAATATTTATTCGGTCTCGGCTTTAAACGCATAAATAAGAAACGGACCACGGACCAAGCCATAGATTAATGGGAGAATTATTGTGCGTATAGGTCGTGCGAACAGATGGGACATGATTATTAATTCTTCTGATCGACGCGCTCCTCCAGTCTCAGAGGGTTTTTAATGCCGTTCTCGTGTTTTTTTGTTGAGCTAAGTAATTACTAACAAGACAATTATCACAACTGTTAGGATTTTATATGATTGTGTTTTAACCATTTTCATTTACAAGAAATGCTGGCATTAGGTGCCTATACAGGATGAGTTTTCATTACCGGCATCCTGGAAGTTACCGGCATCTACGAGAAAATAAACATCTTTGATGAAAAACTATCTAACATTTAGCGATGTGATGCTTTATTGTACGCAATATTGACGTATATATCGTGGTCGGAGGATTGAGGCATGAAGTAGCGTGTATATTCTAAAAATAGACCGTAGTTCATTGCTAAGCATATTCAACGTAGGTACCTATTTGTGTGCTGAAGTAAGAATTTCATACTTTTAGAAATTTGTGTAACTTTTTACAGACGAAAAATCCACACCGAAAAGGTAGTAAAAACGCCTACAAAGAATTCATTGTTTCCTCTTTATGAAAGTTTTACAGCAGCAAAAGCATTCGGCAACTACTATTAAAATCTTGTAGTGGGTGTAACAGTACGTGCAAGTAAGCAACTTTTGATAAAAACATGCGAAAAACAAACAAAAAAAATTTGTTTTGTTAATTTTTGCGATACGCTATCTAGCGGTAGGTAAAATATCGCGAATAAACAATATTCACGATTTTTTACCTACCGCTTTATGGTACAGCATGCTCAAGGCTTGTCAAACTTTTATTAAACAATCAATTTGTTCAAACTTACAAAAAAAATATTTTCAGTTTTTTCCATTTTTTAAAATTTAAAGTCGCTCTGTTTCTCAAACTGATAAACTACGAGGATATCACTAAAAAAACTCACGGTGTATAAATAATAGGGGTTAAGACTTCAATTAATTTAATTATTATTAATTATTAATTGGGAATTGACTTCATAGGTAAGTTCCTAGCATTATAAAATAATAATCATGGCCCGACATCTTATAATATAACAGGATTGAAGAATTTTATTTCGACTCCGACTGACAGACACATCTGGTACGTTTTTCTTAATCTGTGACTAAAAAGCTGCTCTGGTAGCCCGTCAGATCGTCTAACGCAGTCGCTATGCTTGGGTTGCATCGGGTGACGCGTTCGTCACACATGCTTGATCTTCACGCATCCATAAGGTTCCGTTCGTGGGACTAGAGCTTGTTTAGTTATCCTACCTAAAAGTTAAACACGATTCCTCGTTTGACCACAAATTGGTGTGTCTATATATTCACAAATGAATCAGTAAGATTTGGTGAAAACATATTATTATTCAATTTTATTTTATTCGTACTCAAACAAAATATTGATATTGATGAGTGACGTCATTGGGATTAGACGACCCTTATTAGTAATTAGTAACCGTCGATAACGGCCTTTTAGCACGTCTTCTTACCTACCGGTATGAATACTCCAGAAAATTGGACCGCATAAACATGTTCGCTAGAATAGACGAAAAATGTAAGGCATTTCCATAAATAAAATGTAAGTAGTTGAGAATGGTGCAAGGATTGTATTCTTACGCTAATTATTTAAACTTAGACGCTTTCACTGTTGGGTCTGAACAAAAATAACAATTCATCGAATTCAGATAGTAGCGTTTCAATAGATATTTCTAGATTTTTTTAAATTGCTATCTTTTGATTAGTAGTTTTTAGTTAACTTTCCATTCATAAATTGTTTAAGGCTAGTGTTTCCTGATATATAAAATTTTAAAAATCACGCGCAAAGCGTATGCGCTGTTAGCTGTGACGTTATATTGCATATATTTTGTTTTGATTCTGACCACTCAGCTGATAATACAGATGAAGGCGGTAACCTTCATCTGTCAAAATAGTGGCGAGTGCTCGGAGATCGATACTCGCCACTATCTTACTTTTTAATCTATGTAGCTGTGAGATAATTACTATATCGGTAATCACAGATTTTATCATTAGTGTTCGTGTCTTATATTTGATGAACCATATACATTTAATATTATTTGATTCGGATCAAAGCGATTCCGTCCAACCACATCCACTTTTTAAATCTTTGGGGATAGGTGTTAAAAAGTCAAATACTCCAGTTTATATTTCGTCTGCTATTCACTGTTATGAAAGTGTACGGTTACATAACAATATCGTTTTTAGATGAGTACATAGATAATTCAACAGTAAAAGAACCACTGCTAGATTAAATTTAGGAAATATATAAAATAAAAGGAAATTTAAATTACAGTTCATTAAAAATATTGTTCTGATAAATCATACGCAATCACAAAATATATCTATTAATACGATTGTCATGATAAAAGTTGTTGTACTGGCGACCTAAATCACCGACTTCCCATCATAGAGGTTTAAATCGGTCCAGGTTTCGAACATTTTTGTTAGTGACATTATATGGCATTTTCCCAATAGAAAAGATATTAACATAGTAAATTAAAAAATTGTACAGGAAAACTAAGTCTGTCACCTGGCGGCGTTTTTCCGGTGTTACTAATTTGAAAACAAGTCAGTCTTTCGTCGTAGCCACTTTATTTTTCCGTAACTTCCAAACACCACTGTAACAATTTAGAAATGTGTAGTATTGTTAGAATCTTTATGTCATCCCTAGTGTCATAGAGTAGAAGAGAGTCACCATGAAGAGGACATTTTTCTTGTTTAGGCAAAAACAATGAAATCAACAACGTTTTCCCAAAACTGAGCATTACATTATGTAGAGCATGTATTTACTGTGAAAAACTGCAAATGATATTTCGATTTGCATGCTTGTTTTCAGAGTCTTGTATTAATTTCGAATAACTAGGAAACGTCCTTTTCAAAGTATATTGTACTTTGAAAAGGACACAGGTCCCCATGTTAAGGACAGGATATTGATTTAACATGGTGTTGATACGTTATAAGCTTTTATAAATTTATAGGTTTAATAAAACTCAGTGAGGTTATTACTAATAAAATACAAATTTATTACCCAGAAAATATTAAATTAAACTAAAAAAATAGGTTAGAAACACTTGTTGCAAAAAAAAAATTACGAGCCCTGTAGGCCACAAGATGCATGGCTCCATAGACTGCAAACTTTACACTGTAGCCATTCTTCGCAGCTTACACTAAAATTGCCATGACTACCTTAACTGCCCAAATATTGAATAACTAGATGTCTTAATGTCCAAATGTCCAAATGTCAATAAATTAACATCAATATATCGTGTTTAGTGTCAAATGCAAGGTCTGATTAAGTACATTCCGGAAATATACATGTATATATATATATATATATATATATATATATATATATATATATATATATATATATATATATATATATATATATATATATATATATATATATACGGATAAATACATAAACCACAAATGTTTCAATAAAAAATCATTATAAATACAATAGTTCATTTTCTGTAATGGCAGTCGTGTTTTTTTGTTCATTTTAATATATTTACTTGTTAAATTGTGTAATCCGATGAACGGTTGAACCGTTTAATCCGATGAACCGTTTAATCAAGGACCTAAATTAAAAATTAGACACATTAATGAATTAAGCAGGATTAAGTTAGTGAAATTTTAAACTTCTTAGCGATTCTCATGATAATCCTAACCATCTTGTTTGCTCTGTACTACATTTTAATGTGTATCTTGAAATTTATATCTGAATCATAAGTCGAGGATGCTAGATAAATTGCTAGAGTTGCGACCATTTATGATGTAGTCAAATAAATCAGTTACCTCTTTTTACCAAATTTTATCTATAAATACATTATAATAACAGAACAATATTACTCAATAATAGTCTTTGTTGTTACTAAATATAAAATACATAATCTCCTAAGCTAAATGTGACATAAACCAGAACGGTAACAGTTACTCAACCGGGATTAAAATGGCTTCATTTAAACCAATTCCGTAAGGCGATTAGCTAATTAGCTTTTCCAGCTTATAATTAATGAATACATTATTGGCATTAGCACTGAGAAATCGATCGAATTAGCTATTTTGACTTTTAACTAATTGACGGTTTTCTAACAAATGGAACGGATCGTTTGTTTTTGTAACACTGTGTTTTTTAATGGCGTTTATTCGTCATTTTATATTTTTTTATGTCTTTAAGATGTATAGGTAATAATACAACTTACAACTTATGTACTGATTTAGCGAAATTATAGTTTTTGCGCCTTAGTGATATGTGATGTGAGAAACCCGCAGCCACGCACAAAGAACAAAAGAGGAATTAATATAATAAATTGCCCGCAAACATCGCGGTCGATGTGCCGTCCCTATTAGAAGTCGATTTGCGTATGGCGATTATTTTTATCGTCCTCATGTGAGAATATTCATACGAGCGAACGTGGTGCATTATGCGAATACAAATCGTATCCTTAAAATTTAATCGCATGTCACTGCGTAACCGTCGTTGTTCATTTTGCCAATTGCGATTACAGACGTGATTTAAACCCAAATTAATATCAAAGTCAAAATTGTCAGAATCCGGTAGGTTATAATAAAAAATAAACTCCCTGCCTTAAAATTACAGCTAGGTTAAACACGACAAATTATGTTCCAATTAAGAGGCGGAAAACAAGTTTGACTGTATTTAATACTTTCCAAAAGCATATAAAAAACATAATAGGACTTTCAAAGATGCAAAATATTATTTTTCATTTTTACTTTCAACCCCCCCCCCCTCGCAGCCTACATTATGAATATATATTTTAAAAAATATATTCTAAATATTGGCACAGACCTTCTCGGCTGTAAAGGTAACTACATTAATAATGCTATATTAGTTCTCATATTTAAAAATATATTTTTCTATACGAATAAGATCAATAATATTTTTTTTATTCGCTCCCACACCGCTTCATATTTCGTAAATATTTTTATAAAAAAAAGATCGTTTGTCTTGTCTACGTACTATTATAAATTATTTTTGATGTCACATGATTATATTCTTCTTTATTCACCACCTATTTTTATTTATTCACCATCTGTATTCTATATTGTTTGTTTGTTTGTTTACACTCTTTATTGTGAAAATGTCACAATGGGCGGGTTTATTGTCATACGACAATCTCTTACAACCAACCCTACTATGACGTGTTATTTGTATGTGTGCGTGTAACATGTCCGTAAGTGTGTGTCTTGTTATTGCATTCGATCGACAGAATTGAAAATGCAATTCCATTAATTTGATCCCAACGGAAAATAGTGACCCAGCCGGGAATCGAACCCGGAACCTTACAATGTAAGATCAGGCGACCTAACCACTATGCCACCGGGTCGTGTATATTCACCTCTATATTCTATTTGTATATTCACCCTCTCCATATAGTGAATATATTTAAAAAAAATGTTATTGCTCTACTCGACTTATCTTTAATTTTCATTTCATTTCATATAATTGAATATAATTAATTATAAATTATGTTTTATCCTTGTTATTGAGATATCAGAATCTTAACATTAGCAAAAAAAATACTGTTTAAAAATATACCGCATTTTCTTTATCGCAAACGCCAAACTAACTCTGTGGATTTTAATAAAATAAATAAAATACTCATAGCAACATTTTCATTTTGATATTTTTCTTTACGCTTTTTATTACGTATGATTTCATTGACTATATATACATTGATGGGGCGCGTATGCCCCATCAATTTATACAAAGTCTATTGAACCAATTTTGACAAAAACATTTACATATGTTATATCGCCCTTTAAGAGTTTTATGTACTTATCAAACATTTCCATACTCTACCGCAAAGCTTATGGTCCTCAAAGGGTTAATTAAAAATGAACTACGCAATTCTCCGTAACTGCGTAATAAATAAATATACAGACAAACAGACGATATGCTAAACGGTCGACTTAGAAAAGGACCTCGCTTCGCTCGGTAAAAAAAAATCCCTTAGAATGAACCAGAACTATATATGTATGTAGGCTATTCGACATACCTAATTTTAATTAAGAACATATCGAATACATGTGAAAAATTAGGTAACTGTATTCCAAATTATTAAAATAAAATTGTATACCTCATGACACTTACATATTCGCCCATATCTTAGTAAATATATAGAAAAATAGCTACTTGCAATAGATTCTCAAAAGTAGAATCATCATATATAGGTAACTAACAAAAAATATATATAAAATAATAAAAAATACGACTGCCGTTACAAAAAGAGAACTACTGTATTTATAGGTAATTATTTATAATACGATTTTTTTTTTATATTTGTAGTTTATGTATTTATCCGTATGGATACATATATAATTTCGGAATGTACTCAATCAGACCTTTAATTTGACTCTGAACACTATATTTTTATGGTAATTAATTGACATTTGGGGATTTGGACATTTAGACAATTATTTACATAATATTTGGACAGTTATGACACTCGGGATGGTATAATGATTCTAACAATACCACATACATCTAATTTGGTTAGAGCGCTTTAAAGTTATGGTAGAGTGAAGAAACGAAAAACATACAAAGATGAACCCTGAACACATTACACTCCTTTTTTTTTGTTGGCAGTTGTGTAAACACAGTAATTTTCTGTGTTACCTAGTAGTAAATTTAAAAGCAGTGATTTATGTGCGCGCTCACTAACAATTTCAAACGAATTCTATATTCTAAGGTAACTTAATATTATGTCTATTCATTATTTAACTAACTCGTCTATAATCGTGATATTATATTAAATTGAATTGCGAGGTCATTTACACAACCCTCACCAATTCAACGTGCAAAATTTAATTAGTATTTCATTGACGATTTTCCTCGTATAATACACAACGCGAAAAGGGCGCGACTGGCACGTATTGCGAAACGTTTGCGGAGGTTTAAATACCTCAGCAATACACAGTTTAAATATTAATGAACTTAATGAGAATTACAAACGATTAAAAACGATATCATCGCCGTGTCAATCAACCCGGACGCATCGCAATCACTTACGTGGTGAGAAATTGAGGTGATATTTTATCGTAGGTGTAAAATATTGTTACGATATTAATAGTTTAGACGTCCAACACGTTTTTTAAATTTAAAGTTGAAATATAACCCGTGTCTCGCTTTTACAGAGCGAAATAATTGTTATAAATTATTTTGTAATTAATTGTCAATTGTCGCTACAAAATACTGAACTTTAGAAAGTGTTACAAAAAATTAACTCGCATTCAGCAAAATATATTGTTTTTGGTAACCTAGTAAAACATACCTATACATCAAACTCTGCAAAAAATCGGTTTTTATCACCACAAGACATTCCCGGCAATAGCCATAGACTGATTTCATCTGAATATCAATTTCATAAATCGATAAGCGGCCCTCTTTGGCCGGTCGACAAACCTGGTCGGGTTTGCGTGCAGCCGCCTCGGGCGGCGCGGTCTATTTTTCGGATAAGGGTGCGGTTGGGACAAGCGCCAACAGATAGCGTTAATAATTGAATAAAATTTATGGCGAAATTTAAATAGTATTAGTGTAGATATTCTAACCAAAATTTCACAATTTCATTTCGGCCAAGCAAGTCTCTAAGTCAAGTATTTCGAGATTTAATTATGACTAGTATGCCCCATGGTGGACCGATTCAGCTCAATTGGATTAAGCATTTGGGCGCTATCATGTAGGAATACACACACACACACACACACACACACGCACACACACCCTCGCACACACACACACACACACACACACACACACACAGATAGAGAGCCAGACAGACAGACACACAGACATATTTCCATCGGAAAATAGTCTTAATCGTCCCAGGGGGGCTCAAAATAGATATTTCATCTCTACCTACTAGACCTACCTTCATCTCGGAAAAAAAATTGCGCTGTTCATAAACATTCCTCTTCTTCTTCTTCTTCTTCTTTTAAGCCGGGAAAGTAAAAAAAAACAAAACAAACATAACCATCAAGTTTAGTTAATCTAAACATCCATAAAATGTACCTTCTATCTCGCTCTGAGTCTTCACCAGATTCATAATGGTTCCATCAGCTTGGGTGGTTTTGGCCATACTTTTTCTGTCTCACCGTTTAACTCCTTTCTGGTAGCCTCTTCGAAGAGGGGCTTACACTGATAGGACCACTGTGAGTTTCCGCCACGGCTGTAATCCTGCAGTCGGGGGCGGTTGGGCTCAGAAGATTGCAGATTTGGGGGGAATAACTCGGGCAGAAGTGGGTGGTTGGAGCACAATGCTGGCTTAAAAACAGGGGGGTCTGGAGACGTATGTTTCCTATGACAGCTGAGGGTAGTTGTCAATCTGACGTCTCCAACCCTTGAGTGACCATGGCCGGCAAAGAGCGTCGCCGTCCGCAAAATATTCAAACTAAATAACCGCGTCAGGTAGAGGACGCGGAAGCGACCTCGAACCCGTGACCAGACCGGAGGATGGATTGCATCGCGGTAAGGAGTGCGCCGGCTTCTTACGGACATGTTGGCGGAACTAGAATGTGGACTGTGTTGTCCCTTAGTCTATATCGTTATAACAGCCTGATGTGTCGGGTTAGCCCATTGCAGACGACAGCTCCAAAGCGAGCCTTCATCAGAAGCGTACAAGTTTAACACTTTTATCATTAGGTACGAGTGTGACACTAACAAGCTATCCCAATTGTGCCTATTAACATTTATCGCATGTATGCGCAATAACCATTAACACACTATTTTGCACACGTCGTACGTATAAGTGCATTTCGTCCGCCATAATAATGGCAAGGACCTTAGAGCGGGGGGTACGCCGCCTGAATACTCATTGCCCCATAGATTGCAATTAAAAACAAAAGAAATTCCCGCGAGTCCGATTCGAGCGGCTCTTGTATTCTTCGGACGTACATTTGTTAACTATGGATGCTGAAGGCGTTAAATTATTCGTTGAAATCTCACATTAGGGTTCCGACGTCGAAAGGCTATAAATGATTTGCAGTGGTAAGAAAATCAATTATATAAAGCGAATTTGGTACTTTCTGCATTATTAATTTATTAAAGAAAATTATAAGATTGGCATTTTAGGTTGATTGGCTATTCAAATTGGTCTATTACGAACGTACATTGGCCAATTTGATTGTTTAACCCATTGACGAAGTAGCAGCGCATCTCAACCTGCAAATTTTGTTAAAAAACATCTTAGCTTAAATCTTTGCCATTCCAGCTTTTAGAAGGTGTACTGACGGATTACCCATGACGTTTAAATTTTCACTAAGCGTATTTCTTTTTCATGAAATGAATGTAAAATTATTTTGAAAACTGTAAGTCCTACCAACATACATCCGAAAACTGTTTTGTAGATAATTTAATGACAAAGATTTTGGTATTTGGCACTTTTCTCGTGGATTTATCCGTTTAAAAAAATAAATAAACCACGATGAGGTACATACACGAAAGAAGGGGGGGGGGGGATAGTCTTCCAACTGGTTCCTACTTCTATATTGAAGTATATAATATGTACTTGAAAACTACATGAACACTACTTCTATATTGAAGTATATAATATGTACTTGAAAACTACTGTCATGCTTTCTGCTGGATGGGACCATAACTTCTATTACTTTCCTGTCAAGGAAAATATTGTGGACGCACTTCTGTGTGTCTGCCTGTGTGTATTTACCGACGATAGCCCCGAAACGCTTCATCCGATTGAGCTGAAATTCGACATGCAGGCATCATTTGGTCATGGCATGAGCTGAAAAGTTTGGTTGAAATCCGTCCAACTGGGTTGGCTCCCGACAAGGGTACTCCTCAACGGTCAATAGCAGAGACCCACAATTGTGTATACGCATTCAATTATGATAGCCCCTCCTAAGTTTCACCATGGCATGGCGGATGTACCCTGGGTTGGCTCACGATGAGGGAACTCCTCAACGGTCAACAGCAGAGACCCAAAATTTTGTATACTAGTTTCGATTTCCTTTTCGATAGTTTTCGATTTCGGTTTCGGTTTTGGTGTCGGTTACGGTTTCGGGTTAGATTTCGAATTTTATTTCGATTTCAATTTTGTTTTCTATTTCTATTTTGATTTCGAATTCATCATCATCATCATCTTCATCGGAGGGGGGGGGGGGGGGGTGAAAGGGTGGCGCTAGGTTGGGGGGAAGGGGGGGTGGTGGTAGGATTTATGAAATTAAAATTCAGATGAATTAGGTTCCTGGCCACTTGACAGGAAAGTCTTGGGGTGACACAATCGATTTTTTTTACACGACTGCCTAATAAAAAAAGGAGTGTATTATAATCAGGGTTGATCTGTGTATGTTTGCCGTTTATTTATTTCACCATAACTTCTAAACGCTGAAACCGATTTAGAAGTGTTTAATGTTGTTAGAATTGCTATTATACCGAGTGTCATAAAGTGCTTTAAGATTCCAAATATTAAGTAAGTAGCTGTATAAATGTCCAAATATGAATAAATTAACAGAAATATATCATGTTTAGTGTCAAATGAAAGGTCTGATTGAGTACACTCCTAAAATGATACATGTATCTATATGGATAAATGCATAAACCACAAATATTTCATAAAAAATCTGAATAAAAATATGTATAAATATGTACTTTCTGTAACGGCTGTCGTTTTTTTGTTTTTTTTAAATATATTTACTTGTTGAATAATAATCATGAAGTAAATAAAGTAATTAAACTTAGGTATCTATTATATGGCCTAATGTTCTGGAGAATGGTAAATAATTTGATGAGATTTCTTATCCTTTAAAACAGGGCAGTGCGCAGTCTACACACAGCTTCTCCAAGAACTTTATGTAAGGCGTTGTTCATCGAGTCGGAAATCGTGACGATGTACTCGTTCTACATCTACCAAAATATTATGTTCGCTCGTAAACCTCTATCGGGGGTCCCGGCGAATAGTGATTTTCATTGACACAATACGAGAAATAAAGTTGATCTAAGTTTTAATTGCCACTGGCTTAGGAAGTTTCGTCACCAAAGCCTTTATTCTTATAATAGTGTCCCTGCGTATATTAACAGTGTTGGAGAGTATTACTTTATACAATGAAATTTAGGTTATTAAAAAATAACATAATAGATGAGTAAAACGTTGAATCCATACTCCAAGAGGAAAATGTTTTACAATTATAGATAAGGATAGTATTCTTATAGCCAACGCCTGATCTGCCTTTGAGAGTATTTTTGTTCTTATTGACGACGGCATTATAGCTGGATATAAACTTTATTTAAAATTGTAACATTTTTTATATTGTACATGTACTATTGTCATGACTTTTACATACGATACTTAAATGTACAAAATTACTTTATCTATGTACCTACTGGAGTAGAATGAAATTGCAATATACTAGATTTTTTCATGAAAATAATTTGGTATTTTTAATATATGTCAACGAACTAAAATGAAGCGCTCAAGCTCTGTCATTTTTTACAAGCTTTTATATACCTTGAAATGTTTGTTAGTATGTTAGTTTGTTTAGATCAAATCTTGCATGTCGAATTAGAACCACTTCCTCTTATCCTATGAAGTTGAAATTTTACATGTTGGTTCAGTTTTGATGACAATGTATTTTTATGGTGAGCATGACTTGATTCTACGCCCAGGATCGGCTCCCGACGAGGCTATTCTTCCACGATCAACAGCACAGACACACAATTTTGTATACGCATTCAGTTATGATAGCCCGTTCTGATGTTCACCATGACATGGCTGCTGCACCTAGGTTTGGCTCCCGACGAGGGGCTCCTCAAAGGTCAACAGCACAGAAACGAATTTTTGTATGTGAATTCAATTATGATAACCCCTTCTAACTTCTAACGAGGGGACGCCTCAACTGTTAACAGTACAAACACGAAATATATATAATGTATAGCATTCAATTATGGTAGCCCGTTCTAAGTTCCATTACGACATGGCTGTTGCACCCAGGGTTGGCTCGGGACAGAGCATTTTAAGAAAAGCTTGTTTTAAAAATGTGTTTTTACTATAAAATTATTTTAAAATGGTATAGTGTATAGTTAGGGCATAGTTTTATTTTAATGGTTTAGTGATTTAATTGTACCTATAGTTAAAACATTTTTTATTATACATTTTATATTGATTATGAGATGTGATATTTCTTCGAACAGTTATGCGTCTTTGCCTATTTGTATAAATAGATTAATTGCATTTTTATTGGCGAATAAAAGTTAAAATGCACAAAGATTCGATAGTTGACCTTTAGAGGGACGATATTTTGGATGCATCGAAATATTGCAGTTTTTTGCAAACAAAATGATTTTAAAGAGCAGAAAACCCCTGGGAAAAAACTAAATATCTACTCGAAATTTATTTATATGAGCATCGAATTGTAATTCCACGGATCGCGGCTACAGTGATGCTGGTGATTCTTATTCAGATTGGTCGTTCGCGCGGGGTCGTGCTCGTGAACGAACAATTACGTACGAAAGCCGAGATAATTCCGCGACTGTAGACTTAATGGGGTGGCGGCGACCACTGTGCGACCATTTAAGGAAAACGTCGCACGCGCGATGCGACCACTCTGCGACGTGGCAAGACCACTGTCGTGCTTAGAAAGTTCGCTTGCATATCACAAATTGGACTTTAGGTAAATATAATGAGTACGCAGATGCTATTAGCAGATGAGTCAGTTAACATATTTGCACAACTCTAGTAAGATGCGATTTATTAAATTGATATGTTACATTTTAATTAATTAATGTCTCATATAAATAAATTATCCTCTGCGATTAATTTATGTATTTATTTATGCCTGTGAGGGACCACCCCTCACTAGACTCCAGGTTGTGCGGTGTGAGGTGGTGGTGTCAACTTGCGGGTTATCTCCGTATTAAAAGGCGATTTTGAGTAAATCGGAAGGGATTTATTGAATTGATTGAGAGTTCGATATTGCCAGTTGTAACGCCTCCCGAATAGGCAATATTGACGCGGATGAAGTGACTCGCGGAATGAATGAATTTACGAGGATGTGAGGAAATTTTACTTGTGCTTCTAGTATCTCATACTGGGCACTGCTCGAGTCTTTGGGGATGCAGACTGATGCTCCTCGATAAGAAAAGGGAGGAAAAGGAAACCAAGGAGCCGGACTTGTTGAGCAACCTAGTGAGAGGGGTACCGAGTATGCCGTAGCAATCTTGGGGAAGGTGATCACTCTAGGAAATGATACTTTGGTTGCGTTTTCGCCGGTTTATATAGGCCGATAAATGATGCAATCCAAAATATTCCGAGTAAAAGTATTGTTTCATCGTGCTGATTCATCGCTGTACGAGTTAAAATAATAGCTGAATTGGGTCAGTGTATTTCACTGGAAATCAATGCATTTGTTGATTGCATGTGACGGTACTTAAGGGCCGTTACATGCCCTTATACTCGTATCATTATTATTTAATTGTATAAAAAAACAGCTAATTGCATATCTTAACCTAATAATTAATTATTAAACATATCAGTTTGTTGACTTACTCGGAAAGCGATTCAATATTGAAAAGATATTAAAAAAAGAGATAATTAAAAAAAGAGATGTTATCCTTTTTAAAACTTAAAATTAAAATGTTGAAGAGACAGAAAAAGCACAATAAAATATTTTAATTCAAATATTCTTATATAGAAGAATAATACATATATAGTTATTATATATATTTTTCTATAAATTTATAATATGAAACACATTTAATACGATATTTAATAGAATATGATAATTCATACCTGCTATTCAAATTAAAATTAGATTCCAATTGAAAATTATTAGAATCAATGTTAATCCAAAGACTTAACCAACCAATACATAGACCACAATTTAAAATCAATTTCGCTACTCAGCTGGTTCATTGTAATGAATAAACAGTTGAATGTGTTAATGCGCACCGTCAAGTTCTCACTAGAAAGGTAGTGATGCTCGTCTTGCAGATTTCCGATGTACAAAGACTTCCATTCGATTTTGGGGATAATAGAATCACATTTTAAGAATTTGGGTCACGGTTGATGACAATTTGCACCCGCGCCGAGGGTTCCATACGTACTAAGAAATGGGTTCTTGTTTTTACAATATTGACTAGTAATGGAGCTGTAGCATTGCATTTCATAATATGTTTAAATGCAAATAGCATATATCTTTATAAATAAGGTTACATACATTATTCTGTAGCATGGTTACGAATGAAAGTTTGAAAATTTCAATAAAAATATTACTGCAGAAATTATTATAAAATAAGTTTTTTCACAGTTTCTATTTTTATTCTTCTCCTTTTGAAGTGCCTCTTCATTACTGGAGGTTGGCCGTTAGCTCTGAATACTTTTGTCGGTCTTGCGCCATCCAGAAAAGCTGTTCCTTACTGGTGATCCCGGTTCACTCTCTGACTGCACAACCACGACTTTTTCCTCCTTCCACGGCGTCGCTTACGCTCAATTTTGCCCATCAATATCAGTTAGAGCAGCTGATATCTGTCATGCCGCAGCACGTGCCCCAGATATTCAATCTTGCGCTTTTTGACGGTGTGCAATAATTTTCTGGTCGTACCAGCACGCTGAAGCACCTTTTCGTTGCTAACTTTATGGGTCCAGCTTATACGGAGTATTCGACGATAGCACCACATCTCAAACGCTTCTAGCCGCCGGTATCGTGTCTTCTTTTATGGTCCACGCTTCGCTGCCGTACATAACCACTGGCCAGATGTAGCAATGCAGGATCCGAGTTCTAAGTCTTAGATTGATTTGCCGGCAACACAAGACTTTTCTCATTTTATTTTTATATGATTACTTAAAAAAAACATCTCCATAGACGAGGAGGTATCTGTTCGTCGTTTAGCAAGCGTTCTATGTTTGCAGAGAGATAAATTCATCAAAATATCTGCACAATTGTCTTACGTACGCTACATACTTGGTAATTCAATAGCTGCTCGTCAAACAATAGATGTTTAAGGGAGTTTAGCACCTGGGTCACATTTTACTTAATGTAACCCTTCACCACATCTTTGTGTAATGTGTCCATTCACCACATCTTTTATATTTTTAGTTACCATCTCTATACCCCTATACGATAATGAAGAAAATGAGAGAGATTAAATATCTGCTTGGATGTAATTTTGATTGTAACCTGAAATGGAAAAAACATATACAAGCTATTGAATCAAAATTCCAAAAGCTTAACCCGTTGAGTATGAGTCAACCAAATCTGGTCGCGAAACAATTATCCGTTGAGTACGAGTCGACCAAATCTGGTCGCGCGTTTTTTTCACTTCTTTGACGTTCTCATATTTATTCATAATTATCTAATTGTTTTACAAAATGATATTTCAATATTCTATATTCGAAATTTCAATGCAATCATTGTGCAGTTGTTCTTTTTATGATTGGTGTAGTAGTTTCGTAGTTATAGTACTTTAAGTCGAGCGCCGTCGATGTCGCCGAAAATCCTGCAAAAGAGACAGATGCATCCATGAAAATACCCATTTACTCCAAGGGTTAAACTATACTTTGAATTTACTGAAAAGCATCTTAACAAAATATTTTAAAATATTTTACCAGTTAGTTAACAGCATACCATACTAAGTTACGGAATTCTTGAGTAAGGTATCGTTGTCATCGACATCGCTTTCAATACACACTAGATATTCAATACAGCCTAAAAGGCGATTATAAAAGAAATAAACAAGAAGCTATTCCGATTTCTCAGCGACCAACTATTTAGACAGTTTCGATTCTTAAATGTTTTGGAGGAAACGGCTGAAGACGAATAAAGCTCAAAGGGCTCATAAGAGTAAGAGTGAAACCGAGGATCTTTTATAAATACTATCAAAAAAATGTTTAAATATATTAATTTATAGTTGTAATTATCAAGATAAGTTATTAATTTACTTTTATAGATACATATTTTTTATTGAAAAAAAAAACTAGTATCACCAATGATCAAAATCTAAAACCCAAAACCACTGACGGGTTATACATCAGAGTTTGAATGACATCACTCAACCGTTATAACGATTTTATATATTGATCGCTGAGTGCAATTCGTATTGTGATATGCCAACGTCCCGAACTCATTAACGATACACGAAGTCCTTATTAAGCCAACCGATTAACACCTCCAATAATTAGCGTCACCTTTAAATTCGACAAAACGCCCATGTTTCCAATGTTTTTGTTAAAAAAAAGTCGTCGGTCAGCGGCCGCGATTGTCCAGTAATAATTCTTTTTGTCTGCCGCTTTTTGACTTTGATGTGTCCCCTCTCGCGCGGCACCTTCCGCCCCCTCCCTTGTTGTTAAAAAAATCACGTGCCTCTTTCCCACGGGGCAGACCGACCCAAAACATACAGAAATTATACAAGTGCGCCGGAGACGACGACGCGGCAAATGAGTCAGGCGGGGGCGTTTTTACATTGCACTCACGAAATAGGATCCGATTATCCGATACCGGATGAAATCTACGACGGCTTTTCACTGAAGTAGCGGATTTTTTATTGTTTGTCTTTTAACTCGATTATAACACGAAAACTGCCAGGAAATTTATTTTATTTATTTATTTATTTAAAGCAATGTACATAATAAGCAACAAGCGTAACAAATTATATTTAATATCTATACTTAAATAAAACCCACAGCAAGTTGTGTCACGCTTATAGTGAAGATCGGTCCCATGTCGCCCAACTAAGTATGAACACTTGTTCTAGGGCAAACATATTAAACAAATACTAGTTTTAAAAGAAAACATAATCAAAAGAAAAAAAAAGTAGTTTAAACAAACAGAAAAAAAAGCGAAAATGGAAAAAAAAACATTGAATTAAATAAAAATATGCATAAAAATAAAATATGTAAATATATAATTATAATAAAATAAAACATTGAAGTAAATAGATAATTAAATACACATATCCTTCGGTCAATAATAAACTATATAGTAATAACTTAATTTATAAATAAAATTTGTAATATTTGTAAGAAAAATAAAAAGTCACAATAAAATTATAATACCATTAATAGTAAAGTTTCTAAAAAAAAATTAAATAAAAAATTAAATAGTCACAAAGAAAAATTTAAATAATAGAAAAAAATATAAATAATATTTCTCCTTTCACTCGAAAGGAGATTCCAATATTTAAAAATCAATTTATTTCAGACTAATGACTCTTCAACAAAAGAAGAGGACATCGACAGCCTTAACCGCGGAGGTTTTATTACTTAATATTATTAAATACATATTTTTCAAATAAGTTTTTTAATATATCAGATTCAGAATGAAAATGAAGAAAAATACTTTTTTTTTAAATGTTTCTTATTGAATCTTCAGTATTTCATTTCACTTAATTTATTCATTATTCGCCTAATTTCCTTATACAATTATATTATGATTTTATTGAATTAATTATCGAATAGTATAAACTAAATTAGGAGTAACTCCAACCGAATTTAAAAGAGTAGTTGATTTTACGCGGAGAAATATGTTATAGACTGTCTATATAATGATTTTACATAGAGTTTAGTTAGTGGTATAGATTCCTATAATGAACGATCAGCTTCGGAAGAATTGCCTGCACCTTACAAAGGCAATCGAAGGACAACTTTTCTTTTTAGAGGGACGGGGCCACTTAGTATATTGGCACGTATATTTGTTAGGCCTGATACAGATCTCTAAGTGGAGCACAAGGTCGACTTATAGGTTGGCTAAAGAAGATAGGGGCAGCGAAACTAGAAGATAGGGGCGCCGCAACCGGGTACTTAGCGAGTCTGGCGAGCAAATGGTAATGTCTAAAAATTATGAAATCGGCACCGAATTAGGATCAAAGGCGCCATATCGCAACTTTATAAAACTTCCCAGAATAATGACATTTCGGTGTTGCGTTATCGGTGCGGATAGCACCGATAGCTATCTACATATCGTTGTGCTACGATAGTTGCATGTGAAAATAACGATATGTCGATAAATTAGTTTAGGTTTCTATCTGATGCGTATGTGAATATTTATTTATTTATTTATTTATTTATTTATTTCTTACAACTTGGTATAGAGTTAACAGCGAGATCGTACAGATATGATTTGTAATTATTTATATAAGTAATAAGAAAATGAATACATCCCATACGATCATTCTAGACGAATGCCCAGAAAAATAATCAACTCTTTCTTAGAAAAATTATCTAAAACTGCGATTTGCGCATCTCAAATTCTATGGCTTCGAAGGGGGAGTGAATGGGTGGCAAGGTGAACGCTCACATGTGGCAAGACAGCTGTCCCCCCAGAAGTGTAAAAAATTGTATTATGATGGGCCCGACTCCGGTCGGTGAATTCCATGGCAGCTCCGTTTGTATTTATTTATATACTAGACCGAACAGCCTGTATCTGGGCATACGAAATATATAGCCTTTGTTTTTTTAGTAGTACTGACTTTTGAGTAGTACTGACTAATAGACTACTTTCAATACTAACACTAAGATAATGAATAAACCTGAATAATATACACGGATCTTTACTACGGAGTAGCAGTTAAAATCAGCATACGGTTTTTCTGCACGGATAAAACCAAACATCCTTGCAAAAGTATCGAAGATGACCTTAAATTATTAAAATTGGCCATATTATTAGCTTTGCCATCGATAATATCTGATTTTGTAAAAGAGAAGTACTTTTTGCAAACGAGTACTAATTATCAATTTAAATTAATATTTATCATTAAAACTCTATTAGAAAAAGTAAAATATAAAACCGCTCTTAAACCCTATCATAAATAAAAGATAAACCCAATGTCGCGTAAGAACGGGCACGTGATTTTTACACGAAAAATTGACTCCCTAATTATAAGATATTATTTTTTCAACTCCATATTCCGAAATAACCGTAACTCATTTTAGCTTACCGCAAAACACACGAAACGATATTTAAATATGAAAAATCAATTAATTGATTTAAAAGTGTGTATAATAGGATGCATCGCTCATTTGACTAAATAGAATCGTAGAAGTCTCAATTTATCGACTAATTAAGAAGAACGTCTGCATCAAAAACAAGCTAACATCTTATCCTCCGATAGCTAAATTGAATTTACATCGCAATTTAATTAATCAGTCTATCTTGTTTTGATGCACGTTATCAGCAACAAATTGCTTTTTTTGATAGATGCAATAAAAATGTTACTGCTTTATTTGGCGGTGTGGTATACTACGAATGCATTTTATTATTATTAAATAAACATTTTAATTATGCATATTTATTATTGTTTTTATGTTTACGATTTGTTCATTATGTTTTTAACAATAAACTTAAAAGTCTCTTAATAGTTTATTATTTCTCCTTTTGCGCCATATCTGGGAGCGGCATTAATTTGGCTCTCTTTATGATATAGCAGTCAAAACTAGAGCGAACATGCGTGGGCGTAGCTTCGGCATTCAGCAGCTTATTTTACGGGGCATATATCTTCAATCGACAAGGAATATACAGTCACTATTATAGATATATCAGTGATAAGCGAGCGACTATTTAATAGCCATTAAGATACATGAATATTCATCATGTTTTTTTTACGATCAACAATGGACTCGGAATGCTCGAGTCAGTATGCAAATGGACTGCGGAAATTAACGGCCGGACAAGAGAAACTCGTCTCATTTTGCCAGCCTGACTGACAATCAAACACTCATAAAAAGGATTGCGACATTCCACTAGAGAAACCGGTGGGTGCTATAACAGCGATAATTAAATGCGTTCTCGTAAGAAAGTCCTAATAAGTTACGAATAAATCATAAAGAAAGAGGGCGATATAAACAATGTTCAATACAAATTCAATTTCAATTCAAGTTCAATCGGAAATTAGTCCGTGTGAATGAGACGGGGCAATACGCTAGAGCGGAATCTGAAATGAACGGTTGACACTTTTTCGCATTAAAACTACCCACAAAGATACATTTTATTTTATTTTATTTGGTTAACAAACAGCGTGTATACATAACAAATACAAAATATAACAACAAAACGATGACTAATTGTATGTTAACACAATCTATCTATAATGTGTACAGTAAATATCTCCTTTATTATACCTTATTTATATATACATTTTTTAGCAGTGATTTAATATTATAGAAAAAGAGAAAGAACAAAAAACAAATGAAAATGAAATTTTACATTGAGATTATAAACAATATTATTTTTTTGTACCGAAGCTACATAAAAAAAAACTAAAAAAAGCTATTCATGTAAACTGTTCAAGCGATTAATAGTCATTATATGAAATACGGAGGACAAAGGACTCATAAGATTTTTTAATGGTTTCCTTCAAGTGACTTAACTGATTTAAAAATATCAATGTACCTATCGTTATACCTATGTTGTCTAGCATAAAGCAAATTTATTCGAACTAGTATGTATAAGCTCGACAGGTAGTTTTTATCGACGATCGTTCGTTTCATACTCCGCTCTAACGTATTGCTCAATCTCGTTCGCTTGAACTAATTTCAGTTTTAGTTCACAAAAAACGCAATAGGGCCCAATATGGTTATTGCTTTTCTCAAAGTACCCTCACTTGAAGGTATTTTAATATTTGCTCGAAACAACTGTTGAAACGGTAATTGCTAACCGAAATTTGGGGTTGTTAAATAGCAGTTTTGAACGTTTGGGCAGCTTTTTAAAGTCTTGAAACCGATGACCGCGTAACTTACCTTTGAATAACGGAAATTTAAAATAATCATTAGCACTCGGGCTACGACTGTTCAGAGGACGTGGTATGTAACGTTTCCGTGCATCTTGGGCCTGATGACCTGTTTGTTGTCTTGGATCGGCTCAACTTATGTTTCAGCGTCTATCCGGTAGCCTCCTCGTAGAGGGACTAATCTGGATAGGACTCTATGGAGCTAGCTGAACACCTCAGGCGGTACTAGGCGGTTTGCGCATCGTGCGGCATTTCCGAATCGACTGTGCACTCCGGTGAATAACAGAGGGGACGAGGGTGGCTATTGACCTGATGCCAGCTACCTTCAAAACGATCCATGGCTACTCGATCCAGTGTGATCATGACAGACTAAAGGCGCCATGGTTAGCGATAAATTCGAAATTAATTAAGGGTTACATCAGGTGGAGTCCGCGCAAGCAACTTTGGACATGTGGCCAGACTGGAGGCATTATACTCTTAGTGTTTGTTGGTGTAGCTATACAGTCGACTTTACATTGTCTGCTAAAGTATTTTGCGTTCACTTCATGGGAGATACGGATTTCTAACGAAAACGGTCTGGGACGTTTCCTAAACAGCGGGGTGGTTGTCGACCAGCGGGGTGGGAGTCAGGTACTCTTGAAAAGACCCATTGGCCACCCGATTCCGTGTAAGCTAAATTCGAACTGATTTATCGCTAACATCAGGTAGAGGCAGCGATATCGACCAAATCTGAAATCCAGCCAAATCTGGTAGTGAGGGCGGGAGTTTGACCCGCTGGCTTAACTTCCAGCTGCCTTTGTCTACTGACAAGAACGACCTGGTGTCGTTTCACTCGATGGGAGATAGACCGATCTGGTGTCGTTAAAACTAATGGGGTCACCCTTTCACCGCCAGCTGTTTAAATTAAAGAATGCCGTTAATTATAGAAAAAAGTATCTTTTTATTTCGTGGTTCGGAAAAATCGCTGTCGTATCTAAATAAAAGTTCTACATTTAAAAGATTATAAAAGTACCTATGAGAAGTGTATAACTGTTTCTAAAATAAACCAACATTTCCCCTTTAAAAATAACTTTTATCACATTAGAAGTTAAAACCGACTTTTGATCAGGTTTTTTGCAAATAATATCCCGTTGTGGAGATTGACAATATGATGCCTTTCAGACTAACTGTTCTTATGGGAAAAGTAGCGAACTGTTTCGTGCAGCTTGGGCCGTAAAATCCACTTTGTTTCTGAGTCGCTCTAACTCACGATTCAGCTCCTATTCACTAGCCTCCTCGTGTGGAGGACTACCCCGGGAAGGACCCTCGCGCCTGGTGGATCGGTTTCCCACGGAGAAACGCACCCAGCGCTACTGGGCGGTTTGCGCACCGTGCGGCGATAGCCAATCGGTAGGTGTACTTTGACTAATTACTGAAGGAGTCGGGAGACCATGAAAATATACTGTTTCCTAAGCAGCGGGGTGGATGTTGACCTTTCGTTAACCACTCTTGAAATGACCAATCGGCTACCTGATCATGAATTCAGAGCCTGGCTAAAGATACGATTGGTATGCGATAGATTCAAACTGAATCACCGCCTAATTTACTTCAGGTAGTGGTTGGAAGTATCCTGATGGTTAATTACAGACGGCGATATCATTCCAAAACTGGTAGTCAGGGGGCGAGGCTGCCCGCTGGTTACCTTTCCCGGTGACGGGCATATTGGCTTAGCTAAACGGTAGATTTGTATTGTCTCTAAGTCATCTACGCTCATCTCGCGGGAGATCTAACGATCACTATCGTTAAAACTTCCTGAGGTGACGGGTTCACTCGTTGTAGTATACAATCCATATTGTCATTATGGGATTCGTTAAATGCATAAATTATTGCTTTATCGGCAAGTATTAGCCAAAAAGCAAGCATTGCAGTCCTAAAATCGCAACCCCAGCTGAATCGCTAATCTCGATACCGCAACGCTGAAAATTCGAGCTATGAAAATGAAATGGCATAACACACGCCACATCATGAAGCCATAACCTCCGCGTCCCCCTCATCTTTTGTTTGTAGGAGGAAGGAGGGGGGGGGGGGAAACGCGAAATGCTAATTGCGAGCCCGCAAACAAATCGCCGGAGCCCGCGCCGACCCTCTCTGGCCGCCCCGACATGCAATTGAAAAGTTCCGCATAAATCTGTAATATTCAATTTTCGCTGCGAAAATTTTCTTTTCGCCCTGACGTGCAGTTCGGGGGTTTATTAAAACGGGCCGTAGCGGTAATCGCCGATTTGGGGCATTGCGGAATTTGGCTGTTGCCTATGTATATCTAAATTCCGGCGTCGTATCTTGCAATGCAAAAAATAATATCTTTATTTGTATAGATCAAGTGGGAGCTAAGGGGCCCTTGCTGAGTTGGCCACGAAGACCTATTCTGTTCAGGGTTGGTCACACTCACGGGTCAACACCTAGAGCGGGGGTGGTTGCGGACCTTACGGTGACTGCTCTTGAAACGACCATCGGCTACCCGATCCTGGGTGAACAGCCGGCGAAGGATGCCGTGGTTCGCGATAGATTCGGTATACACCGTTTCTTCATTCGGTATAGACCGCGCAAGCGACCTCGAACTCGTAACCAATCGAGAGACTGGAGTAATCTGGTCGCAATTGGAAGTAAAGGCGTGAGTGTAAGCCCGCTGGGTAACATGCCTTGCTATCTCGCGGTTAATGCGTTGGCCTCTTACGGGCATGTGGCGGAGCTTGACGGTGGACTGTTTTGGTCCAAGTCTTCTTCGCTCACTCAAGGGAGATGGAACGATCAATCATTTAAACCTCCTCAGGTGACGGGTTCAACCGTTGTAGTTGACAACTCTAGTTGTATAGATCAAGTGGGAAAAATTAAAATTAATGCTCTATCAATAAATTATGACTTGTTCCGACTTCCTCGTTTCAATACAATTGCTTCCAGGGATAGAATTATTACTCGCTACTGTGGCCTCTTAAATAAAGAAAGTAGGAAATATTGTAATATACAATATTTTAATTAGTGCATACAAGCAATCAGTATCTAAAAACATATTAAGCAATTTTAATTAAGACAATATTTTTATTTTTTTACTCCTAAAATATAGGATAGGTACTGACTATTTACTATGGAGATTTAATATCTATTATTATACTTTATTTATTATGGACACATCATCATAAAATTTTAACTATAAGTTGAAATATAATATTTTTTAGTATATTATATTATATAGTATACAATATACTATATAATTTAATATAAATACAGATTTATAAAATGAAGAACAGGACGAAAAGGCATAAATCGCTAAAATCACTACCTAATTAAATTCAAAGTATTTTCTCTTGGATATATGAGAATCTGACCAAAAATGTTTATGTGTATATACATGTTTTTGTGTATATTTATGCATACATGTATATGTGTATACACATATACATGTATGCATAAATATACACAAAAACATGTATACCTATACACATAAACATTTTTGGTCAGATTCTCATATATCCAAGAGAAAATACTTTGAATTTAATTAGGTAGTGATTTTAGCGATTTATGCCTTTTCGTCCTGTTCTTCATTTTGTAAATCTGTGAGGCTTTATAATTAGTGAAGAGTAGAGCAAAAACCTATTTTTAATGTAGGTACTTTTAATGTATCATGAATATTATTTTATTGTATTAATGATTTGTGGTTAAGAATATATATATATATATATACGAGTGGTATTACCCGGCGTTGCCCGTGTTATATCTGTTCTCAAATACCAATGCATACCAATTTTCATGGCGATCGGTTGAGCAGTATAGAAGTTGGTGTGCTGCAGCGCCGTCTAGTTGAAAGTTGCAACAAAGCGGATATATATAAAAACCTTAACCATGAAAAAATACATATATATGCCAACTTTCATGGTGATTGGTCAAACGGTTTCGGAGTCTATTAAACTCGGACAGACGGGCATACAGATATACCAACATCTATTTTTATATTATATTATTTTGGCCTGTTTTTAAAATTTAAACTTTGAATATATCTCGCTTATTTATAGCGACCGACACAATTTTCTTCGAGATTTAGCATTAAAATGAAAAAAATTGGAGAGAGGTCCTATACTGCAGTTATTCCACTTTTATAACTCTGTGATAATACTTACATGTATATATTTTAATTAAAGAGTTTTGAACAATGAAGCACAAATAATTAAAAAGCAGGAATAATTTCACTGTATTACCTTCACAATATTTTGAATTTAGAATAACGCTTGGCCGACTATGACCTTTGTAGGTTTAACATAGCAGCGCCATCTATGGATTACTCAATAGATAACGCCATCTGTTAAAATCGTTTGGAACTAACAGATAATTGCGAATGTCAAATAATAGACATTGCAAATAAAATAATATCGCGACTATAAATTAAGACGTAAGCTATCCTATCTTTCAAGTTGGATCAAACTGCACATTGTGTGCAAATTTTATTCAAATCGGTTAAGTAGTTTAGGAGTCCATCGCGGACAAACAACGTGACACGTAATTTATATATATTAAGATATATGTGTGGGAAATGCCGAAGCCTAAAAATAAAAAAGAAGAGAAGAAGAAGAAGGAGCTCTCAGTCGATAGCGAAAGACGAAAGCCGACGAGACGCGTCGCATTTTTGTTGTATCGAAGTTATTTTAAATAAAAGACGAAAACCAGAATTTGTGGTGTTTAATCAACGACGGAACCCCACAATTTGGGGGCTCGACCGCGATTTGAGGAGCAACGACGGGAACAGCAGTTATCCAGATCGAAAAATACGACGACGCGACGCCGTTTCCGCCATTGCTGTTTTGACACGACGAAAATTTACGAAAACGACGAAACTAACGAAAAACTGATTGTGCGCCTGCTGAAAATCATTGATTTGAGTGATAAACTAGTGGATTTGCTGTGAAATTCGCTAAAAAGCCGAAAAACTCGAAAAAAGTGCTATAGAGTTGGGCGACATCATTTTAATGCCAATACGACTTCAACTGTAGAGTTGGACACGTACTCCGACTTTGACAGATCGGGAAGTCGACTCGAATATATTTACGGCGCCTAGGAATTACGTATGAACGGGCGCCTAGGAACTTAAAACCTAGTGGTGTTTTGACGTTGCATCATGCCAAAAAGACTAAATAAGAATAATTCTGATTTTGAGGATGCCGAAAGAGTGGAAGAATTAAGAAAAGAGATTGCTATGCTTAAAAGTGAGCGTACACAAAAGATGTCGAACATAACTTTTAAAGATGTGGAAGATTCTATCAAACCTTTCACAGCCGACGACAATATATCCGTCAGAGGATGGATAGACGAATTTGAAGATTTGGCCTCTACCGCTGAGTGGAACGAAGTGCAAAAATTGATTTATTCAAAGAGACTTATCCGAGGAACCGCTCAATTGTTCCTACGAGCTGAGGGAAGCGCCAAAACTTGGGAAGACGTCAAGAAAAAATTAACCGATGAATATGCACCGAGAGCTAGCGCTGCTGCCATGCATAAGAAGATGATGACGACCAAGAAGAGAAGAGATGAGACTTACATCCAGTACTTTTATCGCATGCGCGAATTAGCAAATGAAGGTGAAATCGACGAAAAATCTGTGATGGAATACATTATTGACGGTATACCAGATCAGGAGGTTAATAAAACAATACTCTACGAAGCGAAAAACATTACCGACTTTAAAGAGAAGCTGATAATTGATGCGAAAATAAAATCTAAGGATGAAAAGAGCGTTATCAAAGAAGAGGTGATGAAACCGAAATATACAGAATCAAATACAGGATTTGAAAAAATGAGATGCTTTAACTGCGGAAATCTAGGACATGCTTCGAAGACATGCAGGTTTCGCGACAAGGGAACCAAATGCTTTGCGTGTAACGAGTTCGGACATTTGTCATCGAAGTGCCCTAACAAAACAGAAAAATCTGGAAACTATGATGACAAAAGAAACGAAGAAAGAAATGTCAAGCGGACATATCACGTGGATACTGATGATGACTCCGAAGACGGACAGATGAAAATTACGGAGAGAAAGGAGGAAGAATTATTTGTTGGATTTGGTAAAATTGATACTGACGATATCGACGATGGGATCTTGCCGATGAAGAAACAAGTTGAGAAGATGGTTCAAAATTATAAACCTAATCTGACCAAGAGTACTAATATTAAGATAATACTCGCTGATGAGGCTCCTGTTTATCAACATCCTCGAAGACTATCACTCGGCGAAAAGATTGAAGATGGCGTTATAGAAAGACTAAAACAAGCACAGAAGAATGATCACGAGTTGAAAACCACGATAAATTTATTAGAACAAAGTGGACCATTTGATGACTACCAAATGGAAAATGGAGTACTAATGAAAGAAATAGAAGGCAGAAAATTATTGGTGATACCGAAAAAGATGCAGACGGAATTAGTCAAGAAATGTCACGACAATGGACATTTTGGTATTAAGAAGACGGAAAACTTATTTTTGCGAGAATTCTGGATAAGACGTAAACTGTTAAAAGAAAAAATCAAGCTGTGTATTCAGAACTGTATTTCATGCATACCAACTGACAGGAAGAGAGGAAAGCGTGAACGATTTCTAAGCCCGATCGACAAAGAAGATTTACCTTTTCAAACATATAGAGTTTGGAAATGTCGGGACAAGGACAAATACGGCGTGAAGAAGATTGGAATGACGGATGGGCCGAGGTCAACAACATCAACAGACTTCATGAAACCATGGCAGAATCATGACGAGTCATCCGAGACGGATGAAGAGCAGGAAGGCCGAACTGTGGGAAATGCCGAAGCCTAAAAATAAAAAAGAAGAGAAGAAGAAGAAGGAGCTGTCAGTCGATAGCGAAAGACGAAAGCCGACGAGACGCGTCGCATTTTTGTTGTATCGAAGTTATTTTAAATAAAAGACGAAAACCAGAATTTGTGGTGTTTAATCAACGACGGAACCCCACATATATATATATATATATATATATATATATATATATATATATATATATATATATATATATATATATATATATATATATATATATATATATATATATATATATATATATATATATATATATATATATATATATATATATAAAGATGAACGGAAGAGTATTTGCAGGTAGAGTGATCAAATATGATCGAAATGAGGAATCATTTTTCAACATAATTAACGTATCGATTTTTTGATATTTTTTTTTTTTTTACAATAATTCAATTGAAGCGGAAAACTTCAATAATCGGAAAATAACTCATTTTAATTTATATACATTTCGTATTTATAGGCGGAATTTTGATTATTCCTTGATGTTTTCTTTATTTTTTATATTATTGGTTAATTGTTTTTATTAATTGTCTCCTACTGTTAGTGCTACTTACTTGAGGTAAAAAACAGACAAATCCTCATCTGCTCTGACAGCAGAGCAGCACTGGACGCTCTGGCTAAAGCCACCACAGAATCTTCTGTGGTCTGGGACTGCATGCAGGAGCTCAACAAATTGGGAAAATCCAACAAAATCACCCTAATATGGATACCGGGTCACCAAGGCATACCCGGAAACGAGGAGGCCGACAGACTGGCAAAACTGGGCACACTGGATTGCCCAGTGGAGCCAGCTGTAGGGGTCCCCTTCGCTACAGGTAAGAAAATCATCAGGGACTGCTTGGAGCAGGAACATCGGGCTTCCTGGAAACAGAGTCAGGGATGTCGCCAGGCAAAAGCCATGATGGAGCAACCACTACAGAAGAAAACCAAGGCCCTACTTGACATGAGCAAGAAGAACCTTAGAACCACTATCGGTCTCCTCACCGGACACACGACCCTTAGAGCTCATCTATTCAACCTTGGTTTGACTGAGAGCAAGGATTGCCGAATATGCGGCGAGGAACCTGAAGACAGCATACACATTGTTGGTCGCTGTCCAGGGCTCGCCGCCAAAAGACACAGTTTACTGGGACGAGCCTTTCTCGAACCCAGCGATCTGCCCAACTTGAAGGTCAGTGACCTGCTTGGACTGGTAAGAAGTACCGGGCTACTAGCTGACCACTGACCTAATCACACAGTGGGTAGTTACAAAAGACCTTACAGATCTAGGTGACATCAAGGGCTGGAAACAAGCCCCCCACTCCATCTACTACTACTACTACTACTAGTGCTACTTATCCGGTCTGTTTAGATGTTTTCATTTTAGGCCATTCAATGAACATTACGAATTATTATGGATTTGATTTAGATATTATAGGCAAACCAGTGAAATAATGACATTTTTTTATGAGAAATTACAAAATTAGCAAATAAGTAAATTTGTCAATCTGTTATAATAACAGGTAATTGTGAGAGACATAATTTTACGCATTATCACCAGAAATGTACCACCACAATTTCGGACAATAAATATATTTCTATTTCTATTTCTATAGTAAACTTTATTCTATATTCTCTTTATTCTATTCTATACTATTTCTATAGTGAACAACTTTAAATAGGTGTAGGTCTTCTGGCAGATGTGAAATCAATGAATTATTTAGAGGCCATTCTAAGGCTCTTTGTAAGTTGTAATGTATGAACAAGAAAATAAAAATAAGACCTATAATATAGAGAGAGTCTAGTGAAGAGTCTAGTGAATATTGCAAAGACCCGTAAATGAATAAATACCTGAAAGATAATTATTACTTTAATATTATAATTATTTCATAAAATTTAAGGTGCAAATTCAGAAGTTTTCAGACTTCTACTTCAGCGTTTAATTTTTTTGGGTTCGTTTACATTTGGTAAACCATCTCCCCTACCCCCTCTTCCCTATCCTTCGGCATCGTTTACGACTTATTCCCCTATTTTCGGTTTGTACAAATTTCATTAACGTTTACCTCCTCATTGTTTCGTTACAAGAAGCCATTTGTCAGAGCGATGAAAATTCGTCTGCAATTATGAAAAATTAACAAAACCGCTCGTTCGGTGAAATTCACTGGCTTCCAAAATGAAACCTGTCTGGCAAAAGGATGATTAATGATAATGAAATATTTTTTTGGGTCCGTATTACTAAATAGTTTTAGCGTATTATTGATTTTAATGTTAATTTACGTTTTTGGGCTCCCATTACTGAAAAAATCTCCTAAAATTGCAAGTTACATCATATGAAATGTAAGTCATTAGTTAGCGTAGATTAGGTACCAATATGACATAAATGCTTACTTACCTCTTTAATTAACTAGTAGTAGTAGTAGAAGTAAACGGAGTGGGGGGCTTGATTCCAGCCCTTGATGTCACCTGGATCTATAAAATCTTTTGTAACTACCCCCTTTGTGGTTGGGTCAGTGGTCAGCTAGTAGCCCAGTACTGCTTACCAGTCCAAGCAGATCACTGACCTTCAAGTTGTGCAGATCGCTGGGTTCGAGAAAGGCTCGTCCCAGTAAACTGTGTCTTTTTGCGGCGAGGCCTGGGCAGCGACCAACGATGTGTATGCTGTCTTCAGGTTCTTCGCCACATGTTCGGAAGTCCTTGCTCTCGGTCAAGCAAAGGTTGAATATATGTGCTCTAAGGGTCGTGTGCCCGGTGAGGAGACCGATAGTGGTTCTAATGTTCTTCTTGCTCATGTCAAGTCGGGCCTTGGTTTTTTTTTGTAGTGGTTGCTCCATCATGGCTTTTGCCTAGCGACATCCTTGGCTCTGTTTCCAGGATGCCCGATGTTCCTTCTCCAAGCAGTCCCTGATGATCTTCTTACCTGTAGCGAAGGGGACCACAACAACTCGCTTCACCGGGCATTCTAGTGTGCTCAGTTTTGCGAGTCTGTCGGCCTCTTCTTTGCCGGGTATGCCTTGATGACCCGGTATCCATATTAGGGTGATTTTGTTGGCTTTCCCAATTTGTTGAGATCTTGCATACAGTCCCAGACCACAGAAGATTCTGTGGTTGCTTTGGCCACAGCGTCCAGTGCTTCTCTGCTGTCAGAGCAGATGAGGATTTTTCTATTTTTTACCTCAAGTCGACCTTGGAGTTTTATGCATTCCAATATGGCAATCACCTCGGTTTGGAAAACCGTGGGATATTGTTCAAGGGGGATGCTGATTCTGTGGTTGGTTTTGGGACCGTACACGCCTGCCCCAAAACGCCCATTTGTTCCTGATCCGTCGGTGCACCAGGCGTCCGCGTTGTGGCTTTGGAGCCACTGCGGATTCTTCCAGTCTGGACAGGCTTCTGGCCTGGCACCAGTCTTGGGTGGGCTTAAGTGTTTTATCAATGAGCTCCTTAAGTATTGATAGAAAGTTTCCTTTTACTACTATGGCCACATCATCAGCATAGCCGTAGGCAGAGAAGCCTTGGTTTTGTAGATCTGTTAGAAGTTCATCTACAACGATGCTCCACAAGAGGGCGGAGATGACTCCACCTTGTGGACAGACCTTGGTTGGGATTCCCGTGATGTAGGTGTGGTCAGATTCCTATTTAATTAACTAACTTTTTGCAATTATATAAATGTGCAGTATTATCACAGTTTAATAATGACTATACAGGTCTTACATTTATTTTATTTTCCGTAAAACACAGCATTTTATACTTAATATTGAGAGTTATAATGCAAAACTAAGGCCAATAAAATGTTTAATTGAACTAGACGTATTGTCACAGCGCAAAACAGAATATATAGTTTTGCTCAATAGGGAAAATTTTGAGGAAAGGGATAAGAAAGCCGCATTATGAATTTAATAGATAAATTGCTTGAAATTGCATAATACTGATAAAGTAAGATCATAATATAAATAATAAGGTGAGGTACATAATAATAAACTATTTATTCGGTTCTATTGTAGATTCGGTTCTACTGTCTCGCCGCACTCTCCATTCATCTGAGTTAAGGGTTGTCACTATTAGAAATATAAGTTGGTATGGTCTGCACCAGACGACCGTAGATAGGGACTCAATATAAGAATTATGCACTTTCGGCCCTGCGTAATGCGTAGGTATTTGTATCGCGAAAGGTTATTTGTACAATCCAAGAGAAAATTCTATCTGCTTATTCAAAGATTCGATACATAAAGAAACTATTGTTTAACATGTCAATATGGCGGCTAATATTTAAATAATGATTCAAATATCTAATATATTTATTTATTCACAAGACAATGATAACGATGTGACATATCTACATTATTTTCTTAGTCTAATTACAATTAATATACATTGCTGTTAAACCTTTACAGTATGTCCTGTATCAAAAGGGTTTCGAGTGGAGGCTATTTATAAAGTGTTTTACAAAGTGGCTATGCGTTCTTATACATATCTGCCTTTAAAACGAAGATATTCGTAAGTAAGTATAATATTCTGAATTTTATTTAATGAAATCCCTTATAAAAAGAATTAAAATGGTCCAAAATACGGTAGATCTACTGTAAACTACTATGGAGTTCATTTTTAGGAAAACCTTCCGCTTCCATCACTAGATACATTTATTGGAACTTTTCAATGAGAAAATTAAAATCGTACCGAACACGGCAAGAGTACTATTTGCTACTGAACAGTTCCGTTACACGTCTGTTTATTTACATTTCAAGTGCGTGGAGTAAACAGAGTTGGAGAATGGAAGACCAATTCACTATAACAATGTCTCAGTAATCGAAAATTGATTATCTAAATATAAATAAATGGAAAAGAATATTTACTTGATATAATGTTATATCTTGGAAATCGGTGAATTTTAAAATATTTTTTTAAGGCATAAAATAAATAGTCGCTCTGAAGATGCAGCAACGTAACACCTAACGTATAATGTATCTTTTTTATACCGCTCAGGTGGCACGAATATATTCAATATTCTTAAGAGATGTATTAATTCAATAAACTTGTATAGTATTAAAATACAGAAATTGTAATGCCCGACACAACCTCCTCCCTACGCTGTACCTCCTTCCTCGCCTAATACTGCAATCCAACATTGCCCTAACTCGGGCGCGAGCTAGCCTACTTTATCTTTATAATACTGTGGTATTACGATGTCAAATACAATTAAACAAAACTTAAGTTACTGGGTAATAGGTACCCATTTAGTCCTTTAAATTTGATGGTGAACGGTTTCGTGCAGCTTGGGCCACAAGATGCACTTTGTTCTCGGATCGGCTCAACTCACGATTCAGCTATATATACTATTCAGAAGCTTCCTGGTGCGGAAGGCTACCCCGGGTAAGACTTTCCAGATGGACCGGTTACCCCCGGCGGGATTGCATCCCGGCGCCACTGGACGGTTTGCGCACCGGTCGGCAAAGCCGATCGGTTGTGCATTCTGACTAATTGCTGAAGGGGTCTGGAGACTATGGAAATACACTGTCTCCTAAGCAGCTGGGGTGGATGTTGACCTGTTGTTATGCTACTCTTGAAATGACCTTGGGCCACTATACCCCGTGTGGCACTACGGGCATAGTACGCCCAGGTCCGCGAACAATTCTAACTGAATTACCGCTGTAATACAACAGGTAGAGGTAGCGTAAGTGACTTCGGACCCGTAACCAGTAGGGAGGACGGAGATATCCTGAAGGTTAATTCCAGACGGAGATATCCTTCCAAACTGGTAGTCAGGGGACGAGACTGCCCGCTGTGTACCTTTCCCAGTGCCTCTTCGTAAGGCGTTGGCCTCTGACGGGCAGGTGGCGGAGATAGACGGTGGACTGTTTTGTCCTAAGTCTTCTGCGCTCACCTCACGGGAGACATAACGATAAATTTTGTTAAAACTTCCTGAGGTGACGGTTTTGTCCGTTGTAATTGACAGCTCAAAAAGTCCTTTAAATTTATAAAAAATCATGAAACAATTAAAGCCTAAATTTGCGAAAGCCAGTCAGCATAATATAATTACTTACATTAATCCTAGCTGAAAAATAAATGTAAAAATCGATTATTTCACTCCAAAACTTTCCCGGCAAGTAGCCAAGGAATAATTACATCTAAATATTAATTTCATAAATAAAATCGACGAGAGCCCTCCATCGATCGTCGGATGAACATGTTTGGGTTCTATTGCACAAACATCTCAAGCGGCGGTTTCATTTCTAGGCTAGCCTCGCGCGGCTTGGGGTCAATATTTGATATTTGTATGGCGAAATTTACATATTATTAGTGCAGCTTGTATATAACATTCTCCAACCAATTTCACAACCTGATTTCGGTCCGACAAGGCATCTGTGTGCCAAATTTCAATTGTCTAAGTCCAATATTTCGAGATTGGTATATGACTAGTTCGCCCCCCCCCCCTGGTGGACCGTTTTCAACCACAACCCTTTCAACTCTTGCCATGACCAAAATTATGGATTAAGCGTTTGGGCGCTATCTAGGAGGAATACACGCAGAGAGACAGACAAACAAAGATAAACTTTACACGGCCCAGTGGGTAGGCCGCATGATCTTACAATTAAGGTTCCGGGCTCGATAACCGGCTGGGTCACCATTTTCCGTTGGGATAAAATTAACGGAATTGCATTTCAATTCTGTCGACTGATATCAATAACAAGACACACACTAACACACATAACACACACACATACATACATATAAACACTTCATAGTAGGGTTGGTCGTATGAGATTGTCATATGATAATAAATCCTAATGCATAATTTGTAAAATTTCCTATATTCCTTGTAAATTTCACAATAAAAAGTAGAAACAAAAAAAACAAACCAACTTCACACTGGAAATGGCCTTAATCGTCCCAGGGGGGGCGGGGCAAAAAGAATATTTCCGTCTTCATCTCGAAAAAAACTTTTAGCGCGTTCATAATACTTTCCCTTCTGGTCGGTTAGTGGAGTGGGGAGTTAACAGTTTGCTGAGTTGGTCACAATCACGGGTCAACACCTATCCGACGGCCTCCACGCATGAAGTGTGAGCCTGGGCAGGACTCTAGCCTTATGGTCAGTTTCCTCTAGGAATCAACCTTCTGGCGCTCCTGGACGGTCTGCGCACCGCGCGGCGTAAGCCAATCGACTGTGCACTCTGACTAACATCTTGCGGTGTCGACTACAACGGGCGAGCCCGTCACCACAGGACGTTTTAACGATTAGTCGTTCTGTCGCCCTGCAGTGAACGTAGAAGACTTTGGACAGTACAATCCTACGTCCAGCTACGTCACAACCCGTGAGAGTCCAACGCTTTACCGCGAGTGAGCCAGGAATAAATCCGGCGGGCTCGAGATACTCGCGCCCTCACTTCCAATTGTGACCAGATTTCTCCGGTCTCTCGATTGGTTCCGAGTTCGAGGTCGCTTGCGCTGTCCTCTCCCTTACGAAGCGGTGAAACGGTGTGCACCGAATCTATCGCGGACCAAGGCGTCCTTTGCCCGACTCTGAACCGGGATCGGATGGCCAATGGTCATTTCAAGAGCAGTCGCCGTAAGGTAGGCAACCACCCCCGCTCTATAGCAAACAATACAGTTCCCAGAGTCCCCCGACTGTTAGTCGGAGAGCACAATCGATTAGCTTGCGCCGCTCGGTGCGCAGACCGTCCAGGAGCGCCAGAGGTTTGATTCCCAGGGGAGACTGGTTGACCCAGTGTCCTACCCAGGTTCGCACCCCATGCGTGGAGGCCATCGGATGGGTGTTGACCCGTGAGTGTGACCGACCCTGAACACATGGGTCATCGTGGACACCTCATCATGATGAGCTCACTAACAGTCGGGGGAGTCTGGAAGCAGTACTGTTTCCTATAGAGCGGGGGTGGTTGCGGACCTTACTGCGACTACTCTTGAAATGACCATCGGCCATCCGATCCTGAGTGAACAGCCGGGCAAAGGACGCTGTGGTCCGCGATAGATTCGGTATACACCGTTTCACCGCTTCGTAAGGGAGAGGACCGCGCAAGCGACCTCGAACTCGTAACCAATCGAGAGACCGGAGTAATATGGTCACAATTGGAAGTAAGGGCGTGAGTGTAAGCCCACCGGGTAACACTCCTGGCTATCTCGCGGTTAAGGCGTTGGCCTCTTACGGGTTTGTGGCGGAGCTAGACGGTGTTCTGTTTTGTCCAAGTCTTATGCGCTCACTCCAGGGAGATAGAACGACTAATCGTTAAAACTTCCTGAGGTTACGGGCTCGCCCGCTGTAGTCGACAACCCTAGTTGGTCGGTTGGTGGACCAGGAAATGTATTATAAAGGTACTGAGTAATACATACTCACTCAGTCCTTTAGATTTATACAAATCCATGAACCAATTAAAGTCTAAATGCTACCTACTAAATAATTCTCCATAAAACCGTCAGCATAGTATACTTAATTACATTAATTGTAGCTGATAAATTAATGTAATAATTATCAGGATACTTAACAGTCTATCATAGGTACATATTTCAGCTTATAAAACCCTAGGGCGGCGTAGCGAGGCACTAGACTAGTGCCGTCGCAATCTGCCGACTCGGCAAACAACTGAATAATCGTATGCGGCTGAGACTGAATCAATTATGAAGGTTTAAATTACACTTAATTGCCGTATTAAACGTGGATTTAGCGGGAACTTTTGTGTTTACGTTAGCGCCGATGGCGGCGCACGCGACGATCTAAGGGGCAGGGTTTATTTATTTTGGCCCATCGGAATGGGGTTGTGGGCTTAGGGGGTGGCAGGGGGGATTTATAGCCCCTAATTATCGCCCGCTGCAGGTTGCAACATCTTCAACCCCACCGGGATAATTTGCATAACCTTCGATGTGGCGAAAATTCGAATACTCTGGTGCTCGTGTTTCAAATGCTATGCTCGTACAGTTGCTAGGCGGCACTTTTATTTATTAAAATCAAATCAATTATTTTTGTTGTCATGCATAGTAGTGTAGACATTATTTCTTTAGTATTACCATTAATTACATTTAACCCCTCAAGACAGTAACATCCCGAATCGGGTACAATGTATTGTAGTCAACCCAAGTAACATTTTTTCGGGACGGAGGTTTTGATATATGCTTCTAGGTCCTATATTGGTCATTTTCTAGTTTTGGGTTTTACCTCAGGTCATACTTTAGTTGTTTTCAATGCAAACAGCTCCTAGGGCTAAAAGGTTATTTGAAAGAGTAAATGGGCCTCCACAGGAGGTTAATATAACGTTATGCTTGCTTACTAATCTGCCTTAAAGGTTCTGAGAGCTACGGGTTTTGAAAAGGTTCTCCTTTGGTTTTATTTTGGCACTCCACATTGTAAAGCATGGCTATTTGGTCTTAAACGCAACCTAAATATGGCCTATTCAGAACCACATTTTGCTAAAACTCTTAAACATAATTTAGAACCTTCGCAGGGCTTATAGGTTTTTTCGCTAACCTGTCCCAGTCTTTTTAACTTGGACTAAGACTAAATGGTAATTTCATATACCGTTTGACATTCAACAAGACCATTTCTAGCCCAAAAGCGCATTGTGGGCTTTATTGATGCTTTTTGTATTTTTGTCACACCACTTCGCAACCTTGTGGGCTTCGCGTGTGCGTAAACTAACTGTATCCACCAGAATATACAGGATGTCCTGGCACAAGATGGTTAGCAGTGGGCATTTTAAACGGAAAGTGAAAAACAATACTGAGAGAATCAACAAAGAAAACCTAGGTATGTCATATTCCATCGTAACTATTTACATCATAATTATATTATGTTCCGTACATCAAAATAGGAAAAAAAGCGGCCAAGTGCGAGTCGGACTCGCCCATGAAGGGTTCCGTAGCAGCAAGTAACATAATATAAAGGTTCTTATAGTTCGTTGTAACTTTGATCGATATTTTATGTGGGGCATTGTATGCGCCCATTGCAGTGTCCAAACTTCATGCAATGTATGCGGCCATCGATATTTTAGTGTGGGCGCATTGTATTATATCGGCAATATAATTTGTAAACAATAAATTACTGTTGTAACTCTTAAGTTTTATTCTAATATCGAAAAATTAGCTCCGCGCACCCCCCGCGCGCTCCGCACCCGCTACCGATCAAAAGCCACGCCCCGCGCGAATTATAATTATTATTTACTTAGGCACCTCTTACAAATTTATTATTATAAAATAAGTTTGTCCCTCAATGAGAACTGTATAGAGGGACAAACTTAACTTTGCTGTTGAAAAAGTGGTTTACGATTGATGACGTATTAAAAAAAAACTACCTACTAGATCTCGTTCAAACCAATTTTCGTTGGAAGTTTCCATGATAATGTACATCATATATTTTTTTTTAGTTTTATCATTCTCGTATTTTAGAAGTTACGGGGGGGGGGGGACACACATTTTACCACTTTGGAAGTGTCTCTCGCGCAAACTATTCAGTTTAGAAAAAAATGATATTAGAAACCTCAATATCATTTTTGAAGACCTATCCATAGATACCTCACACGTATGGGTTTGATGAAAAAATTTTTTTTGAATTTCAGTTCTAAGTATGGGGAACCCATAACATTTATAGTTTTTTTTCTATTTTTGTGTGAAAATCTTAATGCGGTTCACAGAATACATCTACTTACCAAGTTTCAACAGTATAGTTCTTATAGTTTCGGAGAAAAGTGGCTGTGACATACAGGCAGACAGACAGACAGACAGACAGACAGACATGACGAATCTATAAGGGTTCCGTTTTTGCCATTTGGCTACGGAACCCTAAAAACGGAATTCTTACACGATCACTATCATGTCTGTATGTCTGTTTGTCTGTCCGTCTGTCTATATTCTCTGAATCTATTGGACGAAAAAGTTGAAAATCGGTACATATATAGAGTTTAATGACCCGGTCACGGACGTATAGCGTAAATGAAAGAATATCGATTGAGGAGATCAATTTTGTGGGACATTTTAGCAAGTTTAATAAATAATAATTAATTGCATCGTGTGACGTATCAATGGAAAGGGAATTGTTAGGAATACACATATATTTTGTTCTTCATTATAAAATCCATAGTTTAAATATATTAATGAAAATATAAACAAATCCCGCATTCTCCCCATATCTCTGAAACTACTGAGTGAAAATTTTGGAAAAACATGGGAATATATGGCGATTCTTATATTTACAGGAAAACCTAAACAAAAATCCGAAGTCTCAAAGTAGTTACTGGAAACTGAATGTTACGGAATCCTCTCCACGCCAGTTCGACTCGCACTTGACAAGCTTTTTTAAACATGGATATAATTTTACCTTTGATATATTAGGCATCATCTCAGCTTCTCAATTACTTCTGTGTAATGTATTTTGTTTTCAGAAAGAACTGCAGTATCGCCAGATATAAATGTGGCTACTACTGATGTGGAATTCATTGACGAAGCTTCTGAATTAGTGCATAGCAGCAATAATAATTATTCAGGAAATGAATATCATTCAACTGAAGAAATCCTTAATGTGTCCGATGATAGCAGCATTAACAGCCAACACGATACATTTGAATTTCACGGCCTTAAATTTTACGAAAGTCAAGATCGAAAACTCAAAGAATGGGCCCTGCAGCATAACATCACACACATCGCCCTAAAAGATCTTTTAGCTATTTTAAATGAAAATCCATTTAGAAATCTCCCTAAAGACCCGAGAACATTTTTGTCTACTCCAACAAAATTAACTGTTAATGAGATAATGGGGGGTCAATATTGGCATTATGGATTGCAAAAATGTTTGGAAGATGTTTACTATGGTACAAAAACGAGTCATGATATTTCGATAAATATCAATATTGATGGATTACCAATATTCAAATCATCTAAAAATGAATTTTGGCCAATTCTTTTCAATATAAATGAAATTCAGGTTAAGCCAATGATCATCGGTGTATATTACGGAAAAGGGAAACCAGGTCAATTAAACGAGTTTGTATCTCCACTTGTTGAAGATCTTTTAAAAGTGTTACAAAAAGGAATAAAAATCGGAGAAAATAAGGCAGTTTCTAGATACGGTTTCGTATTTTGAGATAAAATGTCGATATCGCTGAATAAGTGAGTTTTTTCAGTTCTCCAACTTTGTAATAATTATTCATAATTATCTAATTGTTTTACAAAATGAGCTTTTAATGTTTTATATTTCAAATATCAATGCAATCATTCTGCAGTTCATTTTTTCATGATTCATCAAGTAGTTTCTTTCTTATGATCGTTTTTCTAAAGTGCTATATTTTTGACCTTCAACTCTCAGAAATGACAGATTTACACCCGCCGCTTGAGGGGTTAAAATTGAGGTATGATTAAATTCTTCATTCTTTTACCAGTCAAAAAAAAATACCTTTTCGTAAGAAAGTATCTAAAGTACATAGGTATTACTTGTCGAAACAAATCGATTCGCATCTTTTAGTTTGATAGTATTGAATTGAAATAATAATTGATATTGTCAGATGGTTAATATAAATAAAATAATATACAACATTTTAACAAAAAAAAGGTCTCCAAACAGTTTTATAAGTGTAGCAGCCATGTCATGGTGATACTTAGAACGGGCTATCATAATTGAATGCATATACAAAATTTTGTGCTTTTGCTGTTGACCGTTGAGGAGTTATCTCGTTGGAAATCAACCCTTAGTGCCGCAGTCTAGGTGAAACTTAAAATGGGCTGTTGTAATTCATGGACATACAGAATTTCGTGTCTGTTATGTTGACCGTTTAGGAGTCCCGTCGTCTGGAGCCAACCCTGAATGCAACAGCCATGTCATGATAAAACTTAGAACGGGCTGTCATAACTGAATGAGCAGCCACTTCCCAGTGCCTCGCGGTAAGGCGTTGGACTCTAACGGGCATGTTGACGTAGTTGGACGATGGACTGCTTTGTCCCTACGTCTCTTCGGTCACCCCCTGGTTGAAAGAACGATCCAATATATTAATAGTTGACAACTCCAAAATGTACCCGGTAGTATTTTCTAGAAAACATTTTTTTTTCTATAAAAATATTGACGTTTAATATAATAATAAGCATATCAATTTGAGATCTATTCTATTATAATTGACGATCGTGACTGAGATTTAGCCAAACCTAATGGGTAGACATATAGCAGTATTCACCTGAAAACAATACATTTGTTTAAAAGTCAAAGCAATAATCAGCATGTATTTACCGTTTGTAACTGATTAAATGCTTGATAAATTATGATAATGGCCTATTATTAGTTATTAAAACAAGCTGGATAATTATTCTTTGTTGAACTTTAAGGTGTTTAAGATGATAAAAAGCAATTAGCTATAACGGTTCTAAATATCTTAATATACGACATTCCAGTGTATTATTGCCTGTTACGTCTTGCCAATGTTTTGCGGAATGCGAACTATGTATATTATTAATATATTTTTTTGCTGCAAAGTGTTTTGATTTGTAAATTTGTTATGGAGATTTAACCGAGAAAAAAGTACAGAAAAGCAACCAGGGAAAACTCTTATTATTTGCTTTATTCACATCCGTAGCCACGGTGGGAAACCACACTTGCTACAAATGTCTACCTAGAAGATGTTGCTACTAGTCGACAATTGAGTTCAATTGAATTCGGCGTTCGAGGTTAGTCCCTCCTCGAGGAGGCTAACGAAGGGGAGCTGAGCCGTTATTTGAGCCGACTTAAGATAACAGACATGTCACCAGGCCCAAGCTGTACGGAACAGTTAATAAATATGTATTCAATCTAGAATCAAAAAGAAAATATCATACTTTAAGCCGATTCTCATATGTTTTTATACTACTAACTTCCATACCAGAGTGGTATAAGCCATCATCTTCTTCAGCGCTACAACTCAATATGAGTCTTAGCTTTGTCAAGAAACTTTTTCTTTCGCCCTAAACTGCGATGGGCTTTGGTTTTTTAGCTCTTTGCTCCAGTGCATTTAGGCAGAGGCGGACTAAGATTTAGCGGACTCTCCGATTTTACCGTTTGATTTCGCGCTGGTATTGAGCTGAAACTTTCGATAACATCGTCACCATGTATATGCCTTGCCCCTGATCTTCATATTGATGGCATTAATAGGCTAGCAAGCCTGACTCGGAAGAAAGATCTTAAATACCTAGTTTTATTTTAGAGAAATTATTTTGCATAAATGCAGGTATTTCGGTATTGTTTACTGAGCGAGGTACGTGAGTTGCCGGTACATCTGCTAAAGGGGCTTCCGGATTCAGGGCGGAATAGCTAAGACAATGTTTAAAATCACTAGCAAATTCTGTTGTAAACGATAAAATTTCTCATAACTCTGTAAGGAAACACCGCCGATTTAAAAAAAAAATAAGCACCTTAATAAGTACACCTTTTAAAATCATAATTCTTGACTCATCAACACAACATACTACACTAAATTACTCCTAAAGTACTCAGTAGATACTTAGAAAAGCCGCGTCCTAAGGATCCTAATCCAGTAATATAAGCAAAATATCTTTCCCCTTTAGCTGCAGCTAAAGGTCCGATACTTTTCAGATAGCCCTTGTATTTACTCAATATTGATATTAAAAGTAACGAAAAATGATTAATAATAATATAAATTAACTCTTTATTTCCAACAAAAAAAACTTATTGCTACAATGTCCTATGAGTTAACCTATAACTTGAGTTTATAATACATACAAGTATTGCACATTTGCAAAATATTGCAAGTATTGCAAAAAATACACTTTTTTTATTGCATATTTGTTTTGAACTAATTAAATGCTCCAGCTGAAGAATAATATTATGATACCTTATTTAAAAAATTAGATTTAAAAAAAAATAATAAAATATATTGTTTTACCACATAAGGCAAAATTGTATAATACGGTCAGCGAATAAAGGCTTTTATTATTATTATTATTATTATTATTATTATAATTAAATGCTCGTTAACAACAATTATAATGCTAGTTAAAAACTTACGGTTGTGTCTCGGACCAAACATACACATTTTTTTGCTGTCATTGTACATTTTTGCATCAACGAGATTTTCATTAATTTATCCAGTCTATTATAACGTAACATTGCTCATGTCACTTTAAATGTGGAATTTAGCATTAATAACCGCGCTGTTTTGCTGCACTTGATATTCCCCGAAAACCGTGTCTTGGATATCCGCGGCGCGGCGCAGCAGGGGCTAGTAAACAAAATTTGCTTAATTAATGCAGGAGTTTCGTGTCTGTCGGCCGGAAAACCGAAGGCCGAGCTCCGCAATTATGGACTTGCAATTACTGGGTTTTACTGGCCGTTGGAGGGAGGGGCGGAAAGCCGCGGGGAAGGGGGAGTTAGAGCTTTCGAGTTCCTGGCAGGGGAGAGATTATGATTTAATAATATAATTATGAAATCAATAGCGTCTTTCAATCAAGGACGCATTATTAGCTGCGATAATGGGGATCTCATTAGATGACCCCATGCGAAAGACACAAAAGGCAAATCCCATGTAATATAACTCATTCCTGAATTAAATACTATATTATTATACGAACAAATATAAAATCTCTGAAACTTCCCGCTTTTACGCGCTGTTTAAAAAATGGCTAAAAGACTTACAGGACCATTTAATTTTAATATTATAATTTCATGACTATCTGTAGTTATAACTATCTAATATAACTCAATATATTTGGTGAGTCTCTAATGAAATATTTAGTATACATTTTAAAGTTATTTTAACATTAAGCGGCTATATAAAATGTCTAAACAACTATGTAAAGTTTTTTGAAGACAATAAATGCGATTTGATTTGATTTGAGATATGTTATAATGGCAGAAATCATTTTTTAACTGCTAATGGAAACCAAAATGATCATGCCTTTACTAATCAATATTTTCAATATTTATTTTATTGATGTTGGTTATTTTTTACTATTTTTTTATGATCTAACAAATCGAAGAAATAATAATTATTATTATAGTGTTTTAGATAAATAGCATTAAATACACAGCATTAAATATTTTAAAGGTTATATCTAATAATACTGTTCCTATTATTTTCCAATTTTCTTGGGAAATTTTATTTTTTTATATACTATTTTAGGCACTTATAATCACGTAAATTTCACCGTCTGATTATTTTTGTTTTTTGTTCTCTAGTTTTGTTTTTTTCCTCGGAAATTGTTTTTTTTATAGTTTATTTATTGCACTCTCAATCATGTATTTTTCACCGTCTGATTATTATTGTTTTTTTTTTTTTTTTTTAATTTATGGGTTTTTTCATTATTATTATTATTGTTACACTTCGATTACTTTTAAATGATATATTGATTATCGCTTACTCTTAAAATATTATAATTGAATTTGATTGCTTATTTCTAACTGGTTGTTGTACTTTAAAAACATTATAAGAACAAGCAGTGAGCATGGCATTGAACACATTTTCAAATATGAAATTGAAATTGTACGCTCTGTGCATAAACTATATTGAACCATTCTGTGCCAAACCATCTGTACCTGTTACATACAAGTATGCAATAAAAATATATCTATCTATCTATAATTATCTTGTGGGACATTTCAACTACGCAAAATTTGCATCAGCTCAAAATAATCATGGCGTTATTGTTTATTGCAACGTAGTAGATTCGATGATGTGTTATTTTATTTTGTGATAAGAGACTCTTCGAATAAAATAATATCACTATTTTATAAACATGCATTTCATTCACTATAATTTCTAGAACCGTCATTAAAATTGAAAAATTAAGACAATACAATTAATTAATAAACAATGAAACATGGAAAATATTACCGGTTTTAGAAAACCGTGCCACTTTCATGATACACTTTCAATGATGTATGATTTTAGATGGCGTCTCGCATAGTTTATTAAATGCTAGAAACTTTTAATTTCCATAGCAACTATTTTTTTTTGTTGTTAGTTACGGAAGATAAAGGCTTTTTTTCAGTAGTTTCGTGCGAGTTTGGTTATTATTATTTGTTGCTTTATGATAAGGAATCATAATTAGTTTCCTGAATGTAAAAATAAAGTTGCGGAAGATAAGAAATAAAAAAGTTCGAAATATTCCGCAACCCTCCGTTAATTTTTGCCGTTATTTCGGCCTGCAAAAATGTTGCACAATAAATAGAATATTGTAAAATAAAATAGTAACCTTATTCATCGTAGTGGTATTCATCAAGTTTTTTTTTAAATATAGGTAATCGAGTAATTAGAGATCATTCGAAATGGCAATGCACCTGAACCAGTTATAACAGCAATCAATTTACCTCTATAATTAGAGTTACTTAATACGCTGTTTGTAGTGCCGATAATAGTAGCGCAGAGGACACTAATTAAGGTCTATTTCATAGTGGCACTAAATGTATGCCATTGCAGTATTGGATATACCCAAAACCACCCCCGCCCTAGGTCCGCACCGTTCGCACAGCCTTAATACTGTGGGGTTATTGTATAAAGCTACAGTAATGGAACCTTTTTAAACTACTTGGTTATACATTCTCACTTTAAGAAATTTATTTTTTACACTCGTATAACTAGAATATAAGATATGGAAGTAAATATGCTACATATGTACACCTGGGAGTACATAAATATATACGTTTCCCACTTCGCAAGTCATCTTACACATTCTGTTGAATTTCCAGTATTAGAACATCTGAACTTTTATTAGTCGACGATTCCGTCAGACTTCACGTTTCCATGTCATAAAATAACTGGGAAGGGTATAGAAGTTTACCTACATATGAATGTGTCATTCTAAAAAGAAAATTTAGGGCTGAATATTTTGTATAAAAAATATAAATTTGATTATTCAAAATATTGACCCCTATTATATAATATGTATATAATATGTAGTTTTGCCATTTTGATAGAAGTTGGTAAATAGCTCTGCTCTAAAACTCTCATAGGCAGTACTTCGAAGTCGTCTTCACTGCATCTTCGAAGTTGTTTTTTTCCCCCTAATATAGTTAATCAACTTTCTAAAACTTTTGATTCTGTTGGAGCAAGGTCTGGCGAGTATGGTAGGAAACGAAGAATCTTCATTCGCAAATTCTGCAACATTGTGACTGTTTTGTGTGAAGTGTGTGGTCTTGCGATATCATGCAGAAGCAGTGGCGAAGAGCAATTGACCAGACTCGGTCGTTTAATCGCCGAGCTTCTCCATTATTGTTTGGCCATGTTGATAATATTCAAATTTGCGTTAACTGAATAATGGGATCTTATATTTGAAAATTACTCGGATTTTCAACTTTTCCTATCAACAATTACTGATTTTAAAAATAGAATAACATTGCTATGTATAAAAATTAATTTCAATTTTGAATATCAATTCAAACCTAAGTTGTTTAAAATAATAATAATGATATTAATAAAACACTTCATTCTTAAGAAAAGGCGAGCTTATTGCCTGCAGGCAATATTTAAGAGCTAACCTATGCCATCAGTATAAAATCAAAATGGCCAGCAGGATAAAACGGCGTTATAAAGGTAGGAATTTACAGCGACACTCCCAAGACACTGAGCAAAATAATTAAAAAGCTTGTGGACCAATAATACCATTTTTATTTATTTAGGTATCTATATATTTTGATGATTTCGAAATGAATACAATGTTTTTTACCCAGCGATGCCCATCAACCTAATGCAAAATGAGACATGCGTGCTGCCAGTAGCAACGTACGGCCTAGAAACAGTGCCTCTAACGCAGAGCAGTTCAAACCGTCTTAGAATATGCCAAAGGGTCATGGTGACAGCAATGCTGGACACCAGTCTCCGCAACAGAGTGCACAATGAAGAAATACGAAGGCACACAGACGTGATGAAATGCATCGCCAGCCTGAAGGGGACTGGGCAGGTCACGTTGAGTCACAGATGCAAGGCTGGATGACGTTATGTGGCCGAAGGGGCCTATCCAGTGGCAGTGGCGGCGCTAGGCGTCGGCGACGTCGGCGACCGCCGACGGCCTCGCACCTGAGGGGACCTCGCAAAAGCTTCCGCTGAGAGAAGCTTCTCAAAGTTAAAATTGATTAAGACCTACTTGAGAAGCACGATGACCCAAGAGAGACTATCTGCTTTATCAATTCTATCAATTGAAGCTGAAATAGCGGCTAGTATTAGCTATGACATAACCTGAAAAAGTTCAGTGAGGCCAAGTAGTAGTAGTAGTAGATGGAGTGGGGGGCTTGTTTCCAGCCCTTGATGTCACCTAGATCTGTAAGGTCTTTTGTAACTACCCACTGTGTGGTTAGGTCAATTGTCAGCTAGTAGCCCGGTACTTCTTACCAGACTAAGTAGGTCACTGACCTTCAAGTTGGGCAGATCGCTGGGTTCGAGAAAGGCTCGTCCCAGTAAACTGTGTCTTTTGGCGGCGAGCCCTGGACAGCGGCCAACAATGTGTATGCTGTCTTCAGGTTCCTCGCCACATATTCGGCAATCCTTGCTCTCGGTCAAGCCAAGGTTGAATAGATGAGCTCTAAGGGTCGTGTGTCCGGTGAGGAGACCGATAGTGGTTCTAAGGTTCTTCTTGCTCATGTCAAGTAGGGCCTTGGTTTTCTTCTGTAGTGGTTGCTCCATCATGGCTTTTGCCTGGCGACATCCCTGACTCTGTTTCCAGGAAGCCCGATGTTCCTGCTCCAAGCAGTCCCTGATGATTTTCTTACCTGTAGCGAAGGGGACCCCTACAGCTGGCTCCACTGGGCAATCCAGTGTGCCCAGTTTTGCCAGTCTATCGGCCTCTTCGTTTCCGGGTATGCCTTGGTGACCCGGTATCCACATTAGGGTGATTTTGTTGGATTTTCCCAATTTGTTGAGCTCCTGCATGCAGTCCCAGACCACAGAAGATTCTGTGGTGGCTTTAGCCAGAGCGTCCAGTGCTGCTCTGCTGTCAGAGCAGATGAGGATTTGTCTGTTTTTTACCTCAAGTCGACTTTGTAGTTTTATGCATTCCAATATGGGAAGTACCTCGGCTTGGAAAACCGTAGCGTATTGTCCAAGGGGGATGCTGATTCTGTGGTTGGTTTTGGGTCCGTACACGCCTGCCCCAAAACGTCCATTTGTTCCTGAGCCGTCGGTGAACCAGGCGTCTGCGTCGTGGCTTTGAAGCCACTGCGGATTTTTCCATTCTTCCCTGGTGGGGATTAGGATTTTATAGGATTTCTCTACCGAAAATTTTTTCCGTAGTCGATCCTGGGTCAGAGTGAATGGGCTTTTGTGGAGGAGGTTTAGCTCAGGATGATTGTGCCCTCCACGCTTCCACTCGCCCAAACACTTCAGTCTGTATGCTGTAAGTCTGGCGGAGTGGATGATGAGCTTGTCCAGAGGCGGGCAGCAGAGTGCCACCTCTAATCCCGCTGTTGGGGTGGTCTTCATGACGCCAGTTGCAGCCCTCAGGTAGTTACCTTGAAGGCTTTTAAGCATTTTTACTGTCTCAAGCTTTTTCACCCTGGACCACCAGACTATTGCAGCATAGGTTAGTCTAGGCAGCAGTACTGCCCTGTAGAGCCATAAGGCGACCCTGGGTTTGAACCCCCAGGTTTTTCCCATGACTCTTTTGCACGTCCACAACGAGGCATAGAAGGTTGTTCTCTTGCGCTCGAGGTGGTGCTTCCAATTGAGCTTTGGGTCTAGATAGACTCCAAGGTATTTAACTACTGTAGCGTATTCTATCTCCTTATCCCAGAGCTTGAGACACTCAACGGGTTCGGGTTTGTATTTTCTGGTGAAAATCATGGCCTTAGTCTTGCTTGGATTAGCGGATAGACCTCTGGCCTGGCACCAGTCTTGGGTGGTCTTAAGTGCTTTGTCCATGAGCTCCTTAAGTATTGATAGGAAGTTTCCTCTGACTACTATGGCCACGTCATCAGCGTAGCCGTAGACAGAGAGGCCTAGGTTTTGTAGATCTATTAGGAGTTCATCTACAACGATGCTCCACAAGAGGGGGGAGATGACTCCACCCTGTGGACAGCCCTTAGCAGGGATTCCCGTGATGGAGGTGTCGCCTTGATAGGCGGTCAGATTCCTATTTGATAGCATACTCAATGTCCAGTCAATAATGGTCTCTGGTATTCCTCGTCTGTGCATAGCGTTTTTTATAGTTGCATATGATGTGGTGTCAAATGCTCCTTCGATGTCCAGGAATACTCCCAGAGCGTAACCTTTCGCCGCTAACTGTGTCTCTATTGTGCTCACCAGGTGATGTAGGGCAGTGTCCGTAGATCTGCCCTCCCTATAGGCATACTGAGCATCAGCAAGCGGTTGAAGAGCTAGGTGGTTGTTTTTCAAGTAGCCGTCAACTAGTCTCTCCAGTGATTTCAGGAGAAAGGAGGTGAGGCTAATGGGTCTGTAGTCTTTGGCAAAGATGTGGCCGTTCCTGCCTGCCTTTGGAATGAACGTGACTCTTGCGCTGCTCCAGGCATGAGGGACGTGTCTGAGGGCTATGCTCGCTCTGAGTACCTTTGTTAGAGGGCCCAGCAGCTGGCTTAACCCTTTTTGTAGTAGGACTGGGTATATTCCATCCGGTCCAGGTGATTTGTAGGGGTCGAAGGTGCTCACGGCCCATTCTACTGCTTTTGGATTAACTATCTTGGCTGCAAGGGCCCACTCCCTGGGCTTGTGGAGCCTCTTGGAGTTCTCCCCTGCGGCAATTGGGTGTGAGGATTCCTGGAAGCCCGGAAAGTGTGTTTCCATTAGGAGCTTCAAGGTTTCCTTGGTGTCGCTTGTGTGTCCCCCCTCTGGTCGTTTAAGGCATCCCAGCTGGGGGCGGTTGTTGGAGCTGAGGATCTTGTTGAGCCTGGAGGCTTCGGAAGCTGTTTCCACGCTCTCACAAAAGTCCCTCCAGCTTCTTCGTTTGGCTTTAACAATGGCCTTGTTGTATTCGTTTCGGGCGTTTTTGTATTCCTCCCAAAGATGTTGCGAGTTAGTGTTGTGATTTCTCGCCCTATTGAAACACCTTCTCAGCGTAAGCCTGAGCTTGGTCAGCTCTGGGTTCCACCATTGGACCTTTTTTGAAAGGTTTTTTTGTTTCAAAGGGCAATTCTGCTCGTAGGCGTCTATAACGGCATTAGACAGTGATAGTGCAGCTGTTTCTAGTTGCTCTTTGGTGTGGAATCGATTCGGAACCGTGGTGAGCTTGATAGCCAGGTCCCTATCGAATCCTTCCCAGTTGGTATTTCTAGGGTTGCGAGCCCACTGAATTTCCAATGAGTGCCGAAGCGTTAGATGGATCTGCCTATGGTCCGAGCCTGAGGGTTCATCTGAGACCCTCCAGTCTTGAACCAGGTCGGCCACTTCTTTTGTGCAGATCGTGATGTCCAGTACCTCCTGTCTTCTTGAGTCTATGAAGGTAGGTTCTGTTCCTCTGTTGAGGATGGTGAGTTCATTGCCTAGGATAAAGTCATGCAGGCTTACCCCCCTCGGGTTTATGTTGGAACTACCCCAGCACACGTGGTGGGAGTTCGCATCGCAACCCAGAAGGAGTTGGAGCCCGCGTTGTTTCGCATATGTCACTAGGTTGGTTATATCTTCTTGCGGTGGCAGGTCAGTGGAGTCATAAGGCATGTATGCTGACCCAATGAGTAGATCCACCGTTCTGTCTCCTGTCAAGTTGATTTTTGTTAAAACGACCGTTAGGTCATCGCCGCTGAGTTGTGGCAGAAAAGTGGCTGTGACGCCCTTAGTGACCACGCAGGTCCTGAGTTTCCGAGTCGGTTAGGCCTTATGAATGGTTCCGCAACCTCCTAATCCACTTATAGTATCCCTAACAATCCAAGGTTCTTGGATTAGTGCTATACTTGTCTGCGCCACAGCCATGCTCCTGGTTAATATCGCCGAGGCGCTTTTGCTGTGGTGCAAGTTGATCTGGATTATGGGGACTTTTAGGTGGTTCATTTTGCTGTACCTCCTTCCGTTCCCTCCACTGCGTCCGACTCCTTCCTAGGCTTATTATCGAGCAGCCTTACGGATGCCCGTGCTAGCCCACAGTAGGGTCGGAAGTTGCAGGCCCTGAGAGTGGCCAATGAGGAGTCGCTCACCAGACAGGCGAAGTGGACGCTCGAGGCATCCTTCTTCGTGCTCCCCCTAGCGACGGCCCACCCATCGGTCTTCAGACCTGGGTTTTGCCTGTCGAGGAGTAGAAGTACTTTCTCGACAGTGTACTTGGGCTCCTCCACGTGGACCACCACTCGATGGCGTTTGGGCAGCTCATCGACCGGCAGCACACACACGGATTCACCTTGGACGAGTAAGTCCGTGGAAAGGCTTCTGAGCCAGTTCCCCGTCTCCTCATCTGCGCACGAGAAGACGATTGCACCGTCCCTCTCCCAGCTGCCGGTAAAGGATGGTGTTTTGGTGCCAACAGGAATTTCCATGATGGCGTCCACAATCTTGTCCCGGATGGCTTCTATGTCGCCGGCTTCAAGTTTTTTGTCAGGGTAGCCCCTTATTATGAGGGCTAGCCTGAGGAGTCCTTTTGTGGCCTGGGCGTAAGAACCTTGGTCGGAGACTTTCGGTCTTTTCCCTGTCGCCTGATGGGAGGGGCTTGGGGTGTTTGGCCCTTGTCTGGGGCGTTTAGGAGCCCCAGGGGCCTCTGCAGTCCCGTCGTCCGGCTTAGACTTAGCACTGGAGGCTCGGGGGTTAGCAGTTAGCCCCTCTCTCATCAGTTTTTTGTAGCGACGCCTTGCGGCGCCGTTATATCTAATGCGGGTTTTGGGTGGGCTTTTTGATGGGCCCGCCCCCGCGTTGGGTGCCTCCTGTGGTTCGCTTTGAGATAAAGCCACCCCCTGGAGTGCTTCAATTAAGTTTATTTTTGGTGGTGTACTGTTAATTTGATCCATTTTTGTTCCCACGAGTTCCGCGGTAGTGCGATATCACCCGGACAGAGCCGCGTATGACCGGGGCTTGGCTTATACTACCCGGAGGACGCCCGGTATCCGGGAGGCACCGTAAGAGACGCAACACTCCCTGCGCCATGCAGCCATTAGCACGGTAGCTTACACCTCGGCTTGGAGAGTTGGTCCGCGGTGGGGCCTTCCACACACAGTGTATTAGCCACCACTACCCGAAGAGCACCCGGCCTCGGGTATCATCCCTCGAGCCGGGGTCCCTTCGGGCGTTCTCCTATCCGCCACCTGGAGACGCGCCCGGTTGGTGCTCAGCCGCCGGGTCAGTGAGGCCAAAAGCCTATTTTAATTTCTATTTGTGTAATTTTTAACATCATTTGATTAGCAATAAAACTCGTTTACTCAAACATTAGTTTCACTATAATTCGGCTCATGTAATCTAAAGTTTTCTTTTTGACTGGGGAATAAAATAGGGCCTCGCGAACCTAATTTCGCCGACGTCCAAGTGTGGTCTAGCGCCGCCACTGTCCAGTGGAGACCAAGAACCACAAAGCGAGTCGTGGAGAGACCACCACTACGATGGTTGGACGACAATAGAACATCAGCAGGGACCAACTGGTTGAGGGCAGCAGCTGACAAAGAGACATGGAAGAATAAGGAAGAGGCTTACGTCTAGGAGTGGATCAAACCAGGCTGAAAAAGAAGAAGAAGAAGATAATATATTACAAAGAAAGTACAATCGATGCATTTATAAAGTAAGCCCGTTTGTCGCCATTCGTAATGCAAGCCGCTCTGTCTGTCGTACAATGCTGTGTTAATTTCCTCTTCATTTCCTTTTTGCATCTGCCCTGTCTGACTATTAATAACAACGCCAACAAACGCCAATGCGACATTTCGGCAATTACGACATAACGAATAGCTTTCATTACATACGTCCATTTATATGAATGGTAGCGATTTCATATTATCGAATCTTAATTATTCATTGTTCAACGTCCATACATTTCTTTTTCATTATTCTTATTGCAAATCTTACGTAAACATAGATACGTTTCTTGCGAAAAAAACATAATTTATCAATAGGGATTATACATTATTAGAAATGTGTCTTATTGTTAATGCCATTTTAGTATTGTTTAACAAAATGCGTGGCAGACTTATTTAATCGACACATACCACATGTCACCTTTGACAAGGCGGAGAAAAATAAGATTATATAATGTCTTGACTTAGCCAATGGGGTTGCTGACATGTATGAAACCCGTGGGGTTTCTATAATACCAATAATTGTATTCCCGAACGGTGCTGTCCCTAAGAGCTTCATTAAATATCCCAGGAGGCAGTCTTTAGGAGAGTAGATTTACATGAAATATGTAGTATTTATCTTATCTACATATGAAGGTATATATAATTACATAAGTTTATGTTTAAACAGGTTTTCATATTATATATTCAATGTTTTAATTGGTTCGCCACTTTCTGACGAAATCCACGTATACTAAAGATATCGATCGCGGTTAATATATTATTGTACGTTTCAGTAATCCTGAAAAAAGAGGATTTTTTGTGTAATTGATATTAAAACATGAAATAAAAGGGGCGTCAAGTGATTCTCCTGGGAACATCTTACTGCAGAAGCTATTCTACTATAGAGGTGAGTTTTCAACAATATACGCATTAAAATTGACCTTGAATCATGTCCTTTATAAGATGCATGCAGAGTGACTTCGCCATAGTTGTGGTTGCAAGAAGTCATTATATACCATCAATATTGGCAAGTCGACTTTCACATTGCTCTACCTTTATATGCAATATACTGCAGTTTACAAATTACTGCGGCCCACTTTAACGCACTCCTCACATATGCATTACAAATGTTTTTTTATTTAAGCAACGCTTACCACTATATTATTTATAATTATGGTTTTATTATTCTGGAAAATACAGTGTACCAAAAATAGGCAAACTAATTAAATATACCATTACACACCAAACATACTTTCCAATTAATAACAATTTAAATAAAAACATTGAAGTGAGACCGAGAGTAGGACGGAAAGGAGGGACTAAAAACGGAATGGAGAGGATACCTACAACAATATTTAACTTTATACACAACACGAAACATACTGATATAATGTGATTCATAAATATATACAAATGCAAAACAAATGATACAATTAGATATGATACAGAAGCATACCACATACATATGGTATTCAAGAAATATAATTACATAGTATAGAAAATTATTCAAGATACCTACCCATTTTTTTTCTGCTTTAGTTGTATGGGAAGTATTTCACTAATATTGATGTTCATAAAGTCACTCTATAGGAGTCTTCTTCTTCTTTCTCAGCCTGGTTTGGTCCATTCCTTAACGTAGTCCTCTTCTTCTTCTTCCATGTCTGTCTATCAGCTGCTGCCCTCAGACAGTTGGTCCCATCTGCTTTCCTGATGTCGTCCAGCCATCGTAGTTTTTGTCTCCCTACGCTTCGCTTTGTGGTTCTTAGTCTTCACTGGACAAGCCTCTTAGGCCACCTCGCGTCATCCTGCTTTGCGACGTATCCTGCCCAGCCACACTTCAGTCTGGCAATACGCTTCATTATTTCTTCATTGCGCACTCTGTCACGGAAACTGATGTCCAGCATTGCTCTCTCCATGGCCCTTTGGCATATTCTAAGGCGGTTGGCACTGCTCTGCGTTAGAGGCACTGTTTCAAGGCCGTACGTTGCTACTGGCAGCACGCATGTCTCATACACCTTCCGCGTTAGGTTGATGGGCATCGCCGGGTCTCTCAGGATGTAGGCAAGGCCGCCCAAGTCAATCCCACACGTCTGACAACTTCTAGATTAGTGTCTACATTAAAATCAATATAAACGTAATTAAATTTTCTTAATCAGTGGTAATAATTAATAGGGTTTCATGCGCCACGATTGCCCCGCTGAAGACATCAACGCTTCAGTAATAAATGATCAATTCCCGATAACCTTTCCGTATTGATGCTTCTATTTAGCCGGCTCGCTTCCGGCGGCTATAATTAAAATTCCCGCCCCCAGCAACGAAACCGGAAATAGAAAGAGCGGGGCGAAAAAGAAAAGCGGAAACGATACGCCGCGTTTAATAACTTATTAAAAGTTTTCATCGGAACTTTTGATTGTGTAGCCAGTAATTTGAATACGTTATCGCTTTTAGCGTCGACTTAATGTCTCTTTATTTTTCTGCCTTCCGCCTGTGTAATCAAAAGAAAGGCATTTAGAAAGGCGAGTAGCGGAGAGACTAATGTAGAAGGATTTTTAATGGGGTTTCACTTATTTGGAAGTTTGATATGTAGACGATTAATGAGGTAGTTATGGATGTATAATTTCAAGATAACCTAATTTGCTTTAAAGTGCATGGTGTTTAAACTGTGCTGTTTTCTGGGTTTAGACTGTAGTGATAGTAAAGGTAAGCTAGATTTAAATAAATATTAGTAGTATGTTAATGACACCCCGAAACACATTTCATTGGTTTAATTAAAAAATAGACATTAGGCATATATTATACGACAAAATATTATAAAACTGTTAAAAGTAATATAGTTTATGTTAAATGTTTTTATTTATTTATTTAATTAATAAATCAACATCATAGTACACACCAATTCTTTGAGATGTAATTATACATAAATATAAAAGGCATTAAATATGCAAGCTGAAGCATTAAAAATAGTAAGAGTAACAGAATATATTTTTTTTAAATAATCGGTTTTATTCTAGTATAAACAGGTAGTGCAATGCCTATACCTTGAAGATATATGGTCTTACTGTAAAAATATCCAGGTCTGACGCTGTCGAACATAGCGCATTTATGTGTCGCACGGCACGCGTAAGGAGACTCCATCGACTTAAGTTGGTGGGTAGAGCATTTTTAATTTATAATTGATAAGGATTTCCTACTGGATTTACAGTGTTTATTCCTTTGCTATCCTACATAATCTTATTTAAGTCACACTAAAATTAAATATTATAATGTTTTCTAAATTCATCGATAGGGGGATGACCTATATTTAAATAACCAAAAGAAGAGTGTTTCTATTGCCACTATATCAGTTTCTTCAATAAATATTGATATATTTTTTTTAATGTGGTAGAATAACAATCATTTGTTTTGTCAGTTAAAGAAAACAAATTATAAAGTCAAATAATACGTCCAAAAACCGAATTCCTCTTTTATTTTATCTCAGTCCCAATTCAGTGATAACGAAGAACATTGGAAAAAATGTACAAAAAAAAACCACTACAAAGAGCTACTCTTTGTACTGGCATCTATGAGTGACGGGTGTTTCGAGTGACTGCATCGTGGTGCTTTTTATTGAGTGATCGCAAGGCACATTTATTATTATTCATATTTTGATTATTTAGGTAAAATAACAGCATGAATATGAATAGCATGAAATAACAACAGCATGAATAAACCGTCGGACAGATAGAGTTTGCGTTTTATAATAACAAATAGACTAAGGCTTTCTACCTGTTATTGCTTGGCGGTGTAATTTCTTACTTAAATAAAATAAAATATCTGTGCCCTAAGGTGCAGATTATTTATTGATTATTCTTATGATTTGTTCATTGTTTCAGCATGTTAGCAAGTAATAACAAATCGTCACGATTTCACAATAAATATTTAATTCTAATGAATTACGTCTAAATATTACAAAATCAAAAATAATTCCTTTTCGCTTAAGACCTGCCAATGTTGACTATTTAAATGAATTACACGACTATTTTGAAATCGACATCACAGAAGATATAAATTTTCTAGGATTAAGAATTGACAGTAAATTACAATGGAATGCGCACATCCAACAATTAGCTAGTAAGCTATGTAGCTCGATATACTCTATTAAAAAAATCAGAAGTCTTTGTGGTTTTGCGGCAGCCAAATCAGTATACTTTGCGTATTTTAACCCATTAATGACTTATGGACTACTATTTTGGGGAAATGCTGCAACCAGTAAAAGAATCTTTCTTTTGCAAAAGAGAGCACTGCGCAGCATGTATCAGGTAACGACTAGGACCTCATGCAAAGAATATTTCTTCAAGGCAAGGGTAATGACTATGTATTCGGCGTTCATATACCAGTGTTTAATGTATGCTAGACAGCACCTAACAGAAACCCCAATTAATGCAGACATTCACTCGCATCATACCCGCGGTAGCTCCCTTTTATGCGTACCCCGAATACGACTGGCAAAAGTACAGAAAAGCTACTTGTACCTTAGCATTAAATTCTATAATCTACTCCCTACAAAATTTAAACAGCTGGAGGACATAAAATTTAAAAAAAACATCAAGGAGATGCTGATAGGCCACCCTTTCTATAATTTGGCCGAATTTGAGGGCCACGATTTTTCAAATATTGTGCCCATTTAAATTACTTAAAAAAGTAGAGCCTTATTGTCTGATTATTTTATATGGTCTTATATCTGTACTTTTAGTTTAAAATGCATAACGTAGATTTAATTTGATTATTTAACATTTTACTGACAATTTGAATATTACGATAAATAATTTTACTACGTATCTTTTCGAATCACTAACTACTTCAAATATTAGGCTTCTATTTTGATTATTTATATTTATAGTTTGACAATCTAGTAGTTAATTCTTGACTAACTATGTATGTTCAGTAAAGAGTAGTAGCGAAACTTACTACATAACCCAATTATTTTGACACGTCCAAGAGCGGTCTTTAGCCGTCAATTGGACACGACGAAAATGTAATGTAATGTAATGTAATATATATGTAATTGCTATGTAGCTTAAATATATAACTTCGACGACCGATTGCCAGAGTAACAAAGATGACAATATGGAAAAGCCAATCCATTAATTTTAAATCGCAGTAAATCATCTTAATTACGGGATGGATAAATCACCTGGCAAAATCAAACCCTACGGGAAATTTCCTCAGGGAAGTACCAGCGAAGATGGTAGATATCAATTATGCTAATCCAGCAGTTAATTTCCTGTAAGCGGAAACGAACCCGGCGAGCGGAAGTCAGTCGTGGACGAATTTACAGGCAGCCGAGTGGCCAGCCTCCGGGAGGTTGGCCAGACTCCACCAACCTCCCCTTCTATCTCTGCCTCTCTCTCTCTCATTAAGCGGGCGACAATTTGAAAGCGAGAAATTAATGATGTGAGGATAAAGAGGATTATACCGGGAGGTTAGCGGAGATTGGGGCGACGCAATTGCATTCATAATTCTCGGTCGACAAAGTTTTGAAGCAATCTGTTTAATTTTCGGATCGCTTTTTCGCTCCAAGTTTAATTGCCACTTTAGACGCTAAAATATAACTTGCGCTAATGTTGCAGACCCATTAAAATATTTCGTTTAGGGCTACTAGAGACATGGCTGAAAACGGGTCCATTTCATAGACATCGAGATCAAATTATAGGTCATATTTAATTAATATTTGTTGTAATTAAATTAAGTGTTGTTGTAATTAAATTAAGTTGTAATTTGATATACTGAGACACACGTGAAGTAAACCAGTTCTAGCTCTAACAGTGAAAAAAAATATTTTAGATCAAATTTTATTATATTTTATAACATAATCCCTTTAATACACTTTCATACCATTTATTCAATGCTTCGATTCTACAGGAATACCAGTTTGGACCATGGCTATTTTAAAGTGTTCAGAGGGCAATTGTTGCCTTTAAGCTCTTTCTTTCATTTTATATAAAGCAAATAGTAGTTGGGGACCAGGTCTGGAGAATATGGAGTTAATTGGCCCTTGCTGAGTTGGCCACGAAGACCCATTTTGTTCAGAGTTGGTCACACTCACGGGTCAACACTCATCCGGCGGCTTCCACTCCTCCTGGGCAGGACTCAGGCCTTAGGTCTAGTTTCCCTTAGGAGTCAACCTTCTGGCGCTCCTGGACGGTCTGCGCACCGTGCGGCGTAAGCCAATCGATTGTGCACTCTGACTAACAGTTGGGGGAGTCTGGAAGCAGCACTGTTTCCTATAGAGCGGGGGTGCTCTTGAAATGACCATCGGGTTTACGGCGACTGCTCTTGAAATGACCATCGGCTACCCGATCCTGGGTGAACAGCCGGGCAAAGGATGCCATGGTCCGCGATAGATTCGGTCTATTTTGTTTCACCGCTTCGTAAGGGAGAGGACCGGAGTAATCTGATCCCAATTGGAAGTAAGGGCGTGAGTGTAAGCCGGGTGTAAGCTGGGTAATATGCCTGGTTATCTCGCGGGTATACTCATAATTTCATCACAAGTAAAAAGTTTTACCTCCCAACGAAGTGGACACGGGTCAGCTAGTACAATATAAAAGTTTAACAATGACAGGTACCTAAAACATACTTTTTTTAATTGCGTTAAAAAAATCATAAAATTTTACATAATGATATACCTACTTAGATGGCATAAGTATACTGGATTAGTTTTTGTTTGTTAGTTTGTTTCTTCTCTTTATTGTGAAATTTCACAAATATTTTTATATGACAATCTCTTACAAACAACCCTATTATGTCGTGTTTATATGTATATGTGAGTGAAACATGTGTGTGTGTGGCTTGTTATTGCATTCGATCGACAGAATTGAAAATGCAATTCCGTTAATTTGACCCCAAAGGAAAATGCTGACCCATCCGGGCATAGAACCCCGGACTTTACAATGTAAGATCAGACGACCTAGCCACTATACCACCTGGCCGAGGTTATATTAGTGAGCACCCGTCAAGTGTGTGATTCTGTACATAAAACTAATTAAAAATATGTATTTTTTTTAATTTTCGGTTTTTGTTTGTAATATGAGATTGTGCGATTATTCTATACAAAAATATGAGTCTAAAACAGTTGCGAAATGTTTTGATTTAGGACTACGTTACTGAGGAAAAACATATTTTATGTACAGCTTTCGGATATTCACTATTTTTTTCTTAGCAAATAAGGTTTCAATAAAGAAAGTATATGATTTTCGACTGCGTTAATTAATATTGTAGATACAAAATCAAACCAATATTAAAAAAACATATTTTTAGATGAGTCAAGGGCGACACGATTCCCAATAAGTATTTGTTTTTTGTTTTATTTTAATGCGTAAAATTACCATTTCCTGGTGCTCACCAATAAAAAATAACCATGTATTAACTTGCCCTGGAAAAAATACAGTTTGAGGACTTTTCAAATTTATTTTTATACTTATTGGAAGTTTATAGATAGCCTATATTTTCCTTACTAATGTACTTATATTATTTTTACTACGGATCCTTTTATTTATTGTTATAAACTTGAATAAATGAGCTCGAACATTCTTAGCACTGGAATGTCCCTCACGGCACACATTAACAAAAGAAATAGTTTCGTCCGCAAAGCTGTATCGTTTTTTAATCGCATTATGGACGTGTCTAAATCGATGACGTCACAGGTCGGCTACGAGCTGAGACAACGGTCCGAGATAAACATCTGGACAATCAATGATCACGAATTGGTTCTCTCTTGGCACAATCAACCTCCCGCCGCGCGAGGGTGCCGACATTTTAAGGCACGGATCTGAATAAATTAAGAAACGCCTCCCGATCGACACTGCGCCGGTACACAGTGTTGGAGCGTGATTTGAGCATTGCGAAGCATTCTATTCTACATCCCTTCCATTGAAAGTGTCGGTTGCAGTGATTCTTATTCAGAGCAACTAGAGTTGTCAAATACAACGGGCGAACCCGTCACCTCAGGAAGTTTTAACGAAATGGATCGATCTGAAGACTGAGAAGACTTTGGACCAAACAGTCCACCGTCAAGCCCGTTAGAGGCCAACGCCTTACGGCGAGGCACCGGGAAATTTACACAGTGGGCAGCCTCGCCCCCTGACTACCAGTTTTGGCAGGATATCTCCGTCTGGAATTAACCTTCAGGATACCTCCGTCCTCCCGACTGGTTACGAGTCCGAAGTCGCTTACGCGACCACTACCTGTTGTATTACAGATGTAATTCAGTTAGAATTTGTCCCGGACCTGGGCGTTCTTTGCCTATAGTGCTACACGGGATCGAGTGGCCCAAGGTCATTTCAAGAGTGGCATGACAATAGGTCAACATCCACCCCCGCTGCTTAGGAAACAGTGTATTTCCCTAATCTCCAGACCCCTTCAGCAATTAGTCGGAATGCACAACCGCTTGGCTTCGCCGACCGGTGCGCAAACCGTATAGTGGCGCCGGGATGCAATCCCGCCGAAAGAAACCGGTCCACCATCTCTGAGGCCTGAGACACGGGAGTCTTGCCCGAGGTAGCCTTCCACTCGGGGAGGCTTCTGAATAGGTGCTGATTCGTGAGTTGAGCCGATCCGAGAACAAAATGGATCTTGTGGCCCAATCTGCACGAAACCGTCCGCCACCGTTCTTATTCAGAGCAACTAGAGTTGTCAACTACAACGGGCGAACCCGTCACCTCAGGAAGTTTTAATGATTAGTCGTTCTATCTCCCGTGAAGTGAACGCAGAAGACTTACGACAAAACAGTGTACCGTCAAGCTCCGCCACATGCCTGTAAGAGGCCAACGCCTTATCCGCTAGATAGCCAGATATGTTACACAGCGCGCTGTTACTCGCGCCCTTACTTCCAGCTCCGACCAGAATACTCTGGTCTCCCGACTAGTTATGAGATCGAGGTCGCTTGCGCGGTCCTCTCCCTTACGTAGCGGTGAAACGTTGTCAACCGAATCTATCGCGGACCACGGCATCCTTTGCCCGGCTGTTCACCCGGAATCGGGTAGCCGATGGTCGTTTTAAGAGCAGTCGCCGTAAGGTCAACAACCACCCCCGCTCTATAGAAAACCGTACTGTTTCCAGATGCCCCGACTGTGTCCGTACGCTGCACGTGCGTGGACGGAGCACCACATCCCGGAGGCAATCCGAGTGGCTCTTCTGCGTGGGCAGCGCATCCCTCTCGTGGCTATGACCGGGGCGTACAAGACGACGTCCACTCTCGCGCTACCTGTCATTGCGGGCGTCCTGCCCATCGATTTGGAGGTTTTAGAGCGTGCAGCGTTGGCGCGGTATCGTCGGGGAGGACCAGTGGTCTTTCATGGCCTCTCGGTTGACCCGGCGGGGTATCGAGCTGGGGAGTTTGCTCGCCTGATTCGTGCGGAATCCCTTCGTGTTTGGCAGGAGAGGTGGGACGCTGGCGGCACGGGCCGCCTCACCCACTGCTTCTTTCCGTCGGTAGAGGCGAGAATGAAAAATGCGTGTTTTCTGCGGTTTGATCACCATACCATCCAGCTGGTCGGGGGCCATGGAGAGTTCAAAACCAAGGTGTCTGACTTTGGACTCTCCCGTGACCCCTGGTGCGTATGTGGGCATGGACTTCAAACGGCAGAACACGTCATTTGGATATGCCCAAAGCTCTCGACCGCACGGGATGAATTGGTGCGTGAGGTCGGCGCATGCGTCAAGCGCCTACCGATATGGTATGCGGATCTGGTCGAGTATGGGCGTTGTTTCGGCGCGTTCCGATACTTCGTGGAGAAGTGGGTTTCCCTTTGGGAGGAGTTGAGGCTTCCGGGAACCCCAGTTTTGGGGTCCCCCCCGACACCAATGGCGTGATGCGGGGGCCACTTCCAGCCCGAAGTGCCCGTCTATGTGCCATCCCCCAAACCGCCCCCGCGGGCGCGTCCCCTGCCTGAGGACCTTGGTTAGGCCGTCCCCCACGAGACCGCCCCATGACCCATACGTCTACATACCCCTCACCAGCCACTTAGTCCCCCTGACATCCTGTCTGTGTTTGGCAGCCTGTCTTCTTTTATCTTCAATTATTATTATCTGTGTTTCTTTATAGTGTTTTTTTTTTTAAATTATTATTTTTACTTCTATTTTTATTCTGTGATTGCATGCATTTCAATGTTAAAATTTTCAATTGTTAATTTCGCTTGTATGCAATTGTTCGCTTGTATGCTTGTTTTTTTTTCTTAAAACTGAATAAATGGGTTCTCGGGGTGGTACGGGGGGATGGCTACCTTTCTTTACCCCCCGCGCGTATACCCTTCTGGTACGCGCGGGGTGTCGTTGCATGACATCCCGGGCAGATAAGACGACCAGCGTCGTTATAACTGCCCGGGCGGTGGGTGGGTTCTCCACCCTCACCTGCCGCCTTGAAACCACTAAACTGTGTCCGAATGCACAATCGATTGGCTTACGCCGCTTGGTGCGCAGACCGTCCAGGAGTGCCAGAAAAATGACTCCTGGGGGAATGAGTCCTACCCGGGCTCGCACTTCATGCGTGGAAGCCGCCGGATGCGTATTGACCCGTGAGTGTGACCGCCCCTTAACAAATGGGTCTTCGTGGCCAACTCAGCAAGGGCCCATTAGCTCCCTATATGTTACACGCAGCTCTTCCTGTAGTAGATGGCGTTAAACAGCGACGCTTTTTTTGAAACAGCTGTTTTTGGTAGACCTGCGCATTATACGGTGCCAAGGGAGGCACGTCCACGTTGGAATTCTGAATCCAACAATACATAAATGCTTTAATATTGTTTCACCATAGTAAATGGAAACATGCTCAGGGAGATAGAGTGATTTTTTTCTCACGTCGTTTCATTTGCTCTGTCGACAAGTCTTTTAACTGTTATTCTTTCCTAACGTTACCATTCTCTAAACCGATTTACCTCAACTGAAAACAGAGTTCACATACCCGCATGACTTCGATTGTAAGATATCGCTATAGTGCTGAGTGCCATTTGTTTATTTTTCTTAAACCTTAGTAATATTTCCTAATGTAAGGTTATTTTTAGCTAATAAAGTTATTCAATTATATTTCTGCTACTAACTTTTTTCAAAGTGCTAGATTCCCGATCATTTCGGTGTACCCTACCGTACAGTTTATCTGCGAAACGGGTTTGAATTTGGGGCCCATTCTTTTTGTCAGGACGCCAAAATACTTATAAAAGCATCCATAACGAACGAATTACCACCGGCCCAATCGGATTTAATTGTTTTTATTATACACGTGTCCATATAAACTAGCTAATAAGAGGTTATTAAAATCTAGTCGTTTAAATGACTCACGATTCCGTTACAAACACAATTATCATTTGTATAACATTTGCATTTATAAAATCAATGATATAACATCAATAATATCTGCAATAATATACGTATACATGCGCAAATAAATATATTACCGGCATTATAAAACGCTATGTTGTTTATTTTATATGCATTTATATTGCTAAAGAATAGGTCTAATCGCTTGCACATAACAATAAAACTCGTATTTCATTACAAAACCATTATCATAAATAGATAGATTATAATTATTGATTAGAACCGTTTCGATTCCTAAATTTAAATCATTATCATTGCGTGTGTATTGTTTGTCTCGGATTGCTGCCTTTTTTGAAAGAAGTATTCCCTTTCTGCTGTCAACGATTCGTTATAGCCACTATCATTTGTATATTTTGTGCATTACCTCAAGTGAAATTTCAGCTAGAATAGTAAAATCATCTCTAAGACTCGTTTACAACAATAAAACTCGCGTTTCATTTGAAATTCATTAAAATAGCTCGTCCCCTGCCGATTATTGTTTAGCGCCGTTGTGGCTCCGTCTCGCTCATAATATGAATAATGAGTGTTAAGCTCTCTGTGGTGGGAGGAGGACGGCGATATCTGAGGCATTCATGATTTATCACCGCTCAAATAAAAACGAAATCATAATTAATTGATCGCTAACGATAATGTTAATGAGAGTGACGCTGCACTCTTTCGATCCAGTGGTTCTCCCCCCGCGGAGGCTGTGGCCGTTGCTTCTCAAACACGTGTAGAACTCATACCAGAACAATCTGTAGAACTCATACAACAGTCGTATTGTATCTGGTTCCTACGACATTTCGAATTATGATCAATCAATTATAAAGGCATTACAACATTGCTTACAGAGAAATATGTAGGTTAAGAAATATCCAAATAATATTACCATTATGATTATGATTAGATCTACAACGCATTCTGAGTCTTAGCATCTTCTTTTTATTTCAGCCTTTATACTCCTTACGGTAACGGTCCAACTTAATATCTATTGATATTACAGGCGGCCGGCTTTTTTAAAATATCAGGTGGCAGAGCTAAGGTAGTCACCTTTTCAAATACTGACCAAGTCCGACGCTGTTTAACTTCGATGATCTAATGGGAAGCAGTGTTTCAACACGGCTACGGGCGCTACTTCTTCTTCGTTGCATCGTTAAGTTGCTTCTTGAACTTCTTCCATTCCACCCTAACCTTAGCTTTGGTTTACCATGGGTGTTCAATCCAAGAGCATTTAAATCTCAGAATCGATCCATCGCAGTTTTAGTCGTCCAGCTTTACGAAGCCCTTCAGGTTTTTAAAAAAGAATGCATTTTAACAGCTGTTAATTTTCTATGTTTTATACATACCTTTCGATTTTCAGCACTTTCACAAAATGCATATCATTACACAGGTTATACAGTTAATTATTTGTTCGTCTTATTCCTTCTGCATGGCACCAAAGATTCGCCAGTGTATTTGCGTTCAAAGAATTCTAGCGCATTTTCATCCGCTTTGGTGGGATACATATTTCTGAAGCGTAAATTAAGACTGGTCTGATGAGTATCTAATAGGTTGCCTTCGTCCTCCGGGATAGCAGACTGGATTTCATTTCACACTGGAGTGCGACGTAGCACTTATTTGCAGTCAGTAAACGTACTTGCACCTCTTAATAATAATAATAATATACTCTTTATTTACACTTAATTATTACACTAAAATGCGAGCTTATTTCCACATGGCAATGTCTTACAACTAACCTAATCACGGTGGTACATACGCGCATTGTGGAAATAAAGATTATTACGTTTGTCTGCATAAAATACAGACCAGTAAAGTTATTTAAAACTAAGAATGCCCGAGGAAGAACTGGTTATTTCTTAGAAATGTAGTAATTTTTGAGGTGAGTTTTAAATGATGGTAAAAAAGGAGAGTTTCGTATATTACATATCGTGGAAATTCGATTCCTCTTCACTGGTGTTATAGGCGTTGGTTGGTAAGTTAAAAGAGTGTTTCTTTATTAGCTAAATTGTATGTATCTATTTTATTTATATGAAACAACAATAACTCTATATAAATTATATTTTCAAATCACCATATAATATAAACAACGTAGAAAAATAAAAATAATTTTGAAAGAAAACAAAAAAAAACATAAACAAGCTTATTGAAATTTATCTGTAATATTAGGGTTAAGCCTTAAGGCTTGTACATGCGCCGACGACCTTGGGCGTTTAGGCATTTTTAGATGAAGCGTTTTACCTCTCACCGCACTAGCCCCGGGATCCGCGCGTGCCGCTGCACAGTGGGTCTCGGACGTCGAAATGACAATCGGTAGAACTGTGCTATGGATATCGGTATATTGGTACCCAAATTCAGTAAATGACAAAAAACAACATTGATCATTTTTTAACATTTTGAACTTCTTTATTATTGTAAAATAATAGGAACTTACGAAATATGCTATACATTAAAAAACTAATACCTGCGAGTATTTTTTTACAATATTTTATATTGTTTGAAAAACTACGTCAAATAATGAAATCGAAATATCAATAACGATAAATTATGTACATATTAATTTCTCATTATTTTATTAATTTGTTTAACAAAAAGATATCTAAAATAAAATTCGCAAACTTAAGTCTATTTAATTTTTACATTCCTTAGGTCGTAAATGATTTTCCGCAGAAATATTTTCGAGGTCAAACCATCATACGTGATCCCCGCGTACTTTCCGGAAAAGTTTTACCATATCGCAGTATAATGCGATATTAAAATCATTTTTTTCAGTATGCGTCGGTTTGTTTTGGCAAATCCGGGCGATTGCTCTTAAAAACCGAGGGTTTCTAACTTAAAAACCTAAAATCGGTGAAGAAAGTCGTGGAAAAATCGTCACATTTCGGTATTTCCCGTCATTTTATACTAAAAAAAGGAAACTTATGTTATTAGCAGCATACATTCGTCTATTGAGTAAATTATTCGAAATTTCTTAAAAACTAATTTCCTCTGTAGTGTTCTTCTTCGTTTAAACTTCTTCATCGTCGTTTATGTCACCAAACTCTGCAATAGAGACAATTGGGCAATAAGTAGCGAAACTAAAAATGATTTCCTTCTCTTCTTCGTTTATTTTTATTTTTCTTACTTTTTTATCGGCCATTTCAGTGTGCTTCCTTGTTATGGTTTTTTACTTCATCTTTCTACTTGTCTAGTTTTTGTGTACATGTAGAAATGGTCGTATTCTTCTTTTTTTTTACATTATATTAATAATATATCGCTTTGGTTGCTTTCTTTTTTGTTCTTTTTTATGGCTTCTTCAATGTAAGTTGGATCTCTAATTCGCCTAAGTTGAATCCCTAGATGTCGTGTTTCGTTTTTAAACTGTGCTTGGGCGCAGATAGAATAATACACATAGTAAAGAATTTTACCCCCTTTTGCCAGAATGGCGGCTGCTCCAAAATTGTAATAATATTATAAACTTATTAAAAGCATGGTTATAAAAAGCAGGTGCGAAGTAAATGATGCAGCAGTGGACACCATTGGACTGTTGATGATAATATGGAATATGGAGTCCTATATTTTGCAGTAGACTCCACTGGGCTGAAAATTATAATATAATAGAGGCCAATGCCAAGCAGTGGACGTCACTGGGCTGGTGATGATAATACATTATAGTGTAGTAAAATTTTATGAAAAACGAACTTCTAGAAGCAAATCATGTAACTTTTGGGCAACCGGTATTTTTTACCTATTTCAACCATGCTGAATCCGAAAATGCCAGTTGCCCAAGCGAAATCCTGACTGGAAGTAAGATATCCAAGATGGCCGCCAATATGGCGTCGAAACCCGAAATCGGTGTTTTTTCATCAATTAATCAAAGGGGTTTGACATAGGAACGCGTCCAAAATGTCTAGATATATGTTTTTGAGCATGGGGAATTTAAAAACACAACGTGGAAAAACATTGGTCTGATATTTCAAGATGGTGGCCAAGATGGCGCCAGCCATATATTACCCTATTTTATCGTACAAACGAGCGTGACGCGTCTCGATATAGGTATGTTTTTAAACATAAGGATTCAAAAAAAATAACTTTTAACAACGTTGGGCTAAACGATGTATCAAAACAACAACTTAAAGAAACTAAAAAAGATTACTATGTGTCTCCAGAATTAAGACAGGTAGTACATAGTTTTAGGGTTATAGGGTTTGCAGGGAGTACATAGTTTTATGCAAGGGACGTTTCCTTTACTGTAGCTGTTCTTTAATCTTTTTCTTAATTGACAGGTATGTTTTTGAGAGAATACCCACCTTCCCAAGCCATATTTTCCATTGTTTGAAGATTGCGACTGGGCCATTGCCGGACAGAAAGCTGTTCCAAGTTTCCTGACGCTAAATCTTATTCTTAAGGCGTGCCCAGAAGTTGTTGTTTGCCATTGTAACGAGTTTTGTAACTCACAGAACTGCAGTTGCAGGAAAGAAAACGTTCCTTCTATAGAACTCTGCACTCCCTGCAAACGTACCTGTCTTAATTTTGGAGACACACAGTAATCTTCTTTAGTTTCTGTAAGTTGTTGTTGCCAAAAAGTCGCTTGTTTGTTCCATTTTCAAAAATATTTGAATTAAAGTTTAGCCCAACGTTTTTCTAAAGTTATTTTTTGAAATCCTTATTTTAAAAACATATATCGAGACGCGTCACGCACATTTGTACGACAAAATAGGGCAATATGTGGCTGGCGTCATCTTGGTTGCCATCTTGAAATACCAGACCAATGTTTTTTTACAGTGTATTTTTTAAATTCCCCGTGCTTAAAAATATACATCTAGATATTTTGGACACGTTCCTACGTCAAAGGGGGGCTCTGCAGCGCTAATTTCAGGTTTCGACGCCATATTGGCGGCCATATTGGATATCTCACTTCCGGTCATAACTTCGCTTGGGCAACCGGCATTTTCGGGTTCAGCATGGTTTAAATAAGGGAATATACCGGTTGCCTCTAAAAGTATAAAGGGGAGCTCATTTTCGATATTTTGACTAGACTATTAGAAACATATTTATATCCAGCAGCAGCAACAAAATCAAAATTATCAAAATCAGGTAAGTATTTTTATACTTTAGAGATTTTTTTTTAATATAACGCCCACTGGTGGCCTATATCCGTAATGCGTTCGTAAAATATGTCTAAAATCTTGTTGGTGCGAAACCCAAATAAAAATTTAAATACACACCTCTATGGAATATACAGAGCCGGCTATAATAAGTCGATTTTCTTTTCCCCATTTTTACTGAAATAAAGAATTGCATATTAAAAACATGTTATCTGTAAATAATCACAATATTACGATGAGCTTAAACATTTTACCAGTTCAATCAACGACAGATATCATAATAAATATTCAACGTTCTCACCTAAGGATGAATAAATTCCCTGTATCCACTGTGCGGCGCACGCAAGTCATCGTCTTATTCACACGTCACATCGTTCGCGAACAGGGCGTGGCTCGACGCGGAGAGCGACGTGGACGCACCTCGAACGCCCGCGGGCGAATGAAGCGAAATTCGTTCTCCGTTCCAGTTATATTTGGCATCGCCTTTCCATACTAAAAATGTATGGCGCATATTTTCGTGATTTTTGATGAATTTTAGCAATATTTTGGTGTCATTATTCAAAAATCTAAAGTGCACATCTATTAACTAGTTTAATAATCTTGCGTTTTAGTAATGTTCACAAAATTCTGTTGTGTATTACTGTGCAAATTTGTTATAATACCAAAGGCTGTTTTAATGGTTTTCCTCAAGGTATTTACAAAGAAAATAAGCAAAATGGCCAATTTCAAACTTGCACAGATTGTAATGCAGTTATTTGAGAAGCCACTTGTGTGTTTTTTTTTATCATTAATGATCTAGGACTCGCAGCATGAGTAAAATAGAAAGGCTCGTTTTGGGTCAAAACACACGGCGCCGCCTTAAAGGAAGGGAGAGGGAAGAAATTGTCGGATCGAAATGGTTATCGAATATTTAGATACAAAGAGACATATTAGTTATATTACTATATGTAATATACGTACATATATACGTACATACATACACATACAGACTTATATACATACATACATATAAATACATCCATGAGGGTTTGCGGATGGCGTGCAATGATATCAATGTCATCAGCATACGCCAGTAGTTGTATCGACCTATATAGTCGATACAACTACTGGCATATGCTGTAGATGTATCGACTATATAGGTCCGTATAAATATGTATGTATCGTGTATAGTGTTCAATATGTATAGTGAATACTGTGCCTCCAGTATTGCTACCAGAGTTACGTATTGACTTCAATAGCCTAATTAAAAGGCATGCATTTCAATGCATCTTCACGTCGCAGCCCATTGAAGGTGTAGATGGGCTCAAGCAGGTATTTCTGCACTCTCACGCACCATTGGACATTTGCCATTAAAGCTTTACAATATTCATTAGTTTGTTAATTATATGCAAGTGTTTCATGGTATTATAAAATATACTTCTTTTAACTGAGACATGGAAGATCGCGCATCCTGCAAACAGAGCCAGGGATGTCGTCAGGCAAAAGCCATGATGGAGCAACACTTCAAAAGAAAACCAAGGCCCTACTTAACATGAGTAAGAAGAACCTTAGAACCACTATCGATCTCCTCACCGGACACACGACCCTTAGAGCAAATCTAATCAACCTTGGCTTGACCGAGAGCCAGGACTGTCAAATATGTGACGAAGAACCTGAAGACAGCATACACATCGTTGGTCGCTGCCCAGACCTCGCCGCAAAAAGACACAGTTTAGTGGGACGAGCCTTTCTCGAACCCAGCGATCTGCCCAACTTGAAGATCAGTGATCTGCTTGGACTGGTAAGTAGTACCCGGCTACTAGCTGACCACTGACCCAACCACAAAGTGGGTAGTTACAAAAGATCTTATAGATCCAGGTGACATCAATGGCTGGAAACTAGCACCCCCACTCAGTTTACTACTACTACTAACTGAGTAATATTTATATATCTTTGAAATTGGTGATGTTTTATAAATAATATAACACAAACATAAAAAGTTTTTTTAAAAATGCTGTCAATGTATATTAATAACATGAAATTTATTAATAAACATTACCTCTTCATATTTCTGTCGTGTTTTTTTCTATAATATATGGAAATAGTTATACAAATATATACAAGGCTAGTTGAATACAAATAGGTATAATATTAAAAAGTAATTACTACATTACTCTTAGAGCCCAATATTAGATTAAAACCTTATCCTTACAATTTAAGCAGTTCAGTCTGGATTCCCATGTAAGCTATAAAACATATAATTAAACTAGCTGACCCGTGCCCACTTTGTTAGGCGGTAAAACTTTTTACTTGTGATGAAATTATGAGTGTGGTTCGGTTAGTACTGAGTGCTATGATTTATTTCCTGGCTGCCAAAAGAAGGGTTATATTTTTACTGCATATATATGTAGGTATGTATTTGCATGCCAATTTGACTATATTACCGTTATTTGTGAGTGTCTTCTTGTGAGTGTCTTATTTGTGATTGTCTTATCTCTTTAACCATTTATGCATGAAAAGGGAAATTTATGGCAGTAAAAGGGAAAACTTTTCTGTTTTAAACACTCAAGGCGATAAATTTACTTATTTTGATATGAATTCATAATTGTTAATAATATGACCAATAACATGACCTAACAATTTAAATATTTTTTTTAATATAAAAAACTACTTTTTGTGACTTAAATATAAAATTTAGGCATATGCTGTCACTGACTTTTTTGTAGGCATTACCAAGCTCTAAAACTTTTTTCTAGAACTCAATCATATATGTCCAATCGTAAAAGCAGCGTTCGTAAGAAACCTTTTCATTCGACCGTTTTTTCTCCGATTTACTTTGCAAATAAAACTACCACGAAAAAGTCTTTTCATTTTTCGGATTACTATATGACACTCACAAATAACGTGGCTTTCTATTGGTAAAAAAATTTCAAAATCGGTTCAGTAGATCCAGAGATTACTTCCTACAACCTCACAAACTTTACCTCTTTATAATATTAGTATAGATTGTCAACGTTTGTACCACACCTTGCATATTGTCATTCTAAATGAATGGAATGTTCCTTCGACTAAAATTCACTTTCACCTCAATTCTTGATAAACAAACACATAAAATCCAACGTAAATTATGTCCTTTTAAAATTAATTATTCTCTCTGCTCAATTGACCTAGTATAAATGACAACGGAAACGTAAATATTTACGTGTTTTAGTCAGATTATCCTAAGATGTGCCCGTTAATGTTAATGAAAAGGAGGGAAAAGATATTATGTATTTTAAATTGCTCACTCACGCTCCAGATAACTTGATGGTTTTTAAAAATATAATGAATTATTCAACTAATGCAAATCACATTTTAAACGATTAACGCTTTCGGATAAATCCATCGACATTGTTTTGAATCTAAAAACAAGCCATTAATCGATTACAACTAAAACCAATTAATGCAAATAACTTATCACTTATGTACTCACGCCTTCCTTGTCACGATCCGAACTTTGCGCGTCGATATTGTCGATTTTGTCTTATTATCAATATTATTTTGAGTAATTAAAATATTTAGCAATCGCCGCCTCATTAGTCTTCTTTAAATCGTCTCAGAGTCAGAAGCGTATTGTCAAATATTGTTAACCTTTCTGACCCAGACAAGGCTAAAATATGAAGAAAAAAAAATCGGTTGTGTCACCTTAAGGCTTCCCGGAGAGTAGGCAAGGACCCATTTCATCTGAATATTAATTTCATAAATAAAATCCCCCTCTGCTTGCGGGGCTGCCCTCTCTCAGTTTGCGGGCGAACCCGGTTGGGTACCGTTGCAATTGCCTCGGAGTGCGCGGTACTCACTTGGAACAGTAACCTAGACAAAACAATTCAAAAAGCTAAAAGTGCTTTGGGTATAAGCAGAAGACTGGCAGGGGAAAAAATGGGCCCAACTTAAACCTACATTTCTTTCCGCAAGTGAGAGACATTCATTATTCTCGTTTACACCTAAAGCATTCCCAAATCCGATCAAGGTAATCCTTCGTCACGATGTAAGTGGCTTTTATCCTCGAATATTATGTAGTTTTGTTTTCGTATTTTAATCGTTGTTTTACGATCTCGGCCTCGTTTTCAATTATTAGGTTTTTCCAATATTTACTCAAAACCTAATTAATCAGATAAAATCGGTTACATCCGGTAAAGTAGAGGTGGGCGGTAAAATGCGTTACGGTTTCCAGTTAATATAATATCCTTAGCAACGCCTCTGTTATGGTTGTAAATGTCACAGAAAGCCATCTCGTTAACGCGAAACAGAAATAGATAATTTCGATACGATTACCTAACGAACGATTATAAATTAAATATGGATATCTTTAATATTATTACAGAAAGAGATGACATTTATAACTGGAGTGCGTGTTTGAAAATGGTAGGTGTGTGGAATGGCACTGTTCAAACAGAGAGCAGGCGGCTGAGGAGGAAAAATCTGTATATTTCCGCTTTGGGTAGGTGAGAGACGATCTAGTGGCAACTTGGCAGTGCAGGCTGTGGGTGTTGCGAACCCAGTCTCGATTAGGATTGAGTAATTAATCGTGTGGGATTTTATAAATCAGATTAAAATTAATTGACCGGGTGAAGATTTTCACACCCGAAGTTTCGGCGATATTGCAACCGCCGTTGTCTAGGGTAGACACAACGGCGTTTGAAACATCGCCGAAACGCCGTGTGTTACAATGTTTACGCCGTAAATTCGTTATAATCTTTTTTGTAGTGTGGGATTTTATTTTATTTATTTATATATTATTTTCAATACCAATTTTACAAAATATAACTCTGGGTTAGGCCACCTTATCTAAGTATATACACTTAAGGGTGGTCATTAAGCAAGAAGTAAATATGCATATTGACGAAAATATCTGGGTTAATAGGACATTACATCGAATGCGATATGTTTATTAAAATCCAATTAGGAAAAAACAAAAATTTCATCAAACCAGTTTTTCAACCTATTTAAGATCGCGACCTCCTTTTTGGTAAATAAAAAATAAAACTCTTACGCGACTTTCCCACCCCCCCCCCCCCCCCCCCCCCTTTCTGTATCCCCCTATACACTTTACTTTTCCACATCTGTAACTGTAAGCATCCAATAAATAACGTTTTTGTAAAAACAATGGCGAAAAACTCATTCACTATAAATGTTTTTCACTTTCGAAGCAGTACCTAACTGTTTCCATCTTAGATCAACATTAAATTTTGTAAAAGCAACAGCAAAACACACAGCATATATATTTCTCTTCTAACGCTGTAAATGTTTGCATAATATAAAAATAAATATTTTGTAATATTTTCGATTTTTATTTCAAGATAGCTTGCTACCCCTCGAGGGTGTTTTCGCGACCCCCCATGGGGTGGCGACCCACTGGTTAAAAATCATTGCACTAAGCCATGGTCATATTTGTTTCTAAAAGCTAATTTGAAATAGCTTGCTTTTTGTATTGGACAAAACTCCGGGGGATCTAATGGGCTATCTTTGTCGTAAAGAATGTTACATGACTTTTTGCATGTTCTTACTAGTTCTTCTACCGGACATAGGTATATTCCCTTGCACTGCCCTTCTGGAGGATTGAATCTGATGTTTGCTTAACGTGAAATCTGACAACTTCTATTTGGCGTATCACGCAACATTTATAAATAGCATTGCTCTTGGATTCAGTAAACAGTAACTAGAGCTGTCACCTCAAAAAGTTTTAACGATATCGATCGTTTTGTCTACCGTGAGGTGAGCAAAGAACACTTATGACAAAACAGTCCACCGTCAAGTTACGCCACATACACGTAAGAAGCCAAGGCATTACCGCGAGAAAGCCACCCAGCGGGCCGATACTCGCGCCCTTACTACCAGTTGCAACCAGATTATTCCAGTCTCACGACTGGTTACGGGTTCGAGGTCCCTTGCGCGGTCCACTCCCTTACGTAGCGGGGAAACGGTGTGTACCGAATCTAACGCGGACTACGACATCATTTGCCCGGCTTATTCCCCTGGGATCGGGTGGCCGAATAGTCAGAGTTAGTCAAGTTAATTGAGTGAGACTGGTGGGTTGGAATGTATGCTTTATACTGAAGGATATATATTTTGTTTTATTGACTTTCAACTGGGGAAAATTCAGGTCAAGTCATATTTTTACAATCTTAAGGCTGTGACACTGAATCTTGGAGATCACGCTAAGAATCCCAGAGGGAGTTACATTTCTTTAAAAATCTATCAAGGAAAATGGACAACAAAAAGTCCACTTAAATCACTAAAGTATATTTATATCAATCGAAATATGTGTTCTCTTACTCTAAATCGTGGAGAACAATCAAAAAATAATATCGCAGTTTTGCGCTATCACAATATATTGCTACATAAGAGAAAACACTGTTAAAAAATGCTTCTAATGAAAATTTTATCAAACCAGAATTTTAATTACTTACGTTTTGATTAAAATTAGCTTTAAAAAGGCACTTTCCGTGGTTAAGCAGCTGTGGGTCGAAGTAGATTATTTTGCATGGACAGGGTTAAAGGCACCACGCGGTCACGAATGTCGTGGGTAGTCGTAATAAAACCACATACTTTACGAACCAAATAATAATTAATGTTATATTTAAGCTTTGACACAATTGCCAAGTATATAAATCCAGATGTAGAGTTAGCTTTCGTGCTTCATTCATAAAAATGTTTAAACGATGAGCGACGAAACTAGATAAAAACGTATTAAAAGGGACGGTTATGTAAGCAAGTAAATAGTGTCAAAGAGTAAATATGTGAAACTTTTAGGAATGGATGATCAAATAAAAAGATTTTATTTATTTATTATAGTAATGTACAGCGCTTTACAACAAGCGTTACACTGAACTTAGTAATATGCAATAACAATGAATAAAAACTATCTTAAAAAATAATAAACCCACAGTAAGTCGTGTCACGCTTATAGTGAAGATCGGTCCCATGTTGCCCAACTAAGTGAAAACTACTTCTAGGGCAAATATTTTAAACATATACAAGTTTAAAAGAAGAAAAAATGTTTTAAAAAAAACGAAGATAAAAACATTGAAATAAATAACAATATAATTGAAATATATTTAAAAATATATATAAAAATAAAATATATATTTATAATAATAACAAAATATTGAATTGTTGATTTCATCCATATCATATCTATATGAAGATACGATGTTGGACACAGTTTACATTGCAGACACAACATTGCAGACGAAGAATGGCACATGCAGACGAAGAATATATACAAGTTTTTTTTATAAATAATCGATGAGGGAAGTCCTTAGTATTAACACTGATTTTCAAGAATAATTTCAGTATTTAGGCTATATTATCTTGAAGTAGGCTATGACATGTAATATATTTGATACTTGATAATACCATATACACATTAACTTGACAATATTTAAAACAAACTAATTTGATCATAATAAATCATTTCATTTAAAATTTAATTTACTTATAATAAAGAACAATATTTTCATAATGAGGAACCTTTTCAACATATTAAGGTTATTTGTTTATGCGTTTAAATATTAATTTATTTACTTATTTATTTATTCAAATTTATGCCGTTAGAGATTTATTTATTTAAATAAATTTCTTTTAATTTAAAGGATGAACGACCTGAATGAATGAAGGAAAAAAGGTTTAAATATCATGTTTTAAATACTACACCCTACACCCCAGAACGTGGAATGATAAAATCTACATAAACATTATCTAATCAGCTTCACAAAATAGTGGTAAAAGTCCTTATTTTTGTGTCAAGTTTTTGGCTTTAATAAATATATTTTTTAAATAAATTTAAAATATTCTCACAAACACCTACCTTTACAAGAAACTAGAATAATTAGCAAAGGTAAGTTCTAGTCTAAATTAAATTTTGCTTGTTTATGACCAAAAATAGCGGTCGTCATAAAAAGTTTCACATAGTTTTTGCGTACCATTAAGGAAATTTATGGATGTGTAAACACTAGCTTTTGACACATTGCGAGAATTAAGAAATCCATGATACTTTTTATAAATATTGAGATTTCTTTCTTCATTATGATTCGACTTTTGCTAGTGCGACTTCTACAGCCGATTTTGTAGGATGCGCCTTTTATTTATATCCTATTTAATATTTTTCACGATCCGAGGCTCATGACAAACATGTCTCTTATTATGATTTTAATTTACTTGCGATTTTGCACTGTTTAGGCGATTTCCTTATTTTTTTAATCGAATATTGTGCAATGGTTTCATTCAATTTCTTCTTTGAGCCATATACATTTCTTCCTGCAGCAAAAGTGGATCCCTCGAAGAAAGCATGCAACAACAAATTATTTCATTATATTTCAATGGGTCTGAATCTTTCAGTGTGATCAAACATTGTACACATTGATATGTTGCATTCAACAATAATGTTATCCAAGTGGATTTCATTTTAAAATTGCCCTCCACCTTATTGATTCTAATGTATTTATTAAATTGTATAATCCCATTTACTGCCAAGAAATAAGTATACAACATTTTGTTGCGGAAATATAAATTGCTTAAATGATTAATTTTAATATATACCAATACTACTTTCATAGAATCCACTAAAACCAGTCTCATTACCGCCCACTCTTTTCTGGGCCCCATGTCTGAAAACATAGAAGAATGAATCACAACTTCTTCATTAAGTCAATAGGTCTTCCTGGATTTAAAATCGTGGGCAGTATGAATGAATTCAACGTGCTATCTAGTCAATATATATATAAAACGATTTTGAGAAGGAGAATAAATTCTCATTTAAGTATTTTTTCAAATTAGAAGATATGTCAGTCCTGTATTTATGATATTCATTAAACTAGGTTAAACAACAACAACCGACAAAAATACTAGTAACCTAATTCCGCAAAGCCAATCGAGAATCTTTAGTGGCATCGCAGGTAATCGATTTATTATAGTTGGGCCCGCCCATGGAATTCGATTGTTCGTGCTGGCTGTTGTATGGTCGTTTGAGCAGCTTATAGCTCTTGTATTCATACACATATACGCTTCTCATGCAAATGTCGCCGCGAGATAAACCACTAATTTATGAAATTAGCATAGCTGATTAGCCGTTTCCCAATTGGACATTTATGGAAAATCGCCGAACTCGTAAATTGCCATTAGAATTTTTTAAATTCGTCAGATGACATTAATCGCGCCATTGACTATTCAGCAAAGGAAATTGTGTTAACTTATCCACACAATGAAATAAAACATATTATATATAGAGAGAATAGTCGTTACAATGAAAATTTCAAAGTGCTGTAACGTCTAACGCCTTTTGGACAACGTCAATACAAATTTCTTGCCCCAAGAAAGGCTAATATTACGATTCAAAACATCTTGAAAAAAAAAGAAAACAGCAAATATATCGACTTACATTATGGTTAAATAGTAGAAGAGAGACGAATAAACTTTTTTGACCTTTAACCCCTCAAATGAATGGCGATTAGCTCGGGTTGCCTACGGCAAAATGTATATAAATTTATATTTACATTTACATTTACATTTACATAGAGCGGGGTTTACTATAGAGCTATAGCATTACTATAGAGCGGATTACTATAAAGCGGCGCACATTTACATTTATATTTATATTTATATAAATTTATATACATTTTGTATACATTTTGCCAAGGCATCCCTTAAGGGACGCCTCACATTTGAGGGGTTAAAAAATATTTTTTTTGCTATGCATTTACTTATATTTATTCTAATTAAGTATTGCTTATATACTTATTTTTACTAATTTGTATTTATTATTGTTTATATTTATTTATACCGGTTAATAATTATAATATATTATTATTGCCTATTACTAACTATTATTTATTATGACTAATTTATAGTTTTGAAAGTATTGTGGTCTACTGAAATTTTATACTATTAACCTAATTTCATTTCATTTTTTTGTTATAGAAGACATTTATTTTTGTAATAATTTGTATTGATGAGAAGCGACACAAACTATGATTAATGTAAATGCTCTCGATGTGTTATTTTGTGATCTAATTAATTAGAATAATTTAAATAATTAGATCACAAAATATATTGTGATCTAATTAATAAATTATAGTTTAAACAAATAAATAGCCACCTGAGTAATCATTGCTTTCTGCTATACGTTATTAAATAATTACAACTAATAATATAAAATTATAAGTTTAGCAATCGTGCTCATCGTCCTCTTTAAAGGTGGATTTGAGATCCAAAAAGGACCAAAAATTCGTCCTGGAAGCCGTGTCCCATTGTCCCAGAACGGGTCAAATACCAAATACATATCATAAGTCCCCTTCGGGGCAGTCCTCTCTTTTCTTTTGTCGACGAGAGCATTGGTAAATTACATGAAGTAGATTGGGTCGTTCATATTAAATATGACAAATAATCGAACTATTTATTTGTATGTTACCAACGTCGCAGATTGCGGATAGATGTAAGTTTATATATGTTCTGCTAGATGTAACTCATTAAAAATTCTCTGAGTAAAGCAGCTGTTGTAGCTTAACGTAGATAACTTAGGTACTTTTTTTATATCTGTCATCCATTTGGTGCTGCCTAATATATCCATCACATGACCACGGTAGGTAAGTACTTACCTAACTTATTATTTATTTATATTCTAATAATATTAAATACTACCATTATTGGATCGCATAGTAAAAGGCGAGTTGGAATCACAATTCCCATTCAAAATTTATTCACAGTGTTACTATTACACTGCTCACCAGATTGTACGTCTGTTTAGTTATCACACCGCCACTGGTCACGTATATGTTTATGAGACCTGGTGGTTCATAAGCATTGAATAACCTTTTCGACCGCCGTCGATTTGTTATGTGATCTCGAGTAGCTGCCTCATTTATGTCTAATACCGACAGTCTATCTCACGACAGCGACGCGAGAATAGCGACGAACGACGAAGTAGTTCTAAAATTTCACAACATATGGCTCTTGGTACACTTGCTAGTAGTTAATATTCATCAAGTGTTCTGGCTTTCTTCAAACGACTACTAAAATGATATGTCTGTTTCTGTGACGGAGCGGGATGCGAAATCAGTTAACGAAGATCATATAGGGAGCCAGCTTCCAACCTGCCCCTCACAGGCTATCTCATGTAACCTCCTGATGCAATTTCTCGAATCCATCAGCATTTCTATGAGCAGGACGAAAGAGAAAGAAAGATGTTAAATAAATAACAACTGAAGATATGGTCAATAAAATCTATTACACTTGTTCTCGTCCAGAAGGTCAGAATAATACCTAGATACGCATATCGTACCGCCATTGATACTATATTTGAGTAAAAAAAGTATTAGATACCGATGCCTCAGCTGTCACTCGTATCTTCATTCGTATTTATTGCCTTCATTCGTAGTAATGCTTTCATTCGTTTATTATTCGCGTTTTTAATGCCTTCATTCGTGTCTTCATTCGTATTTAGTGCCTTCATAGTCATCTTCATTCGTATTAAGTGCTTCGCCATTTTGTACACGTTCCGCGTCCTCTCCAAAAAATCAGTCTTTCTCCGGAAACTGCAAAAAAATACGAAGCTGTGATCAAATATATAAACGGCGCACAAGAGTATCAAAAAATAAATGACTGCGCGGAGTTTTAGACGATCTCCTATAAAAATTAAGGCTAAATAAAATTAAATGACTAATTTAGATAGGTACCCATGAATTATTGATATTTCGTAATGTGTATATAAGTTGTAATATTGTTTCAAGATGCAGACAATATCTTCAGTAGGTATGCAATAATATTCTTGTACGCAGCCAACTGGAGTTTGCTCTATAATTCTCTTGTACGCAGCCAACTGGAGTTTGGTTCCATAATTTGGAATCCATACTATGAGGTGCATTCGGAAGCGATAGAGTCTGTGCAGAGGAAGTATATGCGTATGGTAACCTATAAAACCGGCCTATCACGCACTCTTTACTCTTATGAAGAGCGTTTAAATTATTTTAAGATATTTACTCTTAGAAAGAGGAGAGAGTGCGGAAGTCTAATGTTTCTTTACAAACTTCTTAACGGCGGGAGAGACTCACCAGATTTATTAGAAGCGTTAAATTTCAACGTACCATCCAGGTGACTGAGGCAGCACTTAACATTTCACCTTCCCACTTCGCAGACAAATCAATCTTTCCAAAATCCTATGTCACGTACATGCCGGTTATACAACACTATAACCGATAACATTGATTTCTTCAACCTGGGACCATTAGTAGTTAAGTCCATTATAAATAACGTATTATGAAACAAATAGAAAATTTACCGTATGTTTTTATTATTTTATTCCAGACATTATTTGATCTATTTTTTTTTCAGAATTCACTATAAACTTATTTCTAAAATTTTTAATTTTTGTTTTGATAATTTTTATGTTTTTATTATTTTATTCCAGACAATATTTGATCTATTTTTTACCATTTAATTGTTTAATTGTTTTTCAGAATTCACTGTAAACTTATTTCTAAAATTTTTAATTTTTGTTTTGATCATTTTTAAGGATATTAATTTTTGTACTGATAATTTTTGATAATTTTGATAATTTTGTAAATTATGAGATACGGCACATACGCAATTATAAATTAAGCATGCGGAGTACGCATATAATATTATACACTAATTAGAAACAAAGTAAAAATGTTAGCGATAGCCATGTAATATTAGAGTATTGTTTGTGTACCTTTTATAATAAATAAATAAATAAATAAATAAATAAATAAATAAATAAATAATTTGCAATGTTTCCATATTACGTCAACTTAACTGGCACGGTAGCCATGTAACTTTTCTTTAAATCGTTGTATCTAAGGACCTATAATTTTTGGAATCGACCTCAATATTTTGTTAGTCAGGGATTGGATACAGGTTGCAATTCGAATGATAATGTTTTAATTATTGATTTTTAGGCGAATCCTTGATAGCTGCTAAACGTTACCGATTGCTCTGTTATCTATCTAGTAGTCAACCGCATTAATCACAGCAGTAAAGAAACAAACCGCTTTCTTGATGACGATATAATATGACTAACAGCCTGCATATTGTATGGTCGTTTCGTAAACTGAATGATAATATTTAAAAATTATTATTAAAAACGATATCATTTTGTTAAAGCGCGGATCACATATACCTATTGGAGATTTTCAGTAGGATATTGGAAAAAATCAAATGAGAAACAATATTAACAAAGAAAAAAATAATTTCGCTTTGACTTCGGCCAGCGTCGAGCTCTTAGAAATAATATAAATGATTTTTAATAACGTAGTGTTAAGTTAATTAATTATTATTTTTTTTAATTTCTTATATGGCGCGGCTACTTTATGTGTCATAAGTAATAATCCGTATAAAACTTCACGTCAATCACCTCCATTGTTGATTTGATGAAAACTTCTATTCGAATCGTTGATCCCAATCTATGGTTTTACTTTATCGATGTGTGGAGCCGCTCACGGCGCGGCGCGGAGCGATAAACCACGCCGAATAATATTATAAAACGTGCGTTTGCATATCAAAGCGTTAGTTGACCAGTTAAACGCGCCCTCGTGCATTGCATTTTAAGTCCTCACCTCTCCCCTCTCCGTCGCGGACGGCCTCGCAGCGGGGTGTCCTCCAGGGCCAGGGATACGACCATTGTGCTCTCGTGCCGTACAGATTATCAATCTGGCTCTCCTCCAACCATAGCAAGGACCGTGACTGTGCCACGTCGCCTCTACGACACCCGTCATATAAATAATAGGCACTGTTGCGTCATTACATTTAGCAGTTTTTGACGCAACACCGACGTTTTTAACGTTCTAAACGTAAGCATCGCAAAATAGAGAATTTCGGAATGGACAATGTTATGAGACAATCGCATTTATTTTTTAAATATTTTTTTATTATTATTTAGAATAATTGATGCACAAACAATTAGCCAATACATTCGCTAATTGTTTGTTTCCCAATTATTAGCCAATACATTATTAATATTTTTTAATAATTTCCTATTAGAGTTTTATATCCTATATGTATGTAATCCGCATGCTAAATTAAGAATTGCCTATGCCCAGTTTACCTTACGATTCATAAAAACGTAATAATATTTAAATTAATATCATTAAAATTATTAAAATCAGTTATAATAAAAAAAAACCAAAAAAATACATCGGAGACTATCGCGATTGTTTGACATTATAAATAAGATAAAAAAACATACTTACCGCGTGAATTTTGTAACACCCGACGCTTAGGCGACGTTGCAGCCGCCGTTGTCTAGGGTAGACTGGGTAGACTGTCCGCCGTTGTCTACGACAACGGCGACTGCAACGTCGCCGAAACATCGGGTGCTATAAAATTCACGCGGTAAATTTGTTTTTTATCTTATTTATATAAAAAAGGATCTTGATCAAAATAGTTAAAAAAAACAATTTAGTGGGCTATAATTAGGTACAGCAAAAAGAAATAAAAAGAGATCCTTAGAAGAAACTTGAATTTGAAAATTTTAGAAATAAATTTACAATTAAATCAGAATGATTAGAAAATCTTTAGAAAATGGATTTGATAATATTTAATATTGTCTTCAAAAATCATAATCTAGATTATCAATCTGTGTCTCGGAATATAAACTCTATCATTCCATTTATTTCCTTGCGTAAGGGCCCACGGAGATATACTTGAAGATATGAATATTTTATATCTGGGGGCGATGCGACATGCGACGCGACGGCGACGCGACCGTGACTCCCTCGACTCTTATTGTTCGGGTGTCACCACAAATCAGGCGGCGAAACGTATCGCGGATTCCGCGACGACGATGACCGGCCAACGCCCATTGTTCATTTGGAGTGGAGATATGGAAAACCATTTTATGAACATATCAAAAATCGACGGGACCAAAGCGGGACGACCTTTGAGGCTGCAAAGTACCGCGATTGCAGTCGTCATATTTTTAATAAAACCGGCCAAAAAGCATGTGCTGAATCGCGCTCATTAATAACGGGGTTCCGTTTTACAAAACATTTTCACACATAATTGGCTATATTCGCTTTCTCTCCTGCTTGCGAGTTTGCTTCCTTTTATGATTTCAATTTTTGGTTACGCGCAAACTATAGCGCATATAAGACATACGGAAATTTTTAAAAAGATTTTCCTTCATAAACTTTTATTTATCGTAAACTTTCATCATTTTGCCTTGCTAACTAGTTCCCATTGAAAATATTATAAAACTGCTTTTTCAACGTTTACCAACGGGAATAGTGGTTAGTGTTTAGATCTCCTGGTTAGTGGCTATAATGGTTAGTTTTGTAGTGGATATAGTGGTATAATTTTATAGTGCCATAATAATTATAGTGGTTATATTGGTTATAGAGGTATAGTGGTTATAGTGGCATAGTGGTTAGTGGCATAGTGGCATAGTGGTATAGTGTCATAGTGATATAGTAATAGCTCAGTGGCATAGTGGTTATGCCTGCTAATCTTACATCGTAAGGTTCCGGAATAGATTCACGGCGGGGTCACCATTTTCCTTTGGGATAAAATTAACTGAATTGAATTTCTAATTCTGTCTATCGAATGCAATAACAAGACATACTATACTATACTTACACATATGTTACACGCCCAAATACATTAAAACACTTCATAGTAGGGTCGTAAGTAATTGACTTCAGGGTAGGCTTGTAAGAAATAGTCGTACAGTAATAAACCCGTCAATTGTAAAATTTGATAATAAAGTGTAGAAAAATTAGCTAGTACTAGAAAATGAGTTTGGACCAATACGCATTCGATGTTTTACATCTCTCTACGCACCATCGCTTAACAGAGGGCGTCTCACTCGCACGCTATCAGCGCTAATGCCAGAAAATGCATATTTTGATTTTTTTACTGGAAGATGGTTAAATCTAATTCCATAATCTAATTCCTAATAACAATTTGGATAACAAATAAGAAATATTCATTTACATTTTTGAATAAGAAAAAACATCTTCCCAAAGTATAAAGATAAGAAAATATTGTGAAACCGACTCGGTATGTCACTCGAAAACGATTCGAAAATTCAAAATCAGATTTTTAATTACCGCTAAATAAAACAGTCACTGAATGTTATTTACTCTAACAACTGTAAAAACGGTTAATCACAGTGATAGTTGCCTTACTAAGCAAATTGCTTATGAGTAGGCACTAAAAATATATGGAAAATTAGTAATTGCACAAAGTTTCACAAAGAAAAAAACATTGCACAAAGTGGCGACTAAATCACTGTTAAATTGGCTAAATTTAGGGAGCTAATGGGCCCTGTTGTAGTTTGGCCACTAAGACCCAGTTGTATAGGGTTGGTCAAATGCACGGATCAACACCCAGAGTAGGACGCTGGCCAGTCTCCTCTAGGAGTCAACCTTCGGGCACTCCTGGATGTTTTGCGCACCGTGCGGCGTCAGCCAATCGATTGTACACTCCGACTAACAGCCGGGGGAGTCTGGGAACAGTAATATTTCCCATAGAGCGGGGGTGATTGTTAACCTTACGACAACTGCTCTTGAAACGACCATTCGGCCACCCGATCCCCAGTGAAGAGCAGGGCTAAAGATGCTGTAGTCCGCGATAGATTCGGTAGAAAACGTATAACCGCTACGTAAATGAGAGGACCGCGTAAGCGACTTCGATCCTGTAACCAGTCAGGAAGCAGGAGGCATTTTAAATGTTAATTCCAGGCGAAAACATCGTTCCAAACCTGTAGTTACCTTTCCCGGTGCCTCGCCGTAAGGCGTTGGGCCTCTGACGGCCGAGTGGCGTAACTAGACAGTGGATTGTTTTTCGTCCCAAATTTTATGCGCTCACCACACCGTAGACAAAACTATCCAATATCGTTAAAACTTCATGAGGTGACGGGTTCGCTTGTTGTAGTTGACTGCTCTAGTTATTTGGATAATATATTTAATTATTCGAATTATTCGCCTCTATTATCTATACAGTATTGCCAATTTAATCGGAGTTGGTTAATGCAACTAAAATAAAACTCTCCTGGGCAGTAATCAATGAATACTTTAAAGGCATTTTTTTACTGTGTATTCAGAGTTTATTTTTTCTGCTTCAATACTGTTTTGCAAATTCCAAGAATAGCGAAAATCTATTGGCTGGTGAAGAACAACTTCATTTCTTACAAGAAGAGCTGTAGCAAACCATAACGTGCTTGACTAGTTACTGTTATCAGATGCATCTTTCTAATTCGTGATAACAGCCCGGTGTCTTCAGACTTGAGACTCACACGTTGATTTAGTTTCATCGCTCGATCCAATCAATGTAATGCGATTCCTTAGATCACCTTCTAATTTATCGACGCAATGATTTTTAAAAACCCACATCCGAAAGCCATTAAATTCAATATTGAATTTCGTGTTTTAATTTCACAATCGGCCTATTTGTTTCTTTTGGTGGAGTTACCGATATTAGTGGGCGTTCTTAAGACATTTGTTGTTGAAATTGTTCTTCTTTGGGTGTGGTCTTTATGATGAAGATTAACGAATAATTTAGACGTTTTTTGTAGAATGCGCTCATCCTGATTTCAATATATTAAATTCTTACATACTGAACATTTTGAAGTTAGATAACTTCGAAATGAGTTATAATTCTAAATTAAAATAAATTTTAATTCAAAGCCATGTTATTCTTTTTCACAATCCCTTATAAATTTGTTATTATTTTGTTTGTTGTTGCTCGGATACCTTAGTGTATATAATTACGGAAAATTAAATATTCATGTCATCTTTCGAAGCTTGTCTGGTACAACAGTTAATGCAAATGTGTACTATCAAGAAATGCAAACAACGATGAAAAAGCTCATGATTTTAAACGACTGAGCCTGGTAAATTGCACTTCGCCATGCTTCTGCAGGACACACATGCCATGTCCACACACTTCATAGCAAACAGACCCAGAATTGCAGAAGCTGCGTCTGGAGACTCGCCCACCGTATAAAAAACAGGACTGCCGTTACAGAAAGTGAACTATTGTATTTATAATTATTTTTATTACGTGTTTTTAAGAAATATTTGTAGTTTATGTATTTATCCATAAATAGATGTATATTTCCGGAGTGTACTAAATCAGACCTTTCATTTGACACTAAACACGATTTATTTATGTTAATTTATTAACATTTGAATATTTAGGCAAGTAATTACTTGATATTTGAACAGTTAATGTAGAACAGTTAACCCTATAACACTCGGGATGACATAACGATTCTAACAATACTAGACACATCTAAATCGGTTCAAGCGTTTAGAAGTTATGGTGGTATAAAGAAGTTGAAGAAATTGACATTTGGATAACTTAGGTACCCTATGACTTTCAGAATGACATAAAGATTCTTACAATATCACACACTTCTAAATCGTTATGTTATGGTGGAGTAAAAAATCAGGGATTCATCATTAATACAAACCTGCTTTTACCGGTTACAATTTACGTAGTTTTATAAATTTCCAAATTGTTGGATTGGAATAAATTGGTAATAACCATAAAAGGTTTTATGTAAATCGGTAATATTTTGTGAAGTGTAATAATTAACCCCTCAAATGAATGGCGATTAGCTCGGGTTGCCTACGGCAAAATGTATATAAATTTATATTTACATTTACATTTGCATTTACATAGAGCGGGGTTTACTATAGAGCTATAGCATTACTATAGAGCGGATTACTATAAAGCGGCGCATATTTACATTTATATTTACATTTATATAAATTTATATACATTTTGTATACATTTTGCCAAGGCATCCCTTAAGGGACGCCTCACATTTGAGGGGTTAAACACTTTTTATAATTTATTTTGCCGAATTAATATTGCAAATATTTCTCTTCGTTATTAGGCCTACCGGACCTGTTCCTGACGGCAGCGAAGAGGAAGAACGAAAAAAACTTAACTGTCAAATAATGAATGTCAATAATGGGCTCGATTGTGTTTCTTCGTTAACTGAAATCGTAAATTTGTCAGTGTGAACGAGACAGGGCAATACGCTAGAGCGGAATGTGAAATGAACGGTTGTCACTGTTTCGCATTAAAACTACCCACAAAATATAAAGCATCTGAAACACCGCACGAAATGTGTTCAAATTTATTCGGACGAGTATAAGTTCGACAGGTATTATTTATCAACGATCGTTCGTTTCACATTTCTCTCTAACGTATTGCTCTATCTTGTTCGCTGGAACTAATTTCAGTTTTAATTAGCAAAGAAACGCAATCGGGCCCATTAAAGACGAAATAGAATATTATATTAAGATTTATATTAAAGATGTAAGGGATCGCGTCACGTACCGTATGACACTAGAAAGGACAGAACGATTCTAACAATACGACACACTTCTAAATCGGTTTAAGCGTATGGAAGTTAGGGCGGAATAAAAAACGGAAAACATATATAGAAAACCAACATCCTGAACATATCACACTCCTTTTGGGCAGTCGTGTAAAAACCGCAATTAATGATTCGATATCCCATTAGCACTCTTTTGCAAATTCGAAAAGAAAAAATATTGCGGGATACTCATGTATACGTGATTAATTAATCTAGATAAATGAGTGGTAATTAGGTAAAAAATCCATCTCTGTCTCCCATTTCCTTCGATTTCGATGAATAGCCAGCGCCGCGCAAATTAGCGCTAACGATCGTCGATAAATATCAAACGTGACCAACTTTCGAGAGATTCGAATAATGTTTATTATGATAGATGAGACGACAACATTTCCAAATGTTTGTTAATAAACGACGAATCCGCGTCGATAATTATTATTCCGCCGCGTGGGTGTAAGGTAACGGCCGAATTTCACACTAGACAACGGCAATATTATTTTACTCGCCGTGATATATGTCGGCAATCAGAGGCACATTTATGGAACGTATAATGTGATCAAATCCTACATTTATTCTAAAAAACTGGATCTCGTGATAATTATTAAGATCAAATAACGACACGCCCCCGTAATGATCTTACACAGATATGCGGACACACCACGGCCATTACGACATTCTTCCAATGAATAAAATGTATAAGATTATATTATTATCGATCCGAGACCAGATGTTATTTTATATAAGGTAAAAATGTGATAAACTGAATCTCTGCGAAATAGAATTCCAATCATTGCTTAATATTAATTTTAATAAATATGCGCAATTGATGATGATGATGTCTTCCTCGTCGTGATCCGACGACGGCGACCTCTAGGTTGACAGGACTTGTGGAAGTGACTCGTGAATCGCAGCTTGTTTTTAAAGGTACGCAATTACAAGTTATATGTATTCTATTTTAATTTATTTACTTTTCGATTTTTTTTTTCAATTATTTCCTATTGTTATTATAAGTCATAACTTAGTAGGTTCATATAAGTAGGTTAAAAACACATTTGTGTTTTTAACTTGCCGAATATACCTACATACAAAATTAAAGACCTCGCTGATTTGGAACAAGTCCTGGCACATGCTAATGCTAATATCAGCCGTATTCATAATTAAATTAAAGTTAAAAAAAATACTAAAAACACGCTTTTGGGCTATGATACGATATTCACATACACACGGCTATGATACCATATTGCATCATGGAATGCCAGTGCCTATCTTCCGGCTTCATCATCAGACCTTGAAACCTAATCGTGGTCAAAGTCCATTCCAAGACTTTTCTAACAAGTCCAAACACAGCTATGATACGATGTTCCATCATGAAGTTCCAGTTCATATCTTCCGACTCCATCATCAGATCAGTTCGACAGTACCATATTATTGTATTGTCATCAGAACTACATACAGCTGCCAATTTTCATGACGCTACGATCCTTGGAACATAGTTAAATTAGTAACCTTAGATTCCATTACATAGTTAGTTACATACAGGTCGACCTAATAAAAGCGTGTTAAAAAAATAGATATAGATGGATATAAATATTAGTAACACAGATAGGGTTTGTAAATGTGTTGATTATTAAACAAATATATTTAAAGGAATTTCCTTATGTTTTGTTGTTTGCAGCTTCAAAGAAAATCATTTTAACTGACAGTGACTGACGGTGGTCATCTAAATAAATCTACATATGAAGAAGTAATGTTTGAAAGTTTGTATGTATCGATGAGTGCTGTAGCCTATATTTTATTGTGATAAATGTTGATTTTTAATAGTTGCCATATCGGCATGCTCTGATGAAACGGTTTGATATATATAAAACAATATAAGACTATTCATCGGCCTTAAAAAGATATATAAAAAGTCAACGACAGTATATATATATATATATATATATATATATATATATATATATATATATATATATATATATATATATATATATATATATATATATATATATATATATATATATATATATATATATATATATATATATATATATATATATATATATATATATATATATATATATATATATATATATATATATATATATATATATATATAATTATGCACTTTAATGTTCAGATAATCTAATATGGAATTCTATCTATCCGCATTATTTCTATTATTTAATCAGCTTATATAAAAATGCGATAGATGGCACAAATAACTGAATGCTAATATTGATATCATTGATTAGATTATAGATTTTTTATAGTCAATTGGTCCTTTATAAAACACGTTTCTTATCAATATTAATATAGACATCCAAATAAATTGCTATGGCCGTCAGTGCAATCAGCGCCACCTCCATTTCGCCGTTTAAAAAGGGTTGCCACATCGTACTATGGAGTTTGGTATTCTTATACTGTATTTAATTAATGCTTCGACTCAGTAAATTTTGTAAAGTATTACCACAGTCTGTTACTATCAAACATTGCCAATTTCCCTCTAAATAATGTGTAATTGCGTATTAATTTTATAAATATTTCAAATAAAGTGTATTAAGGGCTAATATCAACGAGAATACCGATCGCATAATTGATTGATCACGGAATTATGGCATTTCACTTAACCCTCTGAAGGCAAAAGTCACCGATACTTTATTTGCAGATATACTCTTATTAACCCGTCAAATGTGAGGCGTCCCATTAGGGATATAAACTTTAATACGTTGAAATGTGAGGCGTCCCAATAGGGTCATCATGATGGAGGCCACAGTCGCCGTTTGGTAAAAAATCCATTAAAAAATAGAACGCGCTTCTATATTTTATCGTTTGATGCCAGAAAATAGCCAATGATTCGTTACCATTACTGTATACGATAGTATCATGCGATAAAATCTGTACGATACATGGCAACTCTGCCAACTCGTGGAAAATTCCGCTTCGCCAGTGCGACATTTCGTTCGACTGAGCGCCGCGCGACTCGTTACCGAAATTACAATTGTGAGTGTTTTTAGTTGGATTTTACCCGTAAAAGTGAGTTATATGCATTCTAAAATTGTGTAGGAATGATAATTACCGTTTGGAGAAGGCCATTTCCTTTTTTTCACGTAGTTTTTAGTAAATTTGTGAAATGGCTCAACACGTCAATGGCGGTCGAGATCAACATTTTTTTCAAAACGAACGAAATCTCGTGAGTGTAGTGAAAATATTGGTTTATTTCGCTTATAAAATCGTTATTATTCAATGTAGGAGGTATATACTCAAGGAATTAGATGTATTTTGATATTTACACGTCGTTTACAAACTGACCACGTTTTCAGAGTTCATAGTTTGGCGGCAAAAGCCGAAATTTCTCAATGTGTATAGAGAAGGCTTGCATTTCTATCGATACAAAACAACAACAAAAATACGGAAAAAAAATTTTATTTTCGATATTTTTATTTTTGAGAAATTTGGTTATTTGAATATCGGATTTTATAGAGAAACTAAAATGCAGCTTAAAATAACATACAACTTTTTTTCAATTTGGGCTTATTTACTGAGAAAATCTAGACTGTGTCTCACCATGCGGTGTAAGATCGTTATACCAGCCTGGGGTGACGGGTTCGCCCGTTGTAGTCGACAACCCAAGTTGTTAGTCAGAGTGCACAGTCGATTGGCTTATGCCGCACGGTGCGCAGACCGTCCAGAAACGCCAGAAGTTTGATTCCTAGGGGAAACTGCCCATAAGGTGGGGGAATTCAAGCTGATTAGGGAAGATTTGATAATCCTAGCATAGGAAACTAACCATAGGGCCAGAGTCCTACCCAGGCTCGCACTTCATACGTGGAGGCCGTCGCATAGGTGTTGACCCGTGAGTGTGACCAACCCTGAACAGAATGGGTCTTCGTGGCTACCTCAGCGAGGGCCCATTAACTTTCTCAACGGTCAACAGCACAGACACGATTGGGTTACTAACTATTTTGTTTTTTTTTTGAAAAATGTATTTTTGTTTTTTAGATGTCTTTTAATCGAGATCCGGATCGGACGCCGCCCCAGGCGTTCCTAGATCTCCTGGAGGAGTCGGGGTCCAATTCGGATGAAATAGATGAGGGTGCAGCGCCGGCGTTCTGGGATGATGACGTTGGATATGACGATGACGACGCAGATATCGTGAAAATGTCGATCGATTTTCAAAGCCCCGGCGGAACTCTGGGTAATTAGTAAGTATATAAAGAATTCCATGTTATTTTCAGAATTTATCGTCAATTTATTGTATTTTTGTCTTTCAATAGTGAGTGGCCGCTGTCATCATCCCGGTTGTCGGCTGCGCCGCTGCCTCCACAGCGGCGCCCGAGCCGCGTCCAGCAGCGCGGGCGACTGCCCGTTCCGGCCCAGCATCCGCCACCCGCCACCGCCTAGAACCCAGCGCTCGCCCGCCGGGCCGCCCACCCGACGCCTATTTTTCGCCCAACTACAGAGAGGTATAAAATACAAATATTTATTTATTTTCCAAAACTTTTCGGTACGAGTACTTTACCTTCCTAATAACTCACATGAATACTCAATATCATTAAAACCATAGATTTAAGTAGCAAAATTGCGTTTAAAAGTATCCGAAGACGACTCTATTCGACCATTCGGCTACCCGATACCAGGAGATAGCCGGACAAAGGATGCCATGGTCCGCGATAGATTCGGTACACACCGATCACCGCAAGACAAGGGAGAGGATCACTCGAGCGACTTCGAACCTGTAACCAGTTTCGAATCGCTAATCGCTAGTTTAGGTAGGTTTAGGACAGCTGCCTTGCCGCATGTGAACGTTTACCGTACCGCCCATTCGCTCCCCCTTCGAAGCCGAAGAATGTGAGATGCGGAAATTGCGGTTTTAGATAATTTTTCCAGGAAGGAGTTTGAAATTTTCCCGGAGAGACCGAGATATTTATAGAGTCACCCGTTCTCTCAATCTCGGTCTTCGGCGGGTACAAATACACCAATTCTTCTAAGGACGGTCAGATTATCGACGATCCTACTAAGCAGTATTTTGTTACTTTTCAGACATCGCCGCTGCGTACGCGCTCTGCTTCCCCTGTCTGCCTTTCGCCGCCTAGCACTCTAAGGTCTGTATTTATTCATTTTTCTGGAAGTCTCTAACTATAGAACACCTTTGATAATCCACTATATATAGATAATCCACTATATACATTGATCTGGAAGTCTCTAACTATAGAACACCTTTGATAATCCACTATATAGGAATTGTGTCATAGTACATCAAAAATCAATAATATACACCGAGACGAGATTTTAAAAGTGTATGTTACCAGCCGATTCTAACTTATAAACCTCAAATTGATTCAAACTAGCTAAAACCAAGTGCATAAGGACCTAACAAATGGGTCTAGACACATAGAATACTCATTATTATTCTTCTTCTTCTTTTGGAGAATACATTTTAGTCAGGATAGGAGAATTTCATATATGAAGGAGCTCTCGTACAAGTGAAAACAGGGCAATCATCATCCGATATTGGAAAAGTGACTTAACCCGCTCGGCACTTAACATCCCTTGCGGGATATGTATGGCGGCCGGCTGAAATCCAAACTATCCCATACGGGATATCGCGCTCGCCGCTCAAGAAAATGTCGTTTAAATTTCGAAATGCGATTGTATATTCTATCGAATGATGCCATAATATAGCCAAATATGCAACACTATGAAATTGCTCGATTGCCGCATGCGATGTTAGAAATATGAATTACTACATCCCTTACAAAATCGGTGACCTCATTTCTGACGACAGTCGCTAACTGCCCACCGCTGGCGGCGTATAATTCCGCGACGTGTTGTGTTGTGAATTGTTTTGTGTATATAAGTGAAGTGTATACCGGATAAAAGTAAGTAATTTCCATTTTTAAGTAGTTTAGGCCTTAGGATTAAACAATTTACACAGCCCATTTGCTGTTTTTCACGAATTTTCGAAGAAAACACTTTGGCGAAACCAAACGGCTCTCGAAAAATGGCCGTCTTTATTTTGTAATGTTTGTGAAATATCCCGTTATATCGCGAAACATGACGTAATGTCGCTTTAATTTACTAATAAAATAGGTATTGCTTCATTTACATCCTAAGTTATCACATAATTATGCGTATTTTGAACATTATATGTTGTTTTCTAATATGGTTCGCGAAAATGAAACTTGTTTTGATAATTACTATGAGAGAAAAAAGTGCGATTTTCCATAGTTTTTCGATGAAATGTGACTCTTTGGAGTATAGTAATTAGTTATTAGACATATAATAAGTCTATGATAAGACAATATAATTGAAAAAATCTAACGAATTTTATATTATGGGCATTCAAAGTTTATTATTAGGTTCGGAAGTCGGAAACTCTCAAAACTTTAGATTTTTCTATAATATCAGACAAAGCTCAAAGTTCTGGTGTGATTTCTTAGAAGAAGTGATGTAGTAATAAAGTTATTTTGAAAGAATTTCATATAAAAAAATACCATAAGTAGTCACAAATTAAAAATTAAAAAATTTTTTTTTTACGAGAATACATACAATTTTTCTTGGCTGAATAAATAAATATTTTTTCCGTATTTTTGTATGCAAATAAGTAAAAAAAAATATCGTTTTGGTAAAGCATTTAATAAAGAACATAACTGTATTTACAATTTTTGATATTTACAAAAACTGTATTTACAAAAAAATCGAAATGATTTTATAGGCGAGTTTTTTCAGTTTGCCAATTTTGTAATATTTATTCATTATTATCTTAATTGTTTTACGAGATAAGGTTATAATGTTTTATATGTCAAATTTCAATGCGATCATTTTTCTATTTATATTTTTTTTATCCGATTAGTGGTTTATAAGTTATGATCGTTTTTCTCAAGGCCGTTGACTCGCGTCGATTTTTTGCGCGAATATGTCGCGCGCAAAAGTGATGTTTTTGGGCGCGGTGAGTTTTTACCTCGCAACGTGAGGGGTTAAAACTATTAGCATACATTGATCTGGAAGTCTCTAACTATAGAACACCTTTGATAATCCACTATATAGGAATTGTGTCATAGTACATCAAAAATCAATATTATTCACCGAGACGAGATTTTAAAAGTGTATGTTACCAGCCGATTCTAACTTATAAACCTCAAATTGATTCAAACTAGCTAAAACCAAGTGCATAAGGACCTAACAAATGGGTCTAGACACATAGAATACTCATTATTATTCTTCTTCTTCTTTTGGAGAATACATTTTAGTCAGGATAGGAGAATTTCATATATGAAGGAGCTCTCGTACAAGTGAAAACAGGGCAATCATCATCCGATATTGGAAAAGTGACTTAAAACTATTAGCATACATTGATCTGGAAGTCTCTAACTATAGAACACCTTTGATAATCCACTATATAGGAATTGTGTCATAGTACATCAAAAATCAATATTATTCACCGAGACGAGATTTTAAAAGTGTATGTTACCAGCCGATTCTAACTTATAAACCTCAAATTGATTCAAACTAGCTAAAACCAAGTGCATAAGGACCTAACAAATGGGTCTAGACACATAGAATACTCATTATTATTCTTCTTCTTCTTTTGGAGAATACATTTTAGTCAGGATAGGAGAATTTCATATATGAAGGAGCTCTCGTACAAGTGAAAACAGGTCAATCATCATCCGATATTGGAAAAGTGACTTAAAACTATTAGCATACATTGATCTGGAAGTCTCTAACTATAGAACACCTTTGATAATCCACTATATAGGAATTGTGTCATAGTACATCAAAAATCAATATTATTCACCGAGACGAGATTTTAAAAGTGTATGTTACCAGCCGATTCTAACTTATAAACCTTAAATTGATTCAAACTAGCTAAAACCAAGTGCATAAGGACCTAACAAATGGGTCTAGATACATAGAATACTCATTATTATTCTTCTTTTTCTTTTGGAGAATACATTTTAGTCAGGATAGGAGAATTTCGTATATGAAGGAGCTCATACAAGAGAAAACAGGGCTATTTCACTTGAAATCTCAATTATCTGCATACTTTGAATATCTTTATACATATATTAGTACATATATATATTATTACATATATATTAGTACATATAGTATACATAGGAAATAATACACGAGATTTGGTTTAGGTAGTAATATATAATTTAATAAAACAACTTAAATTATTAGCGAGAGCAATTGAGACTCCGCATACATTGGACCCCTTTCAAGCAGGTACTTCTTTATAAGTATTTTGAATGAATTTAAGTTGTTTGCATTCTTATAACTCTCATTTAAATTATTATAAAATCTCGGCGCAAGGAAGTAAAAATGCCTTTGGGCAAATGAGGACTTTACAATCGGAATATTATAATTCGACCCAGTAGCTTGCCTTGTGTTTTTTTTTAGTTTGTTGGCTTCTTGTCTGCTGATCCTTGATTCTGTGAAACTCAATTCAGTAGCCTCCTCGTGTAAAAGGCTACCCCAGGTAAGGCTCTTGCGTCTCAGGCCTCACGGCTAGTGGATCGGTTTCTCCTGGTGGATTTCCCCGGGCGCTACTGGACGGTTTGCGTACCGTTCGACAATTTGAATATTACGATGAATAATTTTACTACATATCTTTTCTACTACTTATGAATAATTTTACTACGTATCAATTGATTTTATATTCCCTAAGGGGATTCATTTTTCACTGGACTGTTACGGGATGACATAACGATTCTAGTAATACCGCAGACTTCTAAATCGGTCTGAGCGTTTAGAAGTTATGATGGAATAAAGAAACAGAAATTTGCGGTCAGGGGAAATTTTCGATCACTACAACAGAATTAGGTTTTTGAAATTGAATTGAAATTTAGACAGGACGTGAGAACTAATAATATTGTTTTAATTTTCAGACGACCTCTAGCGGCGGCGGGGCGAGTAGCCGGCGCGCGGCGCGCGGCGGAGAGCGACGGGCGGCGTTTTGTTATTACTGTTTCATATAGAATAACGACGTTTCACTCGAAATTTTGTTGAATTACAAGGAATTTTGATGAAACTCCATTACTCGATTATATGTATCATTATATTTCAACGATGTAACGTGATGTGTGTTATGCACTTTTTTTTGTGATACATTATAAATTTTTATCAAATGTGGCAATTTTTAAACGTGCATGTACTATTTTGTACTGGATATTTAGTACCAATAAAAAAAAATTAAAGCATAAGTCGCATAAAAAATAAATGATAAAATCCAATCTCATATTTTTCTATGTTTCTTTTGTATATAAAGAAACGAATAATTGTATACCTAATATACCAACTGATGAAAGTTTTTATTTTAGTCGGTACAATTGTTTTGTTTATTTTTATGACATGTTTGTTTTATTTTTATCAAATGACTGTTACTGTAAAATTTTGTACTGGAAATTTATTCTATTTTTGATATTTCTAAATGATATTTTTAATATTTAGACAATGTAATGGTTGATTTTGTATAGTTTATTGACTTTCAGATTTCTAACTTGATTTAATTTTATTTTTGCCAGATATATGATATGTTTAAAATATGAATATTATAAAAAATGTATTTATTAATTGTAAGTTCTATACCCTTACCGGGTTTTTTGGAATAAATAAACTTTGAACTTTGAACTTTGAAATAAAAAAAAAATGGTTTCTTGAGTTTTCTTCTAGAAAATAATAATTATTATACAAAAGTTGTTAAAAAACGAATATACCGCGTGAAGTTTGTAGCACCCGACGTTTCGGCGATGTTGCAGCGGCCGCTGTCCAGTCTACTCGGGACAACGGCTGCTGCAACGTCGCCGAAACGTGGGGTGCTACAAACTTCACGCGGTAAATTCGTTTTTTAACCACTTTGTATAATGCCTTTGCCATTATTATGAAATCAAAAACTTAACGCGTTTGTTTGACATTATAAATAGCTTTATAAACGAATTTACCGCGTGAACTTTGTGGCACCCGACGTTTCGGCGATGTTGCAGCGGCCGCTGTCCAGTCTACCCTGGACAACGGCGGCTGCAACGTCGCCGAAACGTCGGGTGCCACAAAGTTCACGCGGTAAATTCGTTTATAAAGCTATTTATAATGTCAAACAACCGCGATAATCTTTTTCATAATAATTGCAAAGGCATGATACAAATGTGGTTAAAAAACGAATTTACCACGTAAAGTTTGGACACCAACGTTTCGGCGACGTTGCAGCCGCCGCTGTCCAGTCTACCCTGGGCAACGTCGCCGAAACGTCGGGTGCTACACACTTCACGCGGTAAATTCGTTTATAAAGCTATAATGTGAAGCAACCGCGATAGTCTGATTTCATAATAATTGCAAAGGCATACAAAAGTGGTTAGAAGTTTTTCGAATGTATTGAAAACTTGACGCGTATTAGATATCCAATAACTAATTATTATACTCCAGTCACATTTCATAGAAGAAACTAGAAAATCACACTCCGAATTTGCCTAAACAAATGAGATCGCACCGCGGCGTATTGCATAGACAGGCGCGCTGCCTAATTTTATCGATATTCGCGAAATCGCGGGGTGCGCATACCTATTTGTTTACGTAATTAGTATAGAAGAATTACCATATTTTGAGTGTGATTTCCTATAGTTTTTCTATGAAATGTGACTCTTTAGAGTATAATAATTAGTTATTAGACATATAATAAGCACATAATAACACAATATATTTGAAAAACTTTATCCACTTTTGTATTATGACCTGTCAAAGTTAATGCCAAATTTTCGTCACCGACTCGCAAAAGTTTGGATTTTTCTGTAATATTAGACAAAGCTGAAAGAACTGGTATGATTTTATAAGAAGTGTAGTGTAGTGGAAAAGTTATTATGAAAGAATTTCATATAAATAAAGTCCCTAAGTAGTCAGAAATACAAAATTAAAAAAAAAAATTTTTACGAGGAGACATCAAATTTTTCTTGGTTATTATGACTGAAAAACTAAATATTTTTGTATGCAAAGAAGTAAAACAAAATAATGGTTTTGGTAAAGCATTTAATAAAGAACATAACTGTAAATACAATTTCCGCATAGACTTTCGTATTTTGTGATAAAAACATCGAAATGATAAATAGGCGAGTTTTTTCACTTCGCCAAATTTGTAATTTGTCGCCATTATTATCTTAATTGATTTACGAGATAAGGTTATAATGTTTTATATGTCAAATTTCAATGCGATCATTTTACAGTTCTTCTTTTTATGATCCGTATAGTGGTTTACAAGTTATGGTCGTTTTTATCAAGGTCGTCGATTTTGCGCGCAAAAAGGTCGCGCGCGAATGGGACGGCTGAATTTTATTCCGCGAGGAGAGGGGTTAATATCATTCCCATCGTTACACCAAGGGCACAATAGCTGGATAATTCCCAAAGCTCGGAATTATCTTATTTATCAATTTGAGCTTTGAACCTCATTAACAAGAGTTTTGAAAAGTGTTTATCACGAATAAGATCTCGTAGCGCAGATATTCGCATTCGACTCACTGAAGCTCTAATTCAATTCCCTATTGCTCTAATTCCCTTATTCCCAATACTTGACTATTGCCCTTATTCCCGCTGGTAACAGTACGAAAAGCAAGCGTTTTACGATTTCTTCAATCCGTGATTAAGTGTAAACAAATTCGCAAGCAAGAACTCAGATGCCATAGATTAAAAATTTGTAAAGTACATTATCTATTTAAACTTTCATTTGTCTTGTATGTCCTCTAGTTTAGGCATAGTAAGAAATTGAAATCCACGCAAACAAGCATACAAAACAGTTAGCTAATACGGCCACTTAGCGACTCTGTTTACAGCCCATAAGAAGACGGAAAGAAGAATGCAGAATGCCTGCGCAAGATGCTGCTTCACAATTCACAGAATATTTTCGTATGTAAAACATACAGATTGTATGTAAAACATACAGGTGTATGTAAAACATACAGATTTTCACTTTAAAAATACCTACCTTTGAGAATTTGTAGTATATATCGATAAGAACGAGTAAGTCCTATCGCCACCAAAATGTTGGTTATGGGTATTCCAAAGAAGTTGAATTTATCAACCATATATACCGGTTTTTGTACTCGCATCACCCTGCCTCTAGAAACGCGTAATTATTTTCTATTATACGAGAGTTTTCAGTTTTGAATCGTAACTTGATTTAGAAAATTATAAAAGGCTGTAATAAAACAATAACCTGGAAACTTTAAATTTAAATTATGAAATTGGTCTAATACAGATAAAACCGAATTTTTCCTATTGCAATATTGGCTATAACAAAAAATTCAAAATACGTACCTAACTTAATAGTTGAATGTATATATCGATATTATGAAACACCCATCTATCGCTAATTTAGATCGAAAGCAGCTTAAGCCGTTAAGAAAAAAAAATCGAGCTTAAAATGTTTAAGGTCAACTCCAATAATTTATTAAGTGACAATAATTCCATAGTTTACCGTAATCTAATGAGATTTTTTATTTCGAAACTAGTTATAATTTATGCAAATGAAAAGACTCTCCGAAATGAATATTCATAATGTGTTATGTTAGCATTTTTATGTATAGGATGTTATGGTTTTAGAGCGTGATTTTTGTTGGTGATAATTTGAGACTTCTCAGAAATAACTTTCCACCCATCTAAACTAAGTAGGTAATTATTTTCGAATAGCAGAAAGTAGGGGATGAGTGGATCCAGGATTGTAAGGGCAGTAAATAATATTAATTGTCTTTATAAATAGGATAGAAAACGAATTTACCGCGTGAAATTTGTAGGACCCGACGTTTCGGTGACGTTGCAGCCGCCGTTGTCTAGGGTAGACTGTCTAGGGTCCTACAAATTTCACGCGGTAAATTCGTTTTCTATCCTATTTATAATGTCAAAAAACCGCGATAGTCTTCGATTTTATATTAATTGTCTTTTCGTCTCTCTTTCTCATTTCTTTAGTCGATGATATTTAGTACCTTCCGGATCGGTGGTGAACGGTTTCGTGCAGCTTGGGCCACAAGATCCATTTTGTTCTCGGATCGGCTCAACTCACGATTCAGCTCCTATTCAGAAGCCTCCTCGAGTGGATGGCTACCCCGGGTAAGACTTCCGTGTCTTAGGCCTAAGAGCTGGTGGACCGGTTTCTTCCGGCGGGATTGCATCCCGGCGCCACTGGACGGTTTGCGCACCGGTCGGCGAAGCGAATCGGGTGTGAATTCTGACTAATTGCTGAAGGGGTCTGGATACTATGGAAATACACTGTTTCCTAAGCAGCGGGGGTGGATGTTAACCTATTGTCATGCCACTCTTGAAATGACCATGGGCCACTCGATCCCGTGTGGCACTACGGGCAAAGAACGCCTAGATCCGCGATAAATTCAAACTGAATTACCGCTGTAATACAACAGGTAGAGGTTGCGTAAGCAATTTCGAACCCGTAACCAGTCGGGTGGATTGAAGTATCCTGAAGGTTAATTCGAGACGGAGATATCCTCCCAAAACTGGTAGTTAGGGGGTGAGGCTGCCCGCTAGATACCTTTCCCGGTGCCTCGCCGTAACGCGTTGGTCTCTAACTGGTTGCTGGTGAACTAGATAGTAGATTGTCTTGTCCCCAAGTCTTCTACGTTCATCCCACGGCTGAAAGAACGATCTGTATCGTTATACCAGCCTGGGGTGACGGGTTCGCCCGTTGTAGTCGACACCGCCATCTAGTACCTTATGGATCTTTTAGTCTTGATTTTTGCTTGATATTTCCTACACTGAATTAAATCTCCACTGCTCAGCAATTATTCTGAGCAATTATTCTATGATTGTTTCTCGTGCGCCCGACACAGAACCCCAGGATCTTGCCTGACAGATCAAGATTCCACCAAAAAAGGAACCTAAGGTCGCAATTTTCCAATAACTACGAGTATTTTCGAAATCAGTTCGGTCAGAAAGATTCCACCAAAAAAGAACCTCAAGTCGCAATTTCCCAATAACTACGAGTATTTTTTAAATCAGTTCAGTCAAGTGAACAATTATTAAGACGATTTCATAGTAAAATCTATGGAAAAAATCATTTAAACTATAAACAAAGCGCCTGAAGTAGTGACAGCTAACGATTCTTATGCAGTTGGGTCATTAAGACCTGCTTCTTAGCTTTAGTCGGCTCAACTCACGGTTCAACTCCTATCCAGTAGCCTCCTAGAGTCCTGGAAAGGACTCTGTTGCCCCTGTCACGGCCTGTCGATCAGTTACTCCGAGGGATGTCATTCGGGCGATTCGCCAATGGTTTGCGAATCAGCGCCGTCAACCAATCGATTGTGCACTACAACGAATAACTGGAAGTATCCGGAAACGATCTTATACGTTTGCTAAACAGGGATTCAACCGCTATCTGGTAGCCTCCTAATTGAAGTTCGAGTCTGGTAAGGACTCTTGTCCTCCCCTGCAACTGAGTATGCAGGTGGGTCAGTTTCCCCTGGGTGATGTTCTTCGGGCGCTACTGGACCGTGTGTGCTTCGTACGGCGTCATCCAATCGACTGTGCACTCCGGCTAATAACCGGGGGAGTCTGGAAATGACATACATTTTCCTATGAAGCGGGGGTGGATATTGACCTGATGTAACCCACTCTTGAAACCACCCGTTGACCATTCGATCCCGTGTGAATAGCCGGGCAACGGACGCCACGATCAAAGATAATTTTGAACTGTATTCCCGCTAACATCAGGTAGAGGAGTGAGGGCGCGAGGCTGCCCACAGGATCAATTTCCCAGTGCCACGCGGTAAGGCGTTGGTCTGTCACGGGCAAGTTGACGTAGCTAGAAGGTGGGCTATTTCGTCCCTAAGTTTACAAACTGTAAATCATCGCTCTGCGTGTAAATGGTTTATCGACGTTAATCGACAAATAGAGCGAGACCTTCTTCCGCGTCTGCATCAAAATTGTCAAAAACTTAATCATTGTTTGCGAACCAAAGAAAGTACAGATTTGATGGATTATATCAGCTCCACTAGACTACAGTCTGTTCTGGAGTGATACCACTCTTATATTTGTTACATAGTAGGTACACATTTTTCTAAACTTTCGGTTAAAATAATGAAAATATTTAGCAACATAATTAAGAAAATGTGAAGAAAAGACATCTAATGCTAGTTAGTGAAGCGGTAATAATAAAAGAATAAAAGGATAATTACCTACGTAGACATTATATTAAATAATATAAATTTATATATAAATACACACTCATACATATAAAATATATATATACATACACACACACATACATATATAGAAAACGTATCTACCTATATTCAATATATACTTCATATATATATATATATATATATATATATATATATATATATATATATATATATATATATATATATATATATATATATATATATATATATATATATATATATATATATATATATATATATATATATATATATATATATATATATATATATATATATATATATATATATATATATATATATATATATATATATATATATATATATATATATATATATATATATATATATAACATCCATTTCTGTTACAGAAACCATCCTCCTATACTTATTACATCTACAGTAATTCGGCTGCAATAACTAAGAACATCATAAGTTATCAATTGCGGAAACAGGTGCTGCTGCCCTAAGTATTTAAAGAGGACATTAACTATCGTTAAAATGTTTCTGGTCCACCAGGACCCCAGATAAGTAACTTTTCATTAATCTAATTTTATATATTATTGAAAATAATTTATATATATATATATATATATATATATATATATATATATATATATATATATATATATATATATATATATATATATATATATATATATATATATATATATATATATATATATATATATATATATATATATATATATATATATATATATATATATATATATATATATATATATATATATATATATATATATATATATATATATATATATATATATATATATATATATTTATATATATATATATATATATATATATATATATATATATATATATATATTTTGATATTTTAAGGGTGTAAATTTTTTAAAATTATTTTCAATAATATATAAAATTAGATTCATGAAAAGTTACTTATCTGGGGTCCTGGTGGACCAGAAACATTTTACCGATAGTTAATGTCCTCTTTAAATACTTAGGGCAGCAGCACCTGTTTCCGCAATATGTTCTTAGTTATTGCTCACTGCAACCAACATTTTTAAACAGCCTCAAACCTACACCTAACTTAACATCTGATGAACTTTCAGCTCTTAACAATCTAAGCAAAGATACCAATATCATCATTTTGCCAGCTGATAAAGGTTCAACTACAGTCATCCTTAATAAAACAGACTATGTAGCTGAAGGTTTGAGGCAACTCAGAGACGAAACTTCCTATAAAAAATTATATAGTGATCCGAATCAAAATTTTGCTAATACAATAAAAAAATATATTGAACAACAAAAAACCATTGAAAAATTATCAGATGAAGATGTTAACACTTTAATTCCTAACCCTATCAGAACACCAAATTTTTACTTATTGCCAAAAATTCATAAACCTAATAATCCAGGAAGACCGATAGTAGCTAGTTTTAACTCACCCACAGAAAGAATTTCAGCTTTTGTCGATTACTTTCTACAGCCATTTGTAAAAAATCTCAAGTCACACATTAAAGATAGTTACCATTTCATCGAGATTCTAAAAAATACCACAATTCCTAAGACTGACAACTTATTACTTGTTACAATTGACGCTGTCTCTCTTTATACTAATATTCCCCATGATTTAGGCTTAGAAGCGATTTCCCATTACCTTAATCAAAGGCCCAGCCCCCAATTTCCTTCTACAAATTTTCTTTGTAAGTTGGCTGAATTCGTCCTCACTATGAATGCTTTTTCTTTTGAGGATGAATTTTATCTCCAAATTAAAGGTACAGCAATGGGAACAAGAATGGCACCTTCTTATGCAAATCTTTTCATGGGGTTATTAGAAAATAAATTTCTTCTTACTCAAAATTTACAACCACTAATGTGGTATAGGTTTATTGATGATATTATACTGTTTTGGCCACATGGACATGACACACTCACTGACTTCCTTACAGATTTAAATAATTTCGGACCCTTAGATTTTACATACACTATATCAGAAAATCAAATTACATTCTTAGACGTTGATCTAACTCTATCCGAAGGCACCATTAAAACTGCAATTCATATAAAACCTACAAACAAAGAGCAATACCTACATTTCGATAGCTGTCATCCGTTTCATACCAAAAAGTCAATTCCATATTCAATGTCCATTCGCGGACACCGTTTAATTAATAATAAAGAAAATTTAGAGAAGTACCTTTCTAATCTTAAAAAATCACTAATAGAAAGAAATTATCCTGCCTCTTTGTTAGATAAAAATATAATAAATTCCGAAACAAAATTTTCACCTAAACCTAAATTGGTGTCAAATTTAAATCAAAATAAAATCTTTCTGAGTACTACTTATTTTCCTGGCACTGAGAAACTGCGACCTATTTTAGCAGATTTATTCCCTATTATAGCTAACGACCCATCAACCAAAGATTTATTAGATATACCACCAATTTTATCATTTCGAAAACCTCCTAATTTAAAATCAATACTTAATAAAAATAATCGAAATTATCTTAGTAATAACAAAAATTTGGGGCTACAGCCTTGTGGTCGATCACGTTGTAAAACATGTCCTTTATTAGATCGAAGCATTTATTTTACTAGTCCAAACACTCCCAACAGTTACAGAGTTCCTTTTAATAGTAGTTGCATTTCAAAAAATATTGTATATCAATTACTTTGCCAGACCTGCAATGCATTTTATATTGGGGAAACAACTACACCTCTTAGCATTAGGTTAAATAATCACAGGGCAAGCGTAGGCAATGAAAGTCAACTTCCAATAGCATTGCATGCTAAGGCCCACAATTTAACTTTTGATAATTGTTTTAAAGTAAAAATTATTAAGTGCCTTGGCGATAACGCTAAAGAAAGAGACGTTAAATCTTGGGAGTTGGCTTTTATAAATATTTTAGGCGCTTGCAAGGGTCCCGGTCTGAATAGGCAAAATTAATACAGTAATTATATTTGTTCAGACATATTCATTAAAAGCTTATTAATAATTTTCATTTAAAAATCATTATTAATAATGTTTTTCAAGGTCGGTTATAGTGTATTTATAACGATATTGCAAAATATTATTAACCCATTTCTCTATGTTCAGTTTTTTTTTAATTTAAATTTTGAAAAAATTGTTCTATCAGAAATGTCATAGAGATGAATACGACTAGTGTCGAAATATTCTCAGTCACATAATTTCTTCTAAAATAAGTTACTAACATCCATTTCTGTTACAGAAACCATCCTCCTATACTCATTACATCCAAGGGCATACAATTATTCGGCTGCAGTGAGCAATAACTAAGAACATATTGCGGAAACAGGTGCTGCTGCCCTAAGTATTTAAAGAGGACATTAACTATCGGTAAAATGTTTCTGGTCCACCAGGACCCCAGATAAGTAACTTTTCATGAATCTAATTTTATATATTATTGAAAATAATTTTAAAAAATATATATATATATATATATATATATATATATATATATATATATATATATATATATATATATATATATATATATAAGTATATATATATATATATATATATATATATATATATATATATATATATATATATATATATATATATATATATATATATATATATATATATATATATATATATATATATATATATATATATATATATATATATATATATATATATATATATATATATATATATATATATATATATATATATATATATATATATATATATATATATATATATATATATATATATATATATATATATATATATATATATATATATATATATATATATATATATATATATATATATATATATATATATATATATATATATATATATATTATATAAGTATATATATATATATATATATATATATATATATATATATATATATATATATATATATATATATACTTATATAATAATATATAAATGAACAAAAATAAATATTTGCAAAAACTTTTCTTTATTAATTTAAGACACAATTTCCATGAGCTGCCTTTCGAATTCGCCTCTACTTTTTGCACGTAACCATTTTGTGACCTCAGCTTTGAAAGCGGTACTGGTTCTCAGCTTCTGCCCGTCGGTGAGTGTCGCAAGGAATGCATCATACATCCGAGGGGCCAGAAACAAATAATGTCTCTGGGCAAACCTTGTGTTCGTCCGAATTTGCTTCTGGGATTGCTTTTTTCTTGTGTCGTGTTTGTGATCTCGGCTAGAATGCCGATCTGTGTCGTGGTGAAAATAAGTGACAATTGATTTTATGTAAAGCTGTCTGATATCAAGTATCTGGAAGTCATTGAAAAGTAAATCGGATGGGTAGCGGTACGGTTTTCTGTTCATAACTCTCACTACCGCTTTTTGAGCTTTTATTAGTGGGTCTAAGTGCAGTTTAGCCGCACCGCCCTAACCGATATTGCCATACATCATCAATGACTGTGCCAAAGCACAATATATGGATCTCAGAGTTTTCATATCAAGAACATTTCTGATACTCCTGAAAATATATAAAATATAAAATTTACAGGCTGTCACCATACGATAAAAGTTTTTTGCTCCCTTTTCGAAGAATGACCACCTATATCGTGTCGTCGCTTCAGAATCCGGGGGCTGAAGTGGTATTTCCGACGGATGTTACCTTCTGCCATATCCTTTACTAAAATGCCTCTTTTGGAAGCAGCCTGTATACAACGTGTCACCATCGACTAATTCCTTTCGGTCATTTGGTGGATGTCCGACGGCCGAGCGGCGACTGGAATTCGCTCGCTCCAGCCGATTTGCATATCGTCCAAATTAATCTCCTACAAGCGATGGCTCGTGCCGATATAAATTTACGCCTTTTTTCGGAGATTGTAAATATTGTTAACGGCTATTTAGTTAATAAACTTGTGCTGGCTGTCACATTTGCATAGGGATTAAGCTGCGACCACGTATCGAAATATTTGGCAGGAATTTCGTCATTTTGTTTATTAGCTGCGTTAGATGTTATCCTCTGACTTGAGGATGAGTGGCGCTAAACTATATTTAAATAACAAGCTGGCAGGGCGAATATTTCATCAGAGTAAAGTGATGTTTTTTTAAAATTTAAAACAAGTAAATATATTTAAAAGAATAAAAAACACGACTGCTATTTGTGTATTTATCCATATAGATATATGTATATTTTCGAAATGTACTCAATGAGACCTTTCATTTGACACTAAACACGATATATTTAAGTTAAGTTATTGCCATTTAGGCAACTACTTACTTGATGTTTAGGCAGTAAAGGTACATTGTGACACTCGGGATGACATAATGATTTTAACAATACCACACACTTCTAAATCGGTTCTAGCGTTTAGGAGTTATGGTATAATAAAGAAACGGAAAACATACATATATGAACCCTGAACACATTACACTCCTTTTATGTTGGGCAGTCGTGTAATTAAGGTCCAGTGACAGACAAAAGTCAGGGTGATACAAATGATTCTGCTGTAATCTACATTCTACGAATTTTAACAAATTACAATACATTATTACGAAAAATTACGTTACAATGATTTCTAATAAAATTAAGTTACAGATAATTTACATTCTGATTTTCTTTATTTAGCTTGATATTTTTAACATTTTATTGATAATTATATTACGACCACTATTTTATTTTCTCTCCAATAATGCATTGTATTTTGTATTTGTAGGTCCATAAAATTTTTATATTTCACGATAACTTAATTGATAATTCTCATCTCAAAATGTTCGAAAGTAAGTTAGTATTTTAATACTTTTTTTTACTATATTATGTCAAATAATTAACAGCTTGCATCTGTAGTTTTAAGTATTCTAATTCGATTATTATAAATTGTGCGGCGAGACTCTTAAGAAACCTTTAGTATCGATTTTTGAAATATTTTAATCTTAACCCTTCGAGCCGCGAGATTTCGCGAGCGCATGTCTTTGAAAGACTATGTATAATTATGGAAATTTTAGATTTATTATGGCGGCCGACCAAAATATTAATTCCTTCCAAACCGTTGTTGCACTTTAGAATTGTTGCAATCCGATCAGTCCCTCTGAGGACTGAGGGGTTAAGCGGCTAGGGGAAGAGGTCTAAAGCAGTCATACCGCCTAAAGCGGGCACTTGTCTATACAGCCATTTAAAAAATTGGCGCGCTTTCGTATCGCGTGGGTAAACCCCGCGCCCCTCTAACCTTGCGGCAGTCACCCGGTTTCCCTGCGAGCACACGTTTAGAAGATAAAATAATATTAACTTTTTCTTAAGATGCCCGCTAGAACCCCCTATCCAAAGTATTGTGTACGAATGTCTAAACAACTATTTATAAGGTTTTGAAAAAAAATAAACTTGGTTTGATTTGATTTGACATATGAATAGTTAGCCAAGGCACGATAAAAACAAACCTTTACTGAAATATTTTCGCTGTAGCGAGAACTCCATGTACGAATTTCGATGAAAATGCTTAAAAAGCATTCCTTTTGAGACTCATAGTCATCGTTATAGAGATGTAATAAATAGTTAATCTCGCCAAAGTCATATGGTTGAAGTACGCTCAATACAGCCTAGACAATTTGAAACCTTTCGAAGTTTACCAGTTTTTAATAATATTCGACAAAACCACGTATTCGAGTTGTTATTATTTTTGAATGAATTTTACTGTAGAACTGATGAATTTTGAAATATTACCAATTCTTTTAAAGGAATGACTAACTTATTAGCAGGTGGATATTTAATTTGGCAGGAGGATGTTTTATTTTATAAAAAGTAGTCCTAAATCTTAGTCTTTCAAGGAGAGTATTTCTCGTAAGATATGGAAAATTATTTAAATTTAACTGTAATTGCAAGAAACTTCATATCTTTATCTAACTTTTTACATAAAATTTGTAGTTAAAATATGTGTTATTGTACCTTTATTTTGATATTGCCATGTGCTGTTTAGGATGACACCCTTCAGTAAGGCGAATAAAAATATAGCGTATTATAATATTATGGAGCATTTTTACATTAATGTAGTAGAAGGGACTATTTGTTTTGAAAGCTTTAGTAGGTAAATTATCCAAAATCATATGAATATTACTTTGTTCCATGAGGTATTGATGAACAAGTTTTTGCCATATAAACATTTCAAGTTTGTCAAATGAACATATCTGTATATATTTTACTGTTAAAAATTATGTAATTAAAGTACTCTAACTCATTCCTTCGATTTATATTAGGTTCTGGTCATTATATGGTTTCTGGAGCCAAACACGACTAACGCATTACCAATCTGTGTAGCTTTTATCGGTCGAATTTATTGTTATTTAAGCCTTCCGATCCGACACAATGGAGGTTATTAATGAACCCGTTCACTCTGCTTAATCGATCCTAAAGTAAATTATCCACTGTGTGGTTATCCAACGAATGTAGGTAAGTGCAGTACTTATATACACCTCCGTATATGATTACATATCGAGAACCAGTCAAAGTTATGTATAATGATCATTTGTGCCAATAACGAAGCACGAACGACTGATCAGAAAGTTGTACCTACTTAGGATGCACAGTGCAATTTTAAATTCAATTATATGAGGAGATATGGAAGGTTGCATTTTATTTCTATTATCGCTTAATATATACCTACCTAAGACTAAAACGAGGTTGTAATAACAATAAACAGATAAAAAACTACATCACATTTTTTTTTAATTTATGATCATTACAATATGTAGCATTACAGCTTACATGCTTCAAAGCAACGCCAATGCATAACGTACTTACACTGATAAAGTAAATGTTGAAGTAAATGTTTACAACAGTAGATATTATTATCGTAATAGAATTCGTATAATTATTATCGTAATAGAATTATTATCAGAAATAAAATGAGTAATACAAAAGTAATGAATACTATTCTAGTCTATTGGAAAGTGTTATAATGTCGAATTTCTTTATCAAACAAGAAGACATATTCATCCATTAAACTGACATTTTCGGTGATTGTATCTTTGCTTTTATTAAATTAAGAATCAATATATAAAATGGTTGGTATACAATGAATAGAGTAACGGCGAGTTACCTGTATAAAATACCACATCATTTATCATTCATTTATCGAGAGGAAAGACGCTCGTATGCATTTTATTAATGATGATTTTTATCAAAACTCAAAACCGGCTCGCCCGTTAGCACTCTTCGGAAAAAAAACTCACAAAGGACGCATCGTCATTATCATCGTCGAAACTTTCGCTTTGCGCTCAAAAAAACGTGAATATTAATTAATCCGAACGATGCGTTTAAGGGTTGCCGGAGGCAAAGGGTTGAGGAATTCATTAGCGTTTTAGTGCGGGCGCCTCGTATACAGTATAAACTACCAAAGTAACCCCCTCGCTGCCGCGGCGGGGCGGAATGAGCCGCGTGTATTGCGTTTTTTGTAGGCGCCGAAGAGGTTGCGGCACTTTTTCGGGGGTTGTTTCAGGGGCAGCTGTTATTTATGGGCATGTGCTATAGCGCTTGACGCATCTTGATTTTGTTTATCATACTTTATTAATTTTGACAAGGTGCTTAGCGGAATATCCCGACTGAGTACAATTTAAGTGTTTATATGTTGATTCAACATTAGTGATTATTATTTGTAGAGGGAACTGTTTTTTGAGCAGATGAGGCTGAAATAGATTATAAGGAATTACCCACGTCTATTATTCCGCAGACAAAGGGATCAATTTGTTTTATATTTTTAAAATAAATTAGTCATATCTCTTGATAACCTGAACCATGGACATACATATATTATAACACGCAAGGTCCATTCCTTTATTATATACCTAGATTAATGGGTATACAAAGTAACAATTGTTATTATTATTAGGTAGCTATTTTATTTCTTAGTAATTATGATTTTTCATATTTTAAAAATTAAAATGATAAATATTTCGATGAATTCTTCAAATAAGTAAATTCTTTAACTAAAACGTCAGCGATTGTTCTAATAGGTATGTATTTTATCCTCTATTTTATCACGCGTGCACTGAGAAAATATGACGTTGTAATACGCACGTTTATACGCACAGAAATACGCACGTTTCAAAAGGGATTACGTATATCTAAAAAAGGAAAGAATCTACCCTAGTACGGGCATTAATTAACCTAGTTGGGTAGTTTGTGAGACACACTTTTTATTTAAAAAAAATAAATAAAATAAATATAACATGTACTGAGGTTCGTAATTATGTCGGTATGTATCAACATGACGCGTAGCGGTGTCGTTACCATGTCAAGGGTATAGTAACTATACCGCACATTTATTACGGCGCACACCGAAATATTACTTTTACCGAGACAGCATGTTATAACATATTTAAAGTTATAGTCAGTTACAAGAATCATGCTGACGCTACATTATATCGTTATTTTCGTATTACCCGTACATAGCATGGTGAAACATATAATCGAGTAATGGAGATTCAATAAAATTCCATGCAATTCAAAAAACTTACGATTGAGACATCATTATTCCGTATGAAACAGTAATAACAAAACGACATTGTAGGAAGAAATTCAATATTATTCTCAGTGTGTATGCGAGAAAAGTACCCTTCCCAAAACTTGTCAGACAATGACAAGCAAAGTTTGGCACAATAGTGATTTATTATCTTGTGTTTAGCTGATTAAAAGAGACACAAATCAGCTCCTAGACACACAATCAGCTCCATACAATCTTGGTGTATACCGCTACCAGAATCTTTTGTGGCAGCCGCAAATCGAAGAGATGAGAGAAAAAGATAAAAGTAAAATATTTTCTCCTCGAGGGAAGCAAAATTACAAACTGACAATTTATTACCATTCCTCTCCTTAATTATTGAGATTTTGTCTTTCTCGAAATCAAGGAAGATCTACCCACCAGGGTTGAAAGGCTTCTAATGTCTGCATTCGCTTTATTTGTGACAAGAAATTATGACCATATTACTTAGTGCAAAAGGAGATTTCACTGGCTGACGACCCAAGAAGGAAGAGATACCAGATTTCTCAGTTTGCTCTTCTGAGGTTTGAAGACAACCTTTATTGCTCTCCATCCCTGTACACAGTAGTTATTTCTACTTGCACTCCTTCTCCGTACATAGGACCCATCTCTGGAATGATTAACCCACTCATCTAAGGACAGCACCGAGTTTGTATTGATTCAAACCAGGGTTGTTGCGAATATCAGCATCAGCATCAGCATCAGCGGATTATTCGCATTATTTTCAATATCAGCATCCGCATCAGCATCCGCAATAATCGATGCTGATTTTTATTGCTGATATTCAAGGTCGTATCATCTCGTGTCACTCGTACGACTTGTAAATCCCGGGGGATTCTTGATTCGGGGGATCCCGGGGGACTCTAGCCGCGCAGGTGTTACATGCACCTGCGCGGCTAGCCGCGACAATAAACGAATGCAAGATTGACTGACTCATTACCGCAGCAGACATTGTCGGTGTAAGTAAACCACAAGTTTTATAATGCCTCCGCCATTGAAAAGTGAAGTATGGAAGTATTTTACATTAGTAAATAAAGATACCGCAAAGTGTAATATCTGTAAAATGGATTATTCTCGCAAAGGACGTACTAATACCTCGTTAAAAAATCACTTGAAGTTTAAACATCCAGAAGAGCATACCCGTTTTTTAAGCTGTGAGATCGAAAACCTGGAAGCCGCCGGAACTGCTGAAGAAGGTAGGGTAATTTTCTTATTTAGTTAAACATACGGGTGAGTTTTTAGTTAGTGATATCATTGAAGTGGGTGATTCAGTACATCGTCGAACTAACCAGGAAAATCGTTATTTTATTATTTTTGACTTTTTTCTAAAAAAAAACATGTATACGCTGTATTCTTTGCGGGGTTGTGACTTGTGTGACCTTGTGGGGGAGGCAAAGAAGCGCGTTGCGATTTTGTACACCTCTTTATTTAGTAGGTAATATAACTGTCTAATAAATGTTATGTATCTTACTTCCTTCCTACTATTATTATAAATGCGATAATTTAATACCTAACATACAACCTAACCTAGAACCCAACCTCCATGTCTAAATTTTAGAGAGTAAAATTAGTTTATTTGTTTTAGGTAAAATACTAACACCAATTCAGCGAGCAAAAAAGCAACAATCACTAGAGGAAGCATTTCGAAAGGATAAACAGTATGACAAAGATAACCCAAAGAGTTTAATTATTGACAAATTAATCGGCGAGATGATTGCTGTTCAGGACTTGCCATTTCATTTTGTGGAAGGTATTGGTTTCCGAAGACTCATGCTAGCGGTTATGCCAAAATATAATTTAAAAGGCCGCAATTTTTTCACTAACTATGTCTGTAAAGATTTATACGAAAAAGTTGCTGCAGAGGTGAAAAAAGTTATAAAGGAATTTAAATACATGACATTTACATCAGACATTTGGACGGATCCAAGTGCCAATGTTTCTTTGTTAAGTTTAACTTGTCATGGAATTACCGAAAATTTTGATCGCAAATCGGTAATACTAAAATGCGAAACTTTCGATAATCGCCATACAGGAGATATTATTGCCGAAAAATATGAATCTATGTTAACTGAATGGGGTATATCCAAAAATCAAGTACACTGCATTATTAGAGACGAAGGGTCAAATATGAAAAGGGCCATGGCAATATCAGAGTTCAGCGATATAGATTGCACAGCGCATAAACTTCAATTATGTGTGAAAAATGGGTTAAAGTCCCATCAAAGCATAATAGACATCTTACAAAAAATTAAAAAAATTGCGAACCATTTCAATCACTCGACAATAGCACAGAAAGAATTGAATGCTATTCAAGAACGCCTCAATCAACCAAAATTAACAGTTTTTCAAGACTGCGTCACGAGATGGAACAGTTCCTTTTATATGATGGAAAGATACTTGAAAATCAAAGATTCATTGAGCATTTACCGTAATAATAACCACAACATACAAGCTATTTTACCCGAAGAGTGGAAACTTATGGAAGACTGTGTGGAGTTGTTGCGACCTTTTGAAGAAAGTACACGGGAACTAAGCAATTCAAATGCTTTGATTTCATCCGTTATTCCGCTTATTCATGTACTTACGAAGAAACTTGACGACCAATTAGCTAAAACAGATAACTCAGACGCGATAAAACATCTTATTACTACCTTAAAAACAAATATTTCCGATAAATTTGATGATATAAAAAATAATTTCTTATTCGCAATATCCACCCTTTTGGATCCGCGATATAAAACCAAATTCTTCAGTGAAATTTCAATGGAAAGAGTTGAGACTGAAATTCTAAAACTAGCCAATATAAATAGAGACGAAATTGGTCCATCATCACCTAAGAGGTCAAGAAGAACTGCTCCTTTGATGAAAGCAGGAGACATAGAACAGCCCTCAACTAGCAGAGCTAGTAGACTAACCCTGCAAAGTGAACTTGCAGTTTTGCTAGATTCAAGTGACGAAGAAAGTAGTGAGAGTGACATCAATAACTCAATTGCGGATGCGAATTTGAAACTTAAAAATCTGCTAAGACAATATTACAAAGAAAAAAAGATTATTGTGTCACAAAACCCACTTGACTGGTGGAGAACGCATGGAACAAATACATATAAAGAATTTTCTGCACTGGCTCGGAGATTTCTGTCATCTCCGCCGGCAAGTGTTCCTAGCGAACAATTGTTCAGCAGTGCCGGAGTTATTTATAAACCTTCCCGTAATCGACTGCAAGCTGAAAAGGCAGCTCAGCTATTGTTTTTGAAATATAATTTACCGTTAATACAATTTCAGTATTAATTAATTAAAAACAGATGTAAGTTGAGTGGTGTACAGGCAATTATATTTTATTTATATAGGTATGTCAGGTAATATCACTTTACGTATTCAAGATGTTTTCGATAATTAAAAGTCACATAATTATTATAATTTGCCTTTTATTTCAAATATCTAATAAAATGATCACTTTTACTTACAATTTGATATTTGGATATATTTTATTTACCTAATTAATTAAAATCAGCATCAGCATCAGCATCAGCTGATATTGATCTCAAATAATCAGCATCAGCATCAGCATCCGCTGATATTTAAAAAACCTGCATCAGCAACAACACTGATTCAAACTCTGGCTCAAACAACACTTTAATACGCTCTCATAAATTTCTCTCGTCCCCTACCC